>OY764961.1:121287390-121785447 GCA_963668005.1 Melieria crassipennis
AGTTTTTAAATGGACTTTGCACTTACTTGACTTTCATCAAAGAATTGAATCAAGCTTTCAGACTTTCCTTACATTTCTGTGGGTATTAGCAGAGCCCCGCAAACTTTTAGTCGAGGGGCCCAATAAATCAAGTTTCTCTTAACCTTTTTTGGTGATCCCGTGAAATTAAAAAAAAAAAATACTGGCCTAATTATCTCATTTGAAGTTATTCTTAAGTTAATGGACACATAACATCTTTTTTTTCTTCATACAAACTTTTAACCCATCGTTGACCCTGTTAGATTTAGATTTTCAAAAAATGAGAAACTCGGTGACAATTAATTTTTGATTGTGGTTTCTCCAACTTTGAGGTCAATAGGCCCATCCGCTCATGATTTCTTCATAGTCTTTCCGTATACGCACCTTAACCCATTGTTGACCCCGTTAAATTTTGGATTTTGGAAAAATAAAAAAAACGTATCGAATTATTTTTAATTTGACTGTAATGCAAGAAATACAAATAGGTCTTTTAACATTAGACATAATTTAATTGTTGTTGTTTTTCCTATTCGATATATACATACAAATGGCCACATCAACTTTCACAGATACATATGCAATAAATATTTTATGTATTATTCAGATGTCCACTCAACGATCAGAAGCCTGAAAGCGCAAAATCTTTAAAATTGGACGACATTCTCCCTTGAAAGCTTTTAAGGATAACATTTGGTAGATGTGAGTGCTTTCGAAAGCTCACTGCTCAACGAAAGTGATTGCTTGCGAGCACAGCAACCGCCCCGTCATCAGTCACTTTAATTTACATACCAATTTACATGAATAAATTACGTGAAGTGCTTAAAAAGCTTCTGAAAGCTGCACTGGCAGTAATTTGCTTGGCGCTTCGGTTGGCAGGCATTGCTACATCTGATAAAAAAAAAATTAGTCAGCAGTATTGGCGGCAACGCTCGTAACAGGAACACAAAAGGAAGCGCAAAACCGCAACCCAGAGAAATGTGTGGTGTGCTCCAAACGGGAAGCAGCAATCAGTTTGAATGCGCCATTAAATTCCTGAAACAGTAAAACTTTAAAGTTCAACGCGCAAGCAGAGCACAGAGAAAAGCAGAAGCACTGGCAGCGCGCAAAATTACTTAAGGCTATAGATTTAGTCTTGTCGGAGTTGGTCTGCGAGTTTGGCCAATGAATGAGTGTAAAAGTACACGAACCGAGAAGGAAATGTTTAGGAGAGCAAATGATTATTTGTTTTTAAATTAATGTAAAATAACGAATTAATTTTTAATTTCAAACATTTAAGAATTATTTATTTTTAATTATTCATTGTAAACTAGCAGCACGCTCTACAAATAGCCACGAAACAAATTGGTGTCTTTCTTACGCTGCAAGTATAAATGGCAGGTTTTGCCTGTTTTGTCATTTTTGGCACTAATTGGAAAGACAAAAACAACAACACGCTCAATGCGCAACTTAATTATGTGACAAAAGGAAAACAACTGAAAACACAAACAACAAATCAGTGCAAAAAGATGAAGTCAACAGAAGCGAGTACGCGTTGGCAGATGTAAAATGGCAAAAGCGCCACAAACGCACACACACACACACATACATGCAGTTGGGATAAGCCGACTTATGGACATGGATCCATGCACACATGTGCGCATGTACATGTGTGTGTGTGTGTGTGTATGCTTGGCATGAACTACTCGTTTAATATGCTGCACACATACATTGGCATTCGTGCTTGTTTTGCAGTTTTCAACTTGCACATCATCTCACACACACACACACACACACATTCACCCGACCGCTTGCATAAAGAGGAATTATTATAATTTTCTGTTTTTACTGCGCGCTCACATGAAATTAGTGCCCTTGAACATAAAAAGTTGAATTGCTTTTGGCATTTTTTATAAGCCAATAAATTGTGTGCTTTCTTTCGCTTTGTTTATTATAATTTTTTTTAATTTTTCAACACACATGAACTTCACTTGTTGTGCCATTGCAAGATACAAGATAAAACACAGCGCTCGTCCGCAAGCACATACAAGTACTATGCACATGCACATACATATACATATATATGCTGCATACATATACATATGTATGCTGCTGGCTGGTGGTGAGACAGGCGCAACTGGACTCGATGTCATCGGTGCTAGGCGACAATTTTGCTGCAACGGTTTCATGAGTTGGCGCTCTGGTTTTAGCAGAGCATGTAAACTTTTCATTGATTTGAATCAAGTTATTTATGAGAGACATTTCTCTGAATGCTACTTACTTGCCATATTACGAAGAGGAGACTGTTTGAATAAAGTGAGTCTAACTAATTCCAAAATAGTTTTAATTTCGTTTGACGTTACTGACTCTGGACTCTACTCTGGTTAAAGGCGCTGAAAAATATTATTAATAACATTTTATAGAAAAGTTACTAGGCTCTAAAGTGTAGAGAGGAATGTGAGCTTGATTTTTAAATCTAACAAAGTCGTATCCTTTATCGTTTAACTTTTAAATTTTTGTTTTTAGAGACTTGATTCCGAGTATTTAAGTATAAAGTTTAACTTTGTACGCTTTAAAAAATTGTTAGGCTTCAATATGGATTCAAAACGAAGGCTAAGATCTTTCAAAGATATCTACATATATATGGTTAGGTTAGGCTAGGTTAGGTTGAATTGGCACGGGACATTGCAGCAAGAAAAATATCATTTAGACTACAAATTGGTCCCATTGTGATATCCCAAACAAAGGCAGTGATGTGTCTATACTGCAAGTCATTCGATACCCAGATGAATCCTAGGAAATCTCTTATATACCTGCTTTTCTAAAGCTATGTAAGAAATCGAAGAATGGTGGGCCCAAAACTATCCATCTCCGTCTAGAGTGAGACGAAGAAATCAGTGGTTGAGCAGGTGACTTATAGTATTTTCTTCTAGTCTTCTCTTCTCTTATAGTCTCCTTCTTCGTCTAGAAGTCTTATCTATATATATAAAAATTAATGTCTGTCTGTTTGTTTGTTTGTTGATCACAACATACTAAAACTCCAAAACTAGATAGACAATTGAGCTGAATCTTTCACAGAATGTTCGTCTAAACTAAATATCGGTAAACCATGCAGTGCGAATACGCCCCGACAGGTGGGCGTGGCACCTCCTATACAAGCTAACATTCTAATATGGGATTTCTTCGGAATTATAGTTAGGAGAGGTTGTTCGTTTCACTGGTTTCATTTCATAAGTGTTAGACAAGGGGCGTGGCACTTTTCATGCAACCCAAATGTTTTGAATAACTTTGAAACCACAAGTCAAAAATCAATGAAATTTGGCAGAGACTTACGATTCAGATGAGCCCTTCGATAGGGGGAATGGTGTGGTTATTGGAGGAGGGGGCATGTCATCGCCCATACAACGAAAACTTGTAACATGGAATAACTTCAGAATAATAAGTCGAATAGTATTGCAATTTTGTATACCGTTGTCCCTTAGATCTGTCATTCTACTGGTAAAGTTTTATGGGCGTTGGACAAGGGGCGTGAAAAATGTTTTGGGACTCAAATTTTCCGCGTAACTTAAGAACTGTAAGTCGCACATCAATAAAACTGAAATATAATTAAAAAAAAAAAAATCGAAATTCTGCCTTTAAATGGGTCAACCAGGAGTCTATCGAGAACTTGGATGTTTTAGGCCTCAGAGTTGATAAAAGTAGGTACTTGAAATTAGAAGTAATTTAACTCAAATGTTTCAGTTTTTCCTGAAGCACCCACTGACGCGGCTACAAATGACTTAAGAGATTTAATGGATCTTTTGACTTCACACAAAGTATTTCAAATCACATATTGAATTAAATATGATTTTTTTAAAAATCAATCTCTCTGGATAAAAACGATATAATGGGAGCTGTCGTATGTCCATGAATGGCTTCTGTCTGCCAGATAATTATTAGTGTCCCAAAAAGCCCATAAGAGAGGTGTTGACCTAATATAAATTTTTTCTTTTGTATTTCAAACTAGTTTTGTTAATCCATTGCTTCTTTAAACATTTACTAAATTCAATTTAATTAATAACGTTAAAATGTTTAAATTATCCTAAAAGTATGTTCCGAAGAAATAATTGCATTGCTCAACCTAGTTACGAACTGTCACTAGCTCGGAGCAAACTTTCGGGTGCAATTTTCATTTGAACTCTTCTTACAACAAACTTTCGAAGTATTTACGCTCGTTTCTTGCTCAACTCGAAAGGTTTTAATGAAACTTTTAAAAGATTGAAGTCTGTTGCACGCATCCAAAAACTGATGTAAATATAATTTTGTACAAATTCAATTACGGCCCAACAAATGCGCGCACCGGGTTTGCTGGCGCTTTGCAACTTTTTTAATAAGACTCGAAATGACATTTTGCAGTTTGTTGCTTCCCGTTGTCGGCGCTTCGAGATGACATTCACATTTTATGGAGGGCGAGCGACTGCGCGCGTCGCGTATATCAATCAAATCGTAATGCCACCCAAAGGAGTTGTTGGCTGCGTCGTGGCTGAGGGCGAGGGCTGGTGTCTGCGCACAATAGCGAGACGACCATATGGGCGGCGAGTCGAAGGCACTTAAAGAAAGAAGAAGAAATTTAGAAAAGCATGCAGATGTACACACACGCACAACGAAATTAGCAACGGCCGCAGTTGGGGGCGCGACTGCCGAGTCTAAAAACGACATAAATCGCAGTCGCGGCGCTGGTGAAAGGTACACAAAAATGTTATCTTAATTTCATTTCCACTCGTCATTAAAGTGGAAACTCAATTTGCACAACTTTGACGTCTGTTTCTTGGCATAATTTTTGCTGCCGCCAGTGCGCCGCGTGTCGCGTAACTTTATTCGTGCAAATTGGCCGTGGCGCCTGTCATTTGACGTTCGTTGGCCACCGCACTCGACGTCAACTTTTTCATTTCCATAATCAATAAATTTACCATAAAGTTGGCATGAAATCGTCCCACTTCGATAAAGCATATTTTGAACTGGACTTGGGCGTTTCTTTCGATTTTCCGCTGTCGCGCGGACACAACCAAATGGCAGAGAATCTGTCTTCAGGCGAATTTCAAACGCTGATGCTGAGGGCGTTCGCTGGCAGCGATTAGAATTTATTGCGCTCATTACGAAAGCGCACTCGAACTCAGTCATTTCGCGCACCTCATTAGTCAACATTCGTAAAGTCGTAAAGGGATCGTGTTGGGCTGTTTGGCTTTAGTGGCGAATACAAATACAAGCAATGCGGCTCGTCGAAATCTCGGGTGCAAAGCCATCTCTCTGCCTTGGAACGCGTCAATTTTATAGCAAAACAATTGGCCAAATTTATGTTCATTTAATGCGTCAATAATGCAGGCTCTTGAAAACCGTAGCAGCAGCAATCGCGGGTTGTGTGAGCGCGCCTCAAATTTCACTCGTGTCGACTTTAAGAGTGATTTATGTATGTGCGCGTAGTTGTAGGCGCTGATATGTAACTCTTCAGCGTTCCAGACTGACACGTTCAACATGTGACAAATTGAAACTTTCATTCGCTCAAACTTTTGCAGTGCCACTGCAAAACTCGCACTTTGACATGAATTTCCATTCAAGTCAGCTTGTAAGACGACAGCGCCGCACAGCACAAAGACATTGTTGTTGGCTGGCGGCTTGTTGTGTGTTGCGTCGAGTGTTTGCATGTTGCGTCGCCACGGGTTTCGCGCAGAAATACGCAAGTACGGACGCAGACAGAGACTGCGATTGGAGCGGAGGTGGAGACACTGGCGCGGCGTCGTTGCTGTCGCTGTTGCAATATTTTTCATTAAAGTGGGCGCATGAATTACTACCTTCATTACAGCTCGTAATGAAGTGATTTAGTGGCGAGCGACGAACAACGGACGACAGACGACAGGCCCACGCTCAACGCTTTTGGTTTTATTGCCTAGCTTTGTGTGGGCCTGTGTGTATGTGTGTGTGTGTGTGTGTTGCAGCCAAGGTGACTCGATGGCGAAAAGGCTGCTGCCCGCGACAGCATCTACTCGCATTTGTTGCAAAATTACACTAATTTATGCTGACAATGCACTTGACGATGATATTAATGATGATGATAATAATGACGATAATGTTGGCGTTTTTGTTGGTGCCGTGAATGACAATCACGGGCGTAGTAACGTTTAAGTGTCCAATGAAAAGCTGCCAGCATGAAAATCTCGGTTTTCAAAATTAGCTTTTAAATAATTCAGGCATAAAATGTTTATAGAAAATGTGGTTTGTTGTTTGCATGTTGAATGAAAAGATGCAAAATTAGAAATTCAGTAAACATGGAAACTTTTTTCTTTTTTTCTTTTACATTTATATATTAGTTAATTAAGTAACAAAAAAATATTTAATAATTTAATAAACTGATAGTAAAAAATCTTAAATCTTCCTTTTTGTCCTTTTCTTGTGTTGCGGCAAGTACTAAAATATTTGCATAACAATTCACACTTCAACAAAGTTTTATTGAGTTCGTCACTGAGGAACACACATAGACAAAAATACAATTACTTGCACATATACTTAGTATGTGTAGATATAAATATATACTATACATATGTGTTATGTAGAAACTGCTGAGTGGGCCAGTCATCATCCCATGTGCGCCAATTCGTACACGTGCAGTCTTAATTTTATTTGTCAGCAACTATTACATATATATGTAAGTATTCAGTGGCGCACACAGAATTTCATTTGGTAGGGGGTTTCTTAACCCTTTCCGACATGAAAACAAACCCGTTCTGTATGAATTGTATGGGCTGTAGTCCAATATGTTGGACATTGTGACTGAAAGGGTTAATAAACTTTTGAGTGACTCAATAAAACCAACCAACAATATTTGTAACCTAAAATGTTTTGCATTTGGAAGGGGTTTGAACCCCACTTAAGCCACTCTTGCGTGCGCCACTGTAAGTGTTTCGTATTGGTATAAGAAAATTTATAGCATTTATATCCACTGGAAGTCTTAATTTTGCGTTTTTATATTCAGCCAAGTTTGTATTTGAAAGTCATCCTAAAAGTATGCCAAGCATAAGTTTAATAATTTTCTATAAGAATACTGAAAGAATGAAAATTTGTATTTAATGCAAGAAATTTCAATTGACTCATCTTGAAGTTTTATTTAATAATTTTCAAATTTTATTTGTTCATCTGCGACATGTGTCTAAAGGACACTGAGATAGCTTTTAGACGTTCCAGGCACATGTGTCAAGATTACTTAAATGTAGGATGATCTACTGGAAACCGAGTTGTGGGTTATCCTTTGCTTTACAAAAGTGAGGGACCGGCTAAATGAGATCCAGAGTCTTTGGGAAACTTGATGTCAAGCGTTGTCTATTGAAGGCTGCGGAATCACCCAGCGGTGGGGCTGGCCAATCTATTTGAAGTAGTTGCAAAAGGATAGCTCTGGTACAATGGACAGTAATGTTATTGTGTGCTCGGAAAATTCCAATAATATGTATTAATAATAACACTGTGCAAGTCGAAAATTCAGACATGGGGGGACCTACGGAGGACTTTTCATAGGTATACTGAGTTGAGATCCACCAGCCGTTTGGCTGGATTGGCTCTAGTTTAAGAGAAATCCGACTTTGAAGTTTGCTCATTTCAGTCGAGTTCGTCGCTTAAGTCTTCGAACGTTTAAATGCTAATAGGTCCTAAATCGTTCCGAATATCGCTTTACTGTCTTCGGCAAGTTTGTATATATTTTAACGACCAACAAATTTGCTTAAGACACCAATCCAAAAAAAATACATTCAAACTGTGTAATTGCGATATGTGCATTTTTTGCGCAGCGCAACGTGGCGTATGAGTGTCATTTAATTATGATTAATTTAATTTAATTATAATAAAATGTCACTGAATTTTTAGGGTAAATTTCACGCACAGTGTAATTATTATAAGTGCACTGCGACCTAGAAGATCTATTGTGGCCCCTTCATGGACCAGTAACTCCAGTATCCGAGAGGAATCTTTAGTGTGTTATCTAAACCTCTGAAAATCCAATCTGCATCTGGTATGAGAAAGTCCTCCAGGTGTTTTTTTCGTTTGCGCACAAGTACAGGACATTCTCCTAGCATGTGTCCGTCCGAAACCCAGAGGACCCATACCTGATTGTAAAGGCTAAGCACATTTAGCTACTCAAGGCACCCCGAAAGCAGTTTAGAGGATACCTGGTATGATCCTAATGCCTTGATTGCCGCTTGGCTGCCAGAAAGGATAGCAATCTTCCGGTTCCGGTATTTCTTCGATAGATTAAAGTAAGCACACCTTTTAGTGGCATATATATCCGAGTACCTCATCTTCGGCCCTTAAACACCAATCACGATACCTTCCTCCGTTAAAGAGCCATCCGTGTACCATGAAATCGTGTACTGGTCTATGAGATATGTTTCTGATATACCTACAAAACATTGCGTTGGTTCAGAAGGATATCAAGTTTAGGAGATAGGGTTATGAGTGAAGTGGTTGTGGACTCTTGCCTTTAACCCATCGAGATCATAATTTTTATAAAACTGAACTTCGGCGTGGTTTTGTTCCTCGGTCTTGCAATCTGGGTATATTGGTTCGAAAGAACATCAATCTTCTGGCGACTCAGGAATCCCTCAGCCACGATATTAACGTCAGTCATCCGCAGGATAGCCGGTTTGTATGTGTAAATAAAAAGATGTAAGTTCAAGAAGAACCTCCATGGTTGCTGTTGGACTTATTTGCATGCCAGTCTTTGGAGCTTGCTGAGCGCCTTCAAAGTGGTTAGTTTACTGGTTCTGTTTTCCCAGACAGCTGATCCATGCGCTATCATCTGTCTCACTATTGCCATGTAGATCCATCTCAGTATTGCTGGTGTGCAATCCCAACATTTTCCTGCTATGGATGTATACGTAATGAAGACCTTGGTGGCATTTCTTATTGTTTTTTCAATATATCTTTTCCAGAGTAATAAAAATAAATACACTTTATTTTGCGTTGAGAAGAAGTAAATGAAAATAAATAAATGTTGGGTTAGTAAAATAATGAATGATTTATTCAAGCACGTACAGTTGTATTTCAAATGAATAGTCAGTTAATTGCGAGTAAAATTTATCCATTCACAAGAATTGAATACAAATAAGAATAACATAAACGTTGAGCAACTTCAGGCTTTAATGTACATACAAACAGGTATGTATGTATGTATGTAAGGAAGTATAAATGTGAGTATGTATGTATGTATGTATGTATTAAAGCAAAGCTATGCCTTTTCATTAAAGTAAATGATGCAATTCAACTGAAATGGTTATAGGTTATGGTTTGTATTATTCTTAGCTAAATACAATGTGCCGTTGAGCTGAATATCAATTAGCCAATCTTGGCCAAAATTATTAAATTGTGCACAGCCACCTATTAAATTTAATTTCCATGATTGCATAGCATTACCCAAGCAGACGAGTAGAGAGAGCGCCTCATGATGCGACTACATTACAAAGTCTAATATCCATTAAACCGAAAACACAAAATTGTTTGTGCGTAACAATAATGGGCAATAGTGGCCATAAGCGGCAGGGCCGCAGCCTCAGCTAGAACAAAAAGAACAAGAAGCAAACGAATTCATCCTTCATACTAGTGGCCCAATGTCAGTGAAAACAATTAAACATGCGGCTTCTGTTTCCCTCCCTGCGCCGCAAATTCACAGCTAAATAGTGGCAAAGAATAGCTCCAGCTGTCGCCGCATCCCCCGCTATGACGACTCCCTCCGCCTACGGTGGCGCTTGAGTCGTGACGCCGTCTTTGTTGGCTTATTTGCATTTGTTGTGTACACTCCGATTGAAAGGTAAAACACCAATCATGGGGTTTGCGGTGTCGGGGCGGCGAGCAGACGCCTTCGCGCTGTACACTCTGATGTACAATTTGGCTCGTCAAATATCGGCTGGATGCGGTGAGCGTGCAGCGTTTCCTTTGTGGTATCCGTTTCTTTGTTGTTGGCACACTGTCGCTAAGCACTCTGGAATTTTTGGTATGCTTCACGTGCGCTTATTGCGTCGACAGCCGTGCTGCCACTGCGCCGTCCGTGCTGGTGCCAGATCAAATTTTCGAGCATCGCACGGCCGCTACTTCACTTTGCTTATGTGTGTGCAATTCATGTTGCTGGGGCGCGAGTGTGTGTGTGTCGCCTTTCAGCCAATTCCCATAGTTGCTCGCCGCATTGCCCGTATCGGTGGCACACACGTGCACTCACTCACACTCACACTCACATCGGCGTTCGTGCTCGGGCCCCGCATCAGCGCGCCGATGTGCCGCTGATACTGTGGGGATTTCCAATTTTCATTATGCGAAAATATTTTGCAGGCGGCTGGTTGGGTTTCACTTCCGGTTCGTGGCATTCTGTTGCCGGCTTCGGTTGGGTTGGGTTGGGTTTTGTTTTATTTTTATTCTCCGTTTAGTTTATTTTCTTTGAAAAATAATCTGAGGTTTGAGGCTCGGCCCGGCTGCAGTTGGGCGGCCTTCTTAAAAGCCTTTTCACTTGGTTCCCAGCGCTAATGGAAGTGGAATGGAAGTAGTTTTATTTGAATGCAACTAACGACGAACGCATCTTGAAATATTATATTTTAGCAAAGTTGATGGGTGGCGTGAGTTTTCATGTTTCATGTTATGGTTGGATTTAAATTTGTTGTTGTAGTTGCTGCGTTACTGAGAATTTCAAAGAATCTAAAACTTTTACAGGTTTGGTTTACGAAGAAGCCGAAGACATTTTATGAAGTTTTAGGAAGCACAAACAAATAAGTTCAATTAAATTTGTTCAATTCATTATTTATTTTACATTAAATTTTTTAAATTTCTAATAAAATTTGGAATAAAAAGTTTTAAAATAATAAGAAAATTAAAAGAAATATTTTAATGTAATGTTATAGCGAACTTCAAAGCAAAAAACTCAACAAAATAAAGAGAAAATGTAATCAAAAAGAAAACAATTGAAATAAAACCAAAAAATAATGTAAAAGGTCTTAAATTAATAACATAAAATTGTAAAACAAAAATTTAAACAATGGAATTATTATGTAAAGTAAATTTAAAAATAAAATATAATCAAAATTCCATGTTCAAATACAAATTTTAAAATTTGAACAAACAAGAAAATAAAAATAAAAGATTAAAAACAAAAAAAATAAAAAAACATTAAAAAACAAAAGAATTTAAATAAAGCTTTAAAACTAAGAAAAAGGAACCAAAAAATGTATATACAAATTTCAAATAAATAACTTAATTTTAAAATGAAATATAATTAAAATGGAAATTTGAAATAGAAATAAAACTAAAAAGCATATTAAAATCTAAATAAAAAAATGTAAATAAAGCTTTAAAACTAAGAAAAAAGGGAATCCAAAAATGTATATACAAATTTCAAATAAATCATTTAATTTTAAAATTAAATATAATTAAAATAGAAATTTGAAATAGAAATAAAACTAAAAAATATATTAAAATCTAAATAAAAAAATTTAAATAAAGCTTTAAAACAAAGAAAAAAGAGAACACAAAAATGTATATAAAAATTTCAAATAAAGAACTTAATTTTAAAATTAAATATAATTAAAATAGAAATAAAACTAACAAATATATGAAAATCTAAAATTTAAATAAATTTAAAACTTAAAAAGTATAATGTATAAATTTCAAAACTAACTTAAAAATTTTAAAACAAAAGTTTAATCAATATAATTATAGAAAGTCTTCAATTTAAAAGCAAACAATTGAAATATTTAATGTTTAAGTTGAACCAAAAATTTAAACAAACAATAAAATTAAATAATAAATTAAAATTAAATTATTAAAAACTAAAAATAATGGAATTTAAGAAACTGAAACCAAAAAAAAATTATGAAAAACATTAAATAAATCACTAAATATTATAAAACGAAAGATTCAACAATAAGATTTAAATTAATTAATTAATTAATTATTAATTAATAAATTATATGCGCTCTCTGATCTTTTTAGCTTTCTGAGACCAAAAAAAAATATCTAGTAAAAACTATAAATTCTAATTTCAGTCTTCTATTTCATTTGAACTCACAGGACTCGCTGTTTCGTGTTGAGTGCGATCGCTTTGGTCTTTGAAGGCCACTAATTTAATGTGCCGCGTATAGCCAAATTATTATTTATGAAATTTTTGCGATTTGTTGCTCTGCTAAACTCTGATTTTATCAAACATAATATTGACGTTTTTAATTAAAAAGGTTTCCTACTGCCAAACACTTTCCGATGCCTAAAAAAACTTCCACGTACAGATTGTCAATTCCCACAGAGTGCAGAAATTTTCGGTGCCTAATTAAATTTCTATGAAAATAGTGTGCACCGTGTTTTTTCTCATTTTTATTTTCAACTTTGTTTCTTGCTCAATGCGCTACCTTCTGCTGGAGTGCAGAGGACAACAGGCCTTGCCAGCACTTACGACTTCTGCCACTTGGTCGCACACATGCACGTCAGCACTAAAGTAGTTAGTGCCGAAAAGGAAGGCGCCGAGGCAAACCTTCGAGAATACTTTTGCATCTCATTAAAGGATGCGAGGTGATGTTGGCAAAGGAGTCAAATATCTCACTACCTGCATGTCACTAGCGCCAGTGGCGCACACAAACACAAAAGTTGCTGATACAAAATATGGTTTCGAAAGGTATTCAGTTCAAAAGTTGTTCGCAAAACCTCTCCAAAATGAGATCCTGTGTGCGCCACTGACTGGCGCCCTTACCGAACCAGCGCCATTCGTGCTAGTAGAGCCGCCAACGGCAGCACCACAACCAGCGGCACACTAGTCCTTTAGTCCTTTTGCAGCAAGGAAGGATGGAAAGGCAAAAGCGCACAATGAACGAGGAGAAGGCGAACAAATTGAATTTGAATCTGTGAAAGAGCGTTTCAGTTGGGAAGAAGGCTGGCCCGACAGTTGAAAGTTGAGTGCGAAGCAAACTGAAGTGCGGCCGGCAGGCGTTGTGCTGGCGGTTGGTCGGTAGGTGTGTAAAATTACACGTTGGCGTATTAAATATTAAACAGTATTTGAAGTGCGCCGACGACCATCGAGCGCGAAAATGCAAAACTACATACATACACAAAGACGCGCACCAGACAGCAAAATTGCTGCTTAAAAATGGGAAATCGCAGGAAGAGATGTGCCGAAGCGGAAGAATGATGGCCGAAAAAGTGATGCTTATGGCAAAAAATATGCGCTGCAATAAATCTTATAAAAAGAAAGTTTTAATTTATTCATGTTGGCTGCACAAACCACCGCGTGCCCTTTTGGCTATTCTCTGGTTTTTTTTTTTTATTTTTGAGTGCCGTTCTGGTTGCTGCGCGCGCAGGACGAACGGATAGGGGAAAGTGGAATTTTTCCATTATTGCTGCATTAAAAATGCAATGGCTGCGCCTTCGGTTGGCGGCGCGCTGGGCGGCTGTGTGTTGTTTGCGGCCGGCGCAATGACCATTTGCTTCAAAAGCAAATGGTCGAACGTGATTTTATGGGCCTTTCCATTTCGTTGTGCTGCAAAGGTTTTCAACGTGATTAATAACGTTTCGCATTTCAATCTGCTTTATTTACATTGTCTGTTCGTGTAGTTAGACCGATTGCAAGTTTTTATGCTAATGGAAAATTCCACTTTTAATTCAGATTGTGCGCACAAAGCCTTAAAGTGTGTTGGGCTGCGACCTTCGGAAAGTTTGTTGCATGCAATTTTTTTTTGGGTTGAATGGAAATGTTGATGATGCATTATTTGAATTGAGTGCACTTAAGAGAAATTATTGTTGGCTTTGGTGCGTTGAATTTTGTGGAAAAAATTTTGCTGAAAATATATCAACAAGAAGTCCTTAAAGTGTTAGTTTTAGTAGTGCCAGAAGAAGAAGAATTGAATTTGAAGAATTTTTGCTCTAAATAATTGTTGATGGCACTCAAAATGAACGAGAAAAGAAAACATCTTCCGATATTAAAGCAGTCAAGCAATTGTTTGACTACTTAAATTTTAACCCTTTCGGCCGAATTCCGAATTTTACGCTGTTTCTCGATATTACTTTTTCGTATTTAAATCATGAAACATTTGCCTAAGAAGTGTGCACACGACATTTCAAGGCGCCACGGATCTTTGTTAGAGTTCTAGAGCTAGTTTACTTTTGAGAAATTTTAGCTTAAAACGGGTTAAATAAATTTTGTATCAATAGTTTTTAACTACAGAAAAATTATTTAATATTTATGGAAAAATACAAAATTATCACTGTTTGATTTTATTTAACCATTATTAAAGAAACAAGGTTTTAATGAAACGCGCCCAATTCGTAGACTTAAATTAGAACACAAACTTTCCCTGATATCGCTGCAAATTATTGGAAATTAATTTGGAGATAACGGTAACATTTTTGTAATTTGCTTTGAATTCACTTTAAAAAATATTAATTTGTTGGTGCCTACTTAAATTAAACCCATAAATCAATCGTAGCTTTTGCTATAAGATGACATGAACAGATAGGTGAAGTTGCTTTCAGGCAACTTTGGGATCGAAAGGGTTAAAGTTTCTCATTTAATCGATCCAAAGACGAAGTCTTCTAACACTGCTCCTATTTTGTGGAAAGTTATTAAAGTCATTTCGCTCGTTTTTCTGAATAGTATTGCAACTCAAAAAAACATAAAAGTGGAGAAAAAAGGCTCTTGAAGTTTTCAATTAAGTGAAACTAATAACGGCGCAATAACTTTTATGCTATGATTTTCTGATACAAGATAAAGCATAAAAAAGTAATAATTTCATCAACATTTTTTTTAGTTATGACACTAGGAAAACGAGCAATTTGTACTCGCAGCACTGTGATTGTATGTAGGCAGCCGTTGGCCATTCATTCGTTTGCCCATTGGTCTGCTTACTTATCGGTTTGTGTGTAGGCTGGTCAGCTCGCAGTTGTTTCAGCACAGTCAGTCCAACTGCCTTCACACACATTTAATCGAGCCGCCCATGCAACTTTGTTCCATCCTTCGGACTAGTCGTTGCTCTGCTCTTTTTCATATTTTCAGCCTCAACAACCTGTCCTCACTGTTTTATGTTTCTTTGCTCTACTTGCTTCTTTCTATCCTACGGCATTCTATAAATAAGTGTGCGTCCTAACTTGGTCTTAGCATGCCGCATTTATGCATTTGGTTTGCAAATGTTCAAGTAAGCATTCAATTGGGCCGTGAGATAAGAATTAAAGCGCAGTTTTTATGCAAATTTTATTACTAAAAACTTGCCCAAGACAGCAAAACAGCAATAATAACAACAACAACTAACACTACTATAGCAATGCAATGAACAGTAATAGAAACAAAACACATCAACGATAAACGCTTCGCAACGCCAATTAACACTACACGCCATAAGGGAAGCATTAGCGAAATTATGCAGATCGTTAAATAAATTGCACAAAAGAACCACAGTAAAAGCACTAACAAAAAGAAGAAGAATAAAATCAGCGAAAAATGCCGAAAGTAGCGTAAAAGTAAAACTTTTGTCAGTTAGTGAGTGGAGCGTTAAATGAAGTGAAGGAAATCAGTTGGCAGACAAAGTTTTGAGTTAGTCGAAAGTGCAACTTATTTGCCGAATACTGGACACACAGCTGCTATCAATGCCAGTTGAATGAACCGCGCATGCTTGTTCAACATTTTTATATATTGGACTCACTTATGTCGAAGCGAGAATTGTTGAGAAATTAATAAATTTGTAGGGAAGTGATACGATATACTAAAAATATAACTTTTGTAAAAATTTTCTGTCAAAATAGTCATGCAGATTTTATTAAATTTTTTTTTGTTGATCGCGTTAAGTTGTGATTTTCGAAAAATAAAAAAATACGTGTCGAACTATTTTGAAATGTTTTCACCACATTTGAGAGCAATAGGCCCATTAATTAATGTTTTTTATAGTTTTCCTATATAAACTTTTAACCCGTCGTTGACTCCGTCAGATTTATACTTTCGAAAAATAAAATACAGCTATAAAATTACTTCTCACTAAAAGTACTTTCACCAAGTTTCACGTAAATAGGTCCATTAATTCATGTTTTTTCAGTTTCTTCATACAAACTCTTAACCCGTCGTTGACCACGTCAGATTTTGAATTTCGAAAAAATTCGAACGTATCGAATTATTTCACATTTGAAATACTTTCACCAAGTTTGAAGTCAAAAGGCGTAAAAATCATGTTTCCTCATATAAACTTTTAACCCTTGGTTCACCCCTTCAAGTTTTGATTTTCAAAGCAATGGAAAACACGAAAAAAAATTATTTTTGATTTCAAGAGTTTCCACCAACTTTGAGGTCAATAGGCCCATCGGTTCATGGTTTTTTTGTAGTCTTCCCGTATACGCACTTTAACCCATTGTTGACTCCGTTAAATTTTGATTTTCGAAAAAATAAAATATACGTGTCAAATTATTTTTTCTTTGAAGTGTTTTCAACAAATTTAAAATTAATAGGTCCATTAAATCGCGTTTGTTCATACAACACCTTAACCCATGTTTTGCCCTTTTAGACCCCGAAGTTTAAAAAAATCCATCTTAGCGGAGGTTCATTTTTCAAGATGTACTCACAGTTTAAATTTCAAGTTTGTAGTTTCAGCGGTTTGGGCTGGGCGATGATGCATCAGTCAATCAGTCAGTCAGTCAGTCAGGACAAACAAGAGGCATGTAGACATTGCAGTCCATTGTACCCAACTATTGCCTCCCCTCCCATCTCTATTGCCCTGACACGCAACTACTTAAAATAGACCTGGCCAGCTCCATCGTTTGATAACTTTGCGGCTTTAAATTTCTTGTAGTCGGTTCGTCGATGTGTTTAAGGAGGTTGCGAAGCTGTTTGGTGTTTTATCCTGATGGACCCAATGTGGTTTCTGCATGATCTCTCACATGATCATAAATAAGAGTAATCAGAGTCGGTAAAATCATATTTAATAATTTCATTTCATCCTAAAGAGTGACACTACTTAGTCCGTAAAATTGTAGCCAGAGAATGTCTCATATACAAAAATAGAACATTTCGCATTACCTTCTTTCATTCGCTCAATTTACTTGTTTTTTATTAAATTAAAAACGCGTTAGCATTTAAGATATTTTATTCTATTTTTAAACTTGCTACTTTTACAAAAAAAATTAAAAACAAAGCCTTTAAGCTTTTAATCCTTAATTCGTTTTTCCGTACTGCTTGCCAACGCTGATTGCCAGCAGCTTTTGCTGATGTCTGCTTGCTACTTGAATTTATGAGCAGACATTAGCGAAACCTCAGAACTGGCATTTCATGCAATTTCAGCCATCGGGGGCCCATTTAGCAGAAAGTCAACACACAAAACTGGCAAAATGCTACGCCAAAACCATAATTAAGCGACTTTTAATTGCCCACACCCAGTGCGCAATGTTTACAGCGTTTTGGCCTCATTCCACTAATGGCCAGCAAGCCATTACACAACAAACGGCTGTCGTAGACAATTTTTCAAGCTGTCATCGAAATTTAATTTTTTTTACTAAATGGTTTTGTAAACATTTTTTTTACATTTTGGTAGATGCGAGTAAGCACGAGTGATCGATGTGGCCAAACCTGTGCGCCAAATGCCAATTTTATTGAGATGGTAGTCAGGTGAAAGCAATTCATCATCTTTATTTTTTGTGAGACTTTGATCGGGTTTGGGGTTTTGCTTATGTGGCAACGTTACTCCGCGGCTTATGGACTTATTTCCATGTCATATTCATGTATCCACGCTTCATCATCCATAGTAATGAGCCGAATGACGTCATTGTCGTCATGGGTCATGGACAGCATGTCTTCAGTGACAGACGTGCGCTGCTCTTCTCAGAATACAAGAACGACTTGTGGACACACGATGTGAAAAATTCAACTTAAACCTAAACACATTTCTTCTACTCTCTTTACATACAAATTTGCTGGCCATATATTATTTTTTTATTTGTTTGTTTGCTTGTTTGACATTGTTCGCAGTAATGTGGCATGAAGTATTTTACTAAACCATAAAATATTTGAGCACAAAAGTCCCTAATTTTTAAGTAGGTACTTATTTATATTTTTTCGTTTGTTATTATTTATTTTGATCATTTTCAGTGAGCCGTAATTTGTTTTGGGATCATTCTGGTTCAAACACAAGTTCCGCATACGCACCGTTGTCTGCTTTTAGATGCTTAAATAAAAATGCACTTTTTTCTTGAGTTGCTTAATGCGTCTGTTGGCTTAGCCTCTTTGGCTTCCGCTCAGCTCCACCATACGGTTTGTTTGTCTAATGTGTCCTGTGTCTTCCTGCCACGCGGCGTCCACCTTCTGCGCAGAGGCGACGGTCGCTGTGGCTGTCGCTGTCTGCCTTTGACCTAATTTAACCTTGTTGTGATGATGTTTGCATTATTACGGTTATTATGCCCGCCGGGCAAAACACAACACGGCCAAAGTGTCCTCGTACTTTTTCTCCAATGTCGTCGCTTCCATTGCTCGCATCCTGTTGGGTGTGTTGTGCTGGTGTTGGTTGCCATTTGAACGTTCGCTAGCCGGACAGTCGTCAGTCGCCAGCGTTGGAGTGAACGTAAACAAGTATCAGCGAACGCTCCATGCTGGCAGTTAATGCGCGGAAACGGCTGCTTCTGAGCACTGGCAGCAAAAGACTGCGTGCGCAAATATGCGCGTTGGAGCGCAGAGCAGCGAGTGGAAAAGACGCTGCCAACGATGGCAAATATTTGCGCACAGGTGCCAATAATGCGTGGCATATTTCCGGCCTCGCAAGCATTCCAGGCGCTCAGCAATGCTGCTTAAATTTAAAATAATTACCACACACACACACACACACAAAGACAAAGGTGTTTAGTACACAGGCGCCCCGCCGCTCTAATTATACGCGACAGCTTACCAGCAAACGTTGAGTGTGTGCCGAGCGCAAAGATGCCACAGACGTTGCCGCAAAAATGTGTGATTTATAGTTGAAAATATTTGGCTGCGAAATGCGTTAAATTGGGCACCCACACACACACACATGTACACATTTGGCTGCGTGCCGCTGAAGACCTTTTATACAAATTTACGTGTACAAAAAAGTGTAAGTATGTGTGCGTGTGCGCCTGCAGCTGTGTCGTAAACGTTGAACTAAGTTGAAGCCAAAAAATGCCTCAATGCAGACACTTGCTTAATATTTTTTTATGTGTATTGTGTGTGTGTGCTCGTTTCCAATGGCCGTTGAATGCTGTAAAATCTAAAGCTCCATAGAAAAAGTTTTGAAAACAGCGTTTTTGGAACGAAGGGACGAATTGAGTTAAAGAAGCACTGCCATCGCGTGCTGCTACCAAATGGAGCAGTTGCAAAGAGAAAGTCGATATCACGTAATGGGCTGTTATGAGCAATTCAGATTAAATCGAACATTGAATAAAACAATGAAGATAATAGATAAGTATAGCATAGCATATAGATAGACAAATATACATAAGTAAGTATAAAGTAGATATGGAGCAGAGCAGCTAAATTTTATTTGTGGAAGTAATTCCACTCAGAATAAATGGTCAATAGTACTTAAGGCTCAGTAAGAAGCGAGTGAAGTGGGAGAGAAAGTGAGGAGAGACTGAAATAAGGTTTAACGAGAATGGATTTAGGAAATTTCATTGATTACTTAACAAATCTCAGAAGGTTGTTCAGCGTAAGAGAAAATTCTATTCCCATGACATCTATTCCCATTACAGTCTCTTTCTAGCGAAGGCGGGACATGCACAGAGAAAATGTTCTGTAGGTAATATCTATCTCCTTTAGGTTGAATCCTCGAAGATGCCAAAGGATAAAATTCACAGGAGATCTGATCTAAGCGTGCCCAGTCTTGTTCTAGCGAAGGCGGTTCAGGCACCCAGAAAATGTACTGTCCACCTTATCCGGGCAGGATGTACAGGTTGGATCCTTGAAGAGGCCAAAGAAAGACTTTAGTTGACCTCATCGATTGTGTCCCGTGATGAGTCCAATCACTAAGCGAAGGTGTATCCTCTCTAATCTAAACATAAACATAAGTAATGTATTGACTTTTTTAATTTAAAATTTACATTTTATTTCAAACTTGTATAAAAATATTGTGTGATTACACAGTGCGACAAAAATTAAATAAATTTTTCACACCGGAGAAAATCCATACAGGAGGATATGAAAAAAAAGCTCCTTGATCACGTGCCAAAATTTCATTACTCTAACTTTATTGGTTCTAAAGTGATTAAAAAAAGGCGGAAGCTGCAATTCTAATGAAGCACAAAAATTCTAATTTATTTGAGCATCAGTAATTTAAATAAATAAAATAAATAAAAACATACAAAATCAATGAAGCGAGAATCATGAAATTTTGACACGTAATCAAGGAGATTTTGGGTTTCAACATACTTACTTTTCAAGAAAATGCTATATAAATTTTCAAGGATATAAAGGATTACAATTTTCAAAAGACCTTTTCATATATTTTTTTTACAAATAGATACAAATAAATTTTATTTAAATTTTTGAGCCTTTCCTCTTTCATTTAAAATATACATATCGCCATATTCTAACCAGGTTAAGTATTTTTTTATATTTTTTTAATTTTTTATCTCCTTCAAAATTTAGAAGTCTTTTTAAAAGGACAAAGGATGTAGAAATGAAAAACTGAGTACGCAGTATTACTATATTTGGTCTCTAGTTTTACGCACAGGTGTTAGACATATTTGTAATAATACTTTGTAAACTTGTAACTTTGTAAAAGCGCAGGTTATATGTATATACATTTTTTTTAAACTCAATGCAATTTTTGATATTTATAGCAGATCATGAAAAAATGATTGTATTATGATTTTTTTTATATTTTATGTTTGCAACATAAAAAATAAGTTTATTTTATTGCTGCAAAATTCATTCAAATGCTTTTGAATTTGGCTCTTTGTTTGCATGATGATTTTTTTATCATAAAAAAATTTGTTTTATTGCTCCACAGAACCATTCAAATGTTTTAAAATTACTTTCTTTGCGAATGCTTGATTTCAGCGCCATTTGAAGCGCTTTGACGCACTGTGCAATGCCGGATATTCTTTATTTAGCTGCAACACAAAAACACTTACACATGTTGGTCGTTTTTCATTTATTATTTTTAAGCAATAATGTGTCATGTTGCAGGTCCGCTGTGCGAAATGCAATCCAAAATGTTAGCAAAGTTCAGCCAACAAATGGAGCGCCTGAAAAAATGAGCGTTTTTGTGAATGTCAAAAGTATGATAGCTGAGCTTTTCATATTACTTGCGGCTACAAAAAGATTAAAATATTTTTCATGCGTTTTCCGCATTAAAATTGCATCAACACAATTTTAATTAACTTTTCGTCCAGTTTTTAGGAAATTTCGGGGCGGCGTGTAATTGAAGTTGTGCGGCGGGGATAAAAGCAGGAATTTAGAGATATTATTGCTTTAATCAATGTGGAATTCGCTTTTGAACTGGCGCCAGTTAGCAATCAGTTGAGTGACAAAGAAACAAAATGAAATAGTTTAAAACAATTTGCAAATGTTTGAAAATATTTAGAAAATTAAATTTAGTTTTGCTGAAAATTTAAAATTTCGTTAAATCATAACAGAAATTTGCCAACTCCTGTAGCCGATTTGTGTGTGGTAACTGCCGGAATTTTCGACGCCAGTGGCGTTGGATTTGCATCCATCAAATATTCCACCCAACATGCATACAAGCTTATGTGCACTGTGCATATGTGTGTGTGTGTGTGTGCGCGAGTATTTTGTTTGTTGTCATATTGGCTGAAAAGTAAAATTCTTGTCGCTACAATATTAAATATCGTAATTACAACGTGATTCTGCGTCAAAGCTTTTAATGCGCCGCGCATGTGACTGGCTGCATGCAGTCGCCGAAGTAACTGACGGCAAGCGTGTCGCGCCACAAAATCGTTTAACGATTAATCATTGCGGCAGTGCCATTTTGACGCCGTGTCAAAGTGCCTCATTATTCATTCAACTCACTTGCAATTGAATTATGTACGAATACTCGTTCTGGTGTTTTGATTTTTGTCTTTGATGATTGTTGATGCTGATGAATGGGGTTCTGCATAGAATGGGCCCCACCACATGCAAAAGACACACACACACACACACATGCGAATACATACACGCCACAAGAGTGGGACGAAGGCGCTCTGGCTGGGTACAGGTGCGAAATTAATTAGTGCAGTTACAAGGATCAACACTTGACGGGGTAAGCGCGGCACGCTGTGCTGATAATTTATGAGCTAGAAAATTTATGAGCCGCTGCTCGAGCTGCAGCAAATTGCGTGCAGGGGCCAGAGTGTTTATTCACTATCGTAGGTCTGCTTGATTGGGCGTTGCTTACACGAACACCGCATTTGGCATTCAAATAGTGCGAGCGCATAGGGCTTGGATGTTGTCCTATGCTACAATAATATTACACAATATGTGACTGTTGGTTGTAGCTGTATTGGCTGCTCTGCTTTGCCCACTTCTTCGACTTGTGTGCCACTTGTCACTGGAACTGACAAGCGCAGATCGACCCAGCTAAATAGCTGCGCAGCACTTGTAAATGTGCTTAAGCTTACTTAAGTCATTATATGCTTGAAATATCAAGTGTTCAAGCGCTGTTTAATCTTATGAATTTATTTGTATTTGAATTTATTTAGCCTGCCCGAATCAAAAATGTGGTCCATTGGGCATACTGGACATTCGGTTGTATTTGTAAAGTTTGCGCAGCACTCATCTGGACGTCGATGTTACTGACACATGAAATGAAGCACGGAACGGGTGGTGGAGAGAGGCGTGGTGCAGAGACGTGAGAAGAAAACGTTTACTTGTCAATGCTGAACTTGTTGAATAAATAAAAAAAAGAAGGATAATAAATGTGTGAATTGAAAGTACATACTTGACAACATTTTTTTTATAAAAACTGCTTATTGACTAGAAATTACATAGAATTAGCTGTGTACAGGACATACAAATTTCTTGCAAGTATACATATGATTCACGCTCCCATTAAGCATTAACTGACTATGAAGAAAACAGCGATGGTATACAAATTTCATTGAATATCTATTTAAAACCCTTAATATTAAAAACTAATTTTTAGTGTTCGACCGAAACATTTATTTTTTGGATCGAACCCGAATTTCGGTTTTGTTTTTAATATTCGGGCGAAACCGAAACCGAACTTCTCTAGTTGAAATAAAAATCACCATATCAAGCATTTTTTTACAAACGAATTTTACATCAAGTAAATAAAAACAAACATAACATAAATAAATAAATAAATACTTATTAATAAAAACAATTTATTCATTTTTTAAAAACATAAACATGAAAAAATCACCCACCTTACTCACGAATATTCAAAATGAATTATTTATTTTATATGCTAAAAAAGAAGTTTATTTTCATTGGTGGCATCTAAATTACTCCTTTTTTCACTTTATATCTGCTATACAATACTTATATATATTCTAGAAAGTTTCGATTTCGGCCGTTCGGGCATTTTTTGGACGAAACTGAAACCCAAACCACCTATTTGGGCCGAAACCGAATATTCGGTCGGACATTATTGATTTTTCATAAATCAGCATTCAGCGTTTAGTTCGTACCCACATGTGCCTTGAGTAAATATTACTCATACGCCCCATTCTTAAATTTACAGCAAACTCAGCTCGTTCAGCTTGTACTAACATCTGCCTTGAATAAATATTACTCATACGCCCCGTTTTTGAATTTTCAGCAAATTCAGCTCGTTCATCTTGTACTCACAGTTGCTCCACAGTTGCCACTCAACTAAAAGTTTGTGTATATAAATTTTCCTAAAAAATGCCCAAAATGGAAAAGAAAGGGACATTTTTAGTTTTCGACGAAAACAAAATAACTTTTATATGGAAATTTTTTCGATTGCCCTCAAAAAGTTAGTTTTTTTTATTGCTTACACACTTTAATAAAGCATCGGTCGAAAGGTCCAAAGTCTCAAATGAAATAAAAAGGCATCATTTTTTTCAAATGGCCCAGTTGGACCAAAATGTGGCAACCGTGCTCACATCTGCTTTGAATAAATATTACTCGTACGCCTTTTCAACAAATTCAGCTTGTACCCACATTTACCTTGAATAAATATTACTCATACGCCCCGTTTATGAACTTGCAGCAAGTTCAGTTCGTACTCACATCTGCCTTGAATAAATATTACTCATACGCCCCGTTATTGAATTAAAATTCAGCTCGTTCAGCTTGGACTCACATCTGCCTTGAATTAATATTACTCATACGCCCCGTCCTTGAAATTTCAACGAACTTTTTTTGCAAAAATGCCTTATCGTGTCATTTCGTTCGTAGTTCTCCAACAGAATAGCAATTAAATTGTTTGCTTTTGGATTTATGTAGCAACATTGACAATTCCCCCGAGCCCCATACTTGCCGCTTCAATCAATCGTTTTGAAGGCTCCTCAATGATTGCCTGCGAAAAGAAGCGCAGATGTTGTGTTAACAATTCAATTTCGATTTTCACTTTCGATTCTCTTGTCACTACTGAAAATCGTTTGCAGTTTCGGCCAGCATAAAGCGGCTTCGCAACACATTTCCGTCTCGGCAACGCACACAATGCCGTTATCAGCGCAGTGCAACATGTCCAGCCGCACACACATGGCCACCATCAACACCTTCGGGTGAGTTTCCGTTTTCGGGATGGCTGGAAATTTGAAGTGATGCGGCCAGGACTCACCTTCACTGTTGCGCCCCGTAAAAACAACAATGGCCACCATGCGAGCGAACCTGAAGCGCAACTTTAGTGCGCACACGATTCACCTCAAATCGCTCGCTTCAATCTCGACTTCTCTGCACTGAGTTGTCGGCCGGCAGCGTTTTGGTGTTCACACAGTTAGGCCGACAGTGACTTTCAATTACTCCCGCTTGACCCGGTCGACCTGAAAGCATGGTGGCACTGACACATTCGAATCTCTCACGTAGGACCCAGTCTCCTTAAAGCTCACACACGCACACACACACACACTTACAACCATATACATTATATGTATATACATACTTTTCTACGTAAACATAAACACGTGCATTGTGTGGAATGTGTGTGCGAGCTCCCTTGGTGGCCGTATGTGGCACCAAAAATTGATTTTCTTTTTATCTGTGCTCGCCGCAATGAGCAGCCGGACAGCGTGACAGCGCCACAGACAACCAGTTTGTTGAAATAAAATCAGCAAGAAAAACAAAAGTTAAAAAGAATTTATTGTGCGTCGGACGAAGCAGTCTTGCGGGATTTACGTTTTAGCCATTTTGCACTTTATTTAGCAGCACTTCCCGTTCACTTTTTACGCTCTCGTACGCTTTGTTTTCTTGTTTTTTCAATTCAGTTGTTGTCTTCTGCATTGTGTATGTGTTAATGTGTGTGGGTTTTATGTGCTTGTCGACGATGGCGCTAAGAAAGCGGATTCGAAAACATGTCGGGATTTAGGAAATTTACAACAGACTGATTTATTTAAAATGAATTTGAAACTAAAACCAAGTCTGACAGTTTTGAGGGTAAACTTTTTAAATTGTTATTTATAAACATTAATATTTGGGCTGTTTGTGTTGAGTCTATATTTAGTGAGTGTTGAGTGTAAGCTGTAATAATGACTGTTGCAGTTGGCTGTTGATTGACTGTAAATGAAAACTCAAATGCATCAAATACTTTGTGGTTTGTTTAATAAATAGAATTTTTCTTTCAACGCAGGTTACACCGTGCAACAAAAATTAAAAAAATTTTTCACACCGGAAACAATTCATATGGGCGTGAAACTAGAGACCAAAAATAGTAATACTGCGTACTCAATTTTTGATTTCTACATCCTTTGTCCTTTTAAAAGGACTTCAATATTTTGAAGGGGATACAAATTAAAAAAATATAAAAAATACTTAACCTCCTTAGAATATGGCGATATGTACAGTGGTGTCTGGATATAATGAACTAATTATTGCAAGGCCCGTTCCCAGTATTGAGGTTGTTCACTAGATCAAGGTTAACATTTTTGTTCAAAAACTCGTTTTGTTTGCTCAAAATACACTTTTTGTTGTTTGCTTGGAAATTATGTTCCATATTTAGAGGCTCGATGTCAAAATTTAGGTGTTCACTATATCGAGTTCACTATATAGGGTGTTCGCTATACCCAGGCACTACTGTATATTTTAAATGAAAGATGAAAGGCTCAAGAATTGAAATAAAATTAATGTTTTATCTATTTATAAAAAAAAGGATATGAAAAAGGTCCTTTGAAAATTTTAATCCTTTATATCCTTGAAAATTTACATCGAATTTTCTTGAAAAGTAAGTATGTTAAAACCCCAAATCTCCTTGATTACGTGTCAAAACATCATTATTCTCGCTTCATTGATTTTGTATCTTTTTATTATTTAACCCTTTCAGTCACAATGTCCAACATATTGGACTACAGCCCATACAATTCATACAGAACGGGTTTATTTTCATGTCGGAAAGGGTTAAAATACTGATACTCAAATAAATTAGAATTTTTGTACTTCATTAGACTTGCAGCTTCCGCCTTTTTTTTAATAACTTTCGAACTAATAAAGTTAGAGTAATGAAATTTTGACACGTGATCAAGGAGATTTTGGGTTTCGACATACTTACTTTTCTATAAAATTTTACATAAATTTTTAAAGATATAAAAGATTAAAATTTTCAAAGAACCTTTTTCATGTCCGTTTTTTACAAATAGATAAAAAATCAGAATCAAAAATCTTTTCCTCTTTCATTTGATATACATATCGCCATATTCTAACCAGGTTAAGTATTTTTAATATTTTTTTTATTTTTTATCCCCTTCAAAATTTTGAGGTCCTTTTAATAGGACAAAGGATGTAGAAATGAAAAACTGAGTACGCAGTATTACTATATTTGGTATCTAGTTTCACGCACATATGGATTTTTCCCAGTGTGAAAAATGCTGTTGCACGGTGTTATCAGCCGAAATACTTAAACATGTTTATTAAATAATTACTAGCAACAAAAACTTTGAGTATATGAAATTTGTTTTGATTTTGGTGGACGCAATGCAGAAAAGAAGAACAAAATCCAGCCTGCTTTTGGATTAGTTTTTGGCATTTTCTGAAATATAGGTTGTCGAAAGTAGTTTTTATTAAATCTTTATTAAAATTAGGTGTCTGCAAAAACTTTCAGCACTTCTATGATTTATTTTTCAGTCTAAGTAGGTAAGTAAGTTAAGTGGCTCGTTGGGATACCACAAATTCCACCCGTTTCAAATGTGTACGCAACATTGGTTTTCCAACATGTGTTGCAACTCACATTTCGAATGGATAGTGAAAAGGGGGGAGGTTAGCAGTCCGCAGTTTTTCTTTCTCAATTGGAGAGCGAGCACTTGTTTCTTATAATTCTCGTCTACTTCATTTGGATAGCGATAGAAGTAGAGGAGTGTTTAACCAACTCGAACTAGGAATCGAACCTAGGACCTCTGGAATGAAAAGCCAGCGCTCTACCTATGTATCTATCTATGCATGTTTTTCAGTTGAAGAGAGTTGAAGCTCACTGAACTGGCAGCCAATGAGGTGAAGACAGACTTTTTTCCTGGTTCACTCCTCTCGGGAGCATAGGGCCTCCACAAGGCATTGTCTTGTGTTGGTGACATTAATTGGCTGTGTTTTTCTTCTGCCTGGGTAGGTGATTAGCCTACCGCAGGTAGTCCTAAGTGATGGGGCTGCCATCTATCGTCGCCAAGGAACGACGCCTCCGATGTTGTGAGCTACCGCTCATAGCGCCATCTGTTGTGTAAAGAAGCTGACAGCAGGATGGTTGGGGACTTCACTAAGATCGGTTTGGTGCGCTGTTTTCGCTATGACGTGAACACTTCTAATATTATTCATTGTTTGATCTCGCAAATACAGCAACTTTTTGTTCAGTAGAGTAAAGTTCAGAATTTTTCAAAGATCAACATAAATCCCGCCATACTCAAGTTGACATCTCTAGACCGAAAGTGACATTATTCGCTTCAAAATGCGCTGTCGCCGTACAAGTGCGTGTTTATTGTCGCCGCACTTGGATGGGGCACCGCGCGGCCCGGGGCGATAACAGTGCATGTGAAGTTTTATTGTTGTGAACTGTTCGCTGCCATGTTCAGATTTTGGTTGCGCAAAGTTTTCCTGTTTCGCATTTTCAACACCAAAGTTTTACAGTCTGCCAAATTTGCTGGCCAACGCATTAATTTCAGCGCCGCTGGTTCTACTTGCAGTGTTTTTTGTTTTTTATAAGAATTCATTGGTTTTACGCCATTTTATAGAACGTCCTATGTACATATATTTTCTCTGCTTCTCTAATCTGTATATGTTGTTTTTTGCACGGTCCAACTGTTGCCTAAGTAAGTTAAAAAAGTTTTTGCATTAGCAACAAAGCCGCCTAGGCTTAGGCGCTGGGCCCTGTTGGTCGCTGTTGGTTTAGCTTTTGTTGCTGGGCAATAAAAACGAACGCAATCCGATGTCCATTTGCATTTCCACATAGATTAGACTTACAGTTGGCATTTGAAATGTATTTGAAATGGAGCGGAAAACAACGCAGCCAACGTTGGCCATAGCGGCGGCATAATTACCCCTCTTTCCGAACTAATTCAAGTTTTATGCTCAGTCGCATTAAAGTCCTCCTAATGCGCGCATATTTTCGGGCCATCAACACGACAGCTGCCTTTCTAGCTGCACGAAATGGATTCGCATAAATTTCACTCTCAAAAAAGTGCTCGCAAATCGCTCGCTTTGACGATGAGTTGTCCGTACTTGGCGGCTGTCACTTCAATGCACAACACGTGCGCCATGAGCACTTTGCGGTTGAGTCCCGTTACGTACGAGTCCCGTTATACATAGTGCGCGTGGGTATAATTTTTGCGGCACAAATTAACATGCATTGATATCCAGCTACACAGCAACCACATAAACACCAACACTAATGTGCAGATGTCTGCACGCGACCCCATTGAGAGCTGCCGGCCCAACGCTTGACCGGCCCGCTTGATGCTGCGCCGACCTTGATTGATGTGCTGCCGCTTCGCTGCATACATTTTACGGGCCAATGTTTATGCACATTCCAAATGTGGTTGGCTCCTGTTTTTTTTTTCGTTCTTTGTTTTTGGCAATTCGCTCAGCGCATACACCCACACGTTGGTGTTGGTGCTGATGTGTGTGTGTTTGTGGCTGACCGATGTGGAGTTGGTACGTGGATATTTGTTGTTCGCACGTAGTAACAAGTTTAATATTAATGCGATGTGTTGTGAATTTTAATTTGTAATTTTTCGTGGTTGTAGAGTGAAATTTTTGCTTGTCAACATAATAACCCTTTAAATATTAATGAAACAGAATGAAACGAATTGCCATGATCTCGTTGGGAAACGCACATTTACCTTTGTAACTTGGAAGCATATGCATACATAACATACATACATATGTACATATATATACGTATCTGAAAATAATGTCACTGCGTGAAAAATTTAAAGTGTGGAAATAAATTCCAGGAAGAAATAAAATAGACAGAAATTGAAATTTCAATTGAAAGAAGACATAACTTATGGAAAGTCTACTTTCTAAAATAAAGTAAACAGAAAGCGATTTTTTTTTTTTACAGAGAAAGCAATAACTATTTTCAAAGACAAATTTTCAATACTTGGAATTTTCCATAACTTTTTGTTAAGTTAAATGTGAATTTGTTAAACGAACAAGTTTCAATACATTTATAGCATTTTAGTTTGTTTGGAAAAGTTCTGGACCACCTGACAGGTGACTTCCGCAATTTTGAAGACAAAAGGAGAGAGGAAAAAATTCAGCCACGTTCTTTGGATCTGTTCGGCTACTTAGCAGAGAGAAGGGTATAAAAACTAAGCTATTGAAGAAGACTTAATTCACATCTTAATTGTGCCACTTCTTCTGCTACTTACCCGCTCTTTGTCAGATGCATTGAAAATGCGAAATACATTGGCTTCTTTTACTCAGGGAGGAAAGAATTGAATATATGAAATCGACTAAAGGCTCAATTGACATACACGCAGACGATTGGAAGTTCAATAATTGCGTTGTAGTTGTATGGCACTCTCACTCTGTGTGATGCTCACTCCGCCTACCTGACTACAGCGGCGTCTTCGGCTGAAGTAAAGGCCCACTGCAGACCTCGAAGTGGATTTCTCACAACTATTTACACAACGCAAACATTCAAATTTACTCAGATAGCCAGGCAGCAATCAAGTCTCTTGCTGGTGTATGTACAACATCAAAGCTTGTATCTGATTGTCGCTTCACAGCTTCTTCACACTGCAGCAAATGAATTGCAAGTCAACAACCTCAATTTGGCACCGCGCTGGCTTTCTCATACCAGAGGCTCGATTCGCACTTTGGGTTGGTGCAAACGCTAATCTACTTCTATCGCTATCCACATGAAGCAGATGAAAGGAAATTGCCAAAAAAACCGCTGTTGGAATTTGGCGTGTAGGTCCCCTCCCACCATCCCCATCCCCCGTTTGAAATGTGTGTTGTAACACATGTTGAAAAAACAGTGAAAAAAAGGGTGGCATTTGTGGTACGAGTATCACAATGGGCCCATATAGAGGCCTAAGTGTGTCTCATACAGAGGCAGCCACTAAAACCTACCGAAATATATACAGAGATATTACAGACAACTTCAAGGTCAATCAACTGATAAAATATGGAAAACAGTTCTTGAGGTGCCTCGTCTTCTTCGCCATTAAATTGTTTTGTCAAAAATTATTACAATCTTACACACGTTTGAAAGTGTGTTGAATAACGGTTTTTTTGTAGAATGTTGCTGTTGGATCTCTAAATTCCTTTTCAATTATAGAACGGCGCTGTTAGCAATTTTACACTTTAAAATTTTGAATGTACATATATTAGATTGCAATTAAAATTTTTATTTATTTTGTTTATTTATTTTAAATTTTTTATTTTATTTTATATTTTTTATTTTATATTTATTTAATTTAATTAAATTTAATATAATTTAATTTTATTTAATTTAATTTAATTTAATTTTATTTCATTTTATTTTATTTTATTTTATTTTATTTTATTTTATTTTATTTTATTTTATTTTATTTTATTTTATTTTATTTTATTTTATTTTATTTTATTTTATTTTATTTAATTTTACTTTATTTTATTGTATTGTATTGTATTTTATTTTATTTTATTTTATTTTATTTTATTTTATTTTATTTTATTTTATTTTATTTTATTTTATTTTATTTTATTTTATTTTATTTTATTTTATTTTATTTTATTTTACTTTATTTTATTTTATTTTATTTCATTTCATTTCATTTAAAATTTTTAAGTGTAAAATTGTTGTTGTTGTTTAGATTGAAATTTGTTTAATTTAATGCGCTCTTACAACTTCTTCTACTCAACTTTTAATTAATAAACTTGAACTAATTTCATTTCTTCCTTATCAAATGCAGCTGTAAAGTTAAAATTCCTCAAGTCTCAAGCGGCGCTTCATGTTACCTTCTTGAACAAAGTTTCAACAAGTTCCTCCTGCACTCGACATAGCTGCCAAATGCACTCTTAATCCGGCCACTAATTTGTAGCTGAACTGAGCACATCACGAAGTATGTAAGTCGCACGTTGTAAGTTGCATGTGGCAAGTGTGAAGCACTGGAGGCATGGGTGTTTTTCTTTTGGGGTTGGCTCTTTTTCGAGGTTAATATTAATTGACTGCTTAAATTGCCCGCGAAATCAGAGCACCCAAAGTAGCAATGTCCCAATTGCCAGCGTGAAATTTATAAAATATCTTTAAAAATGCGCATCACACCAGATACACACTTATAAACACGCACACACACACACACACAGCCGCTTAGAGCTGCCAGCATTTGGTGCTCATCCCATATCATCCAAATCTTAAGCCGGGAGTTAATGTAATTGGTTCGGGGTTGTGGCGTGAAATCGCAAGAAAACACAACCGACCAAGCAAACACAGACAAAGCAGAAAATCCATAGAAAGCGAAAGTGAAAGAAAATCTACAGAAAAAATCAGCTAAAGAAATATGTAAAACAGCAGGAAAAGCAGGATGGGGGCAGCGCCTTTGGGTGCGTTGTGCTGTGCAAAGTTTGCGCCCGGCGGGGCGCAGTAATGGAAATTGCAAAATAAATGCAGACGCAAATATGCAAAATAAATTTGCATAAGAGATGCAAAAAATGAATGAATGAAATGTTTGCTTAATTGAAGTTTTAAAATATTTACAAGTGTGCGTAAAGGTTTTAATTGCGACAGCGGCAATTTTGCCGTCGTGAAAGTTAACGCGTTTCAAATGGACATAGAAACTTTCGGCAATCGACTGTGGCCTGGCACTGGCCACCGTATTAATGAACTGTCAGGCGGACGTACAAAGAAAAAAAACATTGCAAAAGAAAGGAAACATTTTATAATTTGCGTTAATGGAATTTCACGCAATGTGGCAACGAAGCAGATAAACTGAGGCTTTGAATAGAAGCGGCACGCGATGTGAAAGGCCAAACGGGGCGGGAGGAGCACAGCATTGTGCAAAAACCGCCAAAAGCGATGGCAGGGAAAGAACAACGCCAAAGGAAAGTGCTGACATTGAAAAAAAGTTGCAAGTGAAGAAAGTTTGTTTTGAGAATTTTTTAATACGAAATGATTTTCTTGGAGTCTTTGGTGGAATACGTTTTCCATTTCAGCGGTGATAGCACAATGTAACAAATATTTGTAGCTTTCACTGGGAGGTTTCCAAATTTTGTGCATTTTTGAAATTTGTCTAAAGTTTGAATTTGCATTTGTGTCCATTTGGAGATTTTATTGAATATTTTGAAGTAGATGAAAGGCTGCTGTGGTTAGAAAAAGTAGCGCAAGAAGTTTTGGGGGTTTAAGCTCTTTAAATATCTGTTTGTGGGTTGCAAATATGATTTCAAAAATTTCAAAATTTATGGACGAAACACCGAAATTCTCTGTGTGCCACTGGTTAGAATGTTCGATCTTTGTACAGACAGACAGGGAATTGTCAATTCGCCTCATTCTTTCCTTTCATTCATCTGAGCCTCTCTACATGAACATTACACATGATTTCGTGTTGTGTGGAGAATCTTAATAATGGGCTCTCGATGATGAAGAACCCCTCATTTTATGCATTTTGGTGAAAAATTACATGAGTCAAAAAATGTGGGGCTAGAGTGAGGTGGCATCGAGGTCAAAGTTCACAAAAAAGCTGGGAAATTCGACCAATTGCTCCACAGCTGCTCAGAAGTTGCTTTTAGAGGGTTAAAATCTATGACTCACTCCAACTAGTTTTTCATACTGAATATTTCATTCAAACATATTTATACCCTATCTTCAACCCTTAAGGGAGCTCCCATACAAAATGATTATTTTTATAAAAGATGCTCCAACTGCTCTCAGGTTGGCCCCAGATGTATCAAATGTAAGACCGACACTCATTTATTTTCTCTTCCAAATGTTTCTTCCAAACATACTTACCCGCTATCTCCAAGTTTTAAGAGGGCTGCCATACAAAACCGGCAAGTTTCTATAGATTTGGCTCCCCACTTGTAAATGTAGTAGTTAAGTAAGCGAGAAAACATCATATCGCGGAAACTACTAAACCGATTTGAATGATTTATTCAGCGATCGGTAACATTCTTGAGTGCAAAAAATACAAAATTTATTAAGGTTCAGAAATTCGGCACCAGAATTCGTCTCCCATACAATCGGAGTTTTGAGGTTGTCAACTTTTGGGTTTCTACATAGCAAAAATCAAAATCTATTGTCGACCTAATCAATTTTTCACAGGATTTCTCAGTCCTGCAAATCTCTGCACAAATCTAATGTTTGACATTTCTTTCATTTCATTTCTTTCATTTTTAGGATCTAACTACTAAGGTTTTTCTCCCAGGAAGCGCTGCTTTCCCTCTTCGTAATAATGGATTGATTGCCTGTTTTACTTCTTTACACATAAATAATGACCTGCGAAATTAGTTAATGAGTTTTTTGTTTGAAGTAGAAATCTGATGATAAGTTATTAGTTAAAGATTGCTAGTTCATTGTATTATGAATATTAATTAGCTTAAGAAATTCCTGTATTTTTACAAACATTTTCAGCTTTTAGCACATTAGGTTAGCTTAAAGTGGCTGCTTGGACGTGGGACTTGCTGAAAGACACATTTAGGCCTTAAAATGGGCCAGTTGTGATATCACAAGGAGAGAGTGATCTGTCTTACTGCAAATCGGAGGCCTGTACAAGCCAATTTGTTTTGTAGATAAACCACAGCAAGTCTCTGATGTTGATTTAACCAATGTTATCCAAGTTGTGGAAGAAGCAAGAGACTAGGAATCTAGCCACCTTCATCCTCAGAGACCCGGGAAGTGGCAGATAACTGACTTATAGTCTCTTCCTCCTCTTCATTTTTATAACTGTGGCAATAGTCCGAACTGTCAAGACTGCCAAATTAGTTTCAACTGTTTGAAGAAAAGTAGAAAAGGTCACACAGCTATTTTATTGTCTAATACATTTTTTATCGCTGCAAGACACACAAACCAAATTCTACTACTAATACTACAGATTAGTGCTGCTTTCTTTTCAGAGACAGTAATAAATCCTTTAATAATTCAATGCTATGACTTTAAGCTTTCACAATCTTCCATTTATGGTCCAAAAGTTGACACTTAGTCAGAATGCAAACTAGTTATTGATGATCCAATCTCAGCCAAAGTTATCATACGACTAGCGAAATACCCATTTTAAATTTAAATTAAAGCAACCGAAACTTGACATTTTGTTGCAGTGTGTAGCCAAAAAGAGAGCAGCATTTATTTGCGCGTGCAACTGTGAGAAACTGTTAATGAGTAAGTAACGAAGTAACAAAGTTTTGCTGTCAATCAGATAAAAAATTGTCTTTCTCTGCCTTTCTCTTTTTTACCGCTTTGAATTTCACTGACAATTTGACGAAAGGAACTCGCTTTCACTCAACGTAAATGCGCGGAATTTTTTAATAAATTCTCAACAACTTCTACCGCGAGGCATCACAAAATGTCGATTCAATTCATGGAAATGTAACAAATTGCATTGAAACCGCGAGGCCATGTCTTGAACAAGTAATGTACGAACATATTTTTTGTGTCATTGCGCACATACTCGTACTTACGCTGAAATCAAAGATAATTGGGTGAATTTGCTGTCGACAAAAATTTAACCAGCCACGAGTGAGCGCGCCAAAGGTTGCCCAAGAAATAAAAGACAACGAGGTTTGCAGGATACGAGCGGTGAAAGACAGTGGAGACAGTTGGCAATTACTTTATGTGGAATTCACGCAATGCTCACCACTGTATGAGTAGTATGTGGCTGACAGCGGCGCAGACATATCGATTTTTGTGCGCTACTCGGGCAATTCGCTTTCCTCATTTCCCATCCGATTCAGCTGGCTCGTTGCCCGCGCCACCTTTGCGCCACTACAGCAGCTACACGCAAGCTGTGCCTCAGCTATGCTGCATCCTGTTCTTGACATGACAATAATTTTCGAATAATTCCATTGTGCGCATACATCATGAGCGTGTTACGTGAGTTGTGGGTTGCGTATACGCCCTCATTTCATTTCGTTTCATTTCGTTTCGCTTCACTTTGGTTCCTTTCGTTTTATTTGGCCAAAGTTACAGCATGCTCGTTATTGTTGTAGCTGCTGGTTGACTGACTGAATCACTGACTGACTAAGATTATACTTGTTGTTTTAGTTGCTTTACAACCACCTACAACACGAGTCGCAGCCCATGCTTTTTCGTTGTTCCGCCCTCTTCTTCATAGCCCGGTGTCCCCGAGGCACTAAATATCACCGAACTGTTGTCAATGCCGCTGCGTTGCTTTTCATCACCGCCATCGTCAGTGTCACCAGCACAAACATTACTAGCTGCATCATCTTCGTCATTTTCATTTGCGCTGCTGCTGCGTTGCAACAACAATAGCAACAACAACAAACACTGTGAGTGTACATATATACCTGGTCGTGTTGCTGATATGACTGGTTATTGGTATTGACATTGTCGTTGTTGTTGTACTTGTTTTTCTGCTTCTCTACCGCTGCCTCGCTCGTTCATCTTCGATATTGTTAATATGTATTATTTTATTTTATTGTTGCTTTTTGTATGTAATTCCACGACTCTATTGACAGCAAACCAAGTGGAATAATGTTTCGTTATTATGCTTGTCATCGTTGTTGTTGCTGTGACATTGTTGCTTAGTAATTGTTGTTATTGTTGCCTAGCTGGTTGCTAAGTAATTGCGGGCGTTTTTCAGCTTTTAAACTTAAACGACACTCTTTAAAGTCAGTTCGCCAAATAAGGCCAAATTATACAGCACAGCACAGAAAGAAAGAAAGCAGCGGAAATGTTTTGAGCTTCCGCCTGTTGCTGTTCGTTCAGCACCACGCGGCAAATTATACAAAATATATTTGCAATATTTATGTGTCTCTACCCTTCACCCACTCCACCTCATTTATACACTACAACAGCATTCTGCGTCTTTTATTTGCCTGACTGTCTGTCTGTCTGTCAGTGAGTCGGTCTGTTGTGATTTGTTGCTGGCAACAGTTTCGTGGCTCTGCGGCAGCTGTTGCCGCTCTGGCGCTGGCAGCTGCTGTCAACTGTGCGCGATGACCGGAAAAGGAAGCAACAATTTTGCACTTCAGTTGGCACAACGAGATGAGGCAAGGCTTACGTTCCGCCACAGCGAGGTGTGGAGCAGATGGCCGCATGTTGTGGGTATTTGGAAGCGTTCGTGGCAGTTCACATTCACATGCACATTCGCATTCGCACTCACGTTTAGTTTGACTCGCCAACAGTGCGCACGCACACCAATTATGCCATGGAGATTTAATTAGAAAATCTGAAGTAAGCAGCGCTCAGCGTCAGCGTCTCTGATTGCAGTGCAGGTCAGCCCGCTTTCAAATGATTTGTGCCGCGCATCGTTGTGCGCTACTCGGCTGTGCAGCGTTAGCGTTCTGGCCTTTTGCATTCGCATTTGAAAGCGGTTGAAAAGATTTCTTGTATTTCATTGCCGCACAGCCCGCTGCCATTGAATACAAAGCAAAGTTGAAATCAAAAACGTCTCTATGTGCTGCTCTGCTGTTTTGTCCTTTTTATGTTATGCCACGGAAATGTATTTGTATGAAATTAATTATTTACTGTAACGCAGTGGCATTGCACAGATTTGCCTGTTGGCGTTGTTGTTGCTGTGGTTAATGCTCTGTGGCTAAGTCGGCTAAATCGGGTTTCTCTTCGACAGTGTGATGGAGAAGTGAGAAGTGACTGTAATTTAGTCTTTTAGATTCGGCGGGCATACAAATACGAGCTTATAATTTTGTATTACGTATAAAGAAGCATAAAGTGACAGTATATAATGAAGAAAAATGCTACATCCAGAACAGTGAAACATTCTGCAACTTGTGAGGAACAGAATGGTCATCAGTGATGACTCATCACTGATCTCGATTCAATCTTAGATGTGTGGAAGTGTTATACTTTCACTTAGCTGGCCATAAGAACTGGTTACCAAATCTATTATGTGTCTGCCTTCTTTTCTCTTCAGTTAGTTACACTAATAGATAAAATGACTCTTTTCACTTGATTCTTCCAATGGAGACGCCGCATCAATTACCCTTTTCATGGATCTTCATGTCCCTGGACACTGTGCTAAGTTTCTGTTATACTTGAGTAATATAGCTGGTAGTTCAATAATATTCGATGGTCCAAGACAATACGAGCAGAGCTGAGGATTCTGAGAGCTACTATCTCCAAGACTTTGAAAGACACTATGACGCTTTCAGCATCCTCGAAAGCTTAGCGTGAGTGCATTAGCCTATCATTTTAGAGTTCGTTGGTCACCCACTCTTGCAACTTTTTTAATTTTTCCTGTCCCCTAAATAAGTGTTTCCTAGCCCAGCAACATACCCCAGTTAAAAAATTCCAACCCTCAGATGATCCTTTCCCACACATTCTCACGCAATATTATGCGCAATTATGCACTGCGCGGCTATTAAAAAGAAAACAAATGTACAGATCCTCAGGACACATTCAGGAGTGGTTACGGAAATGTGTTGACCAGGAATTTACTGACCAATGGACCAACACAACGGGACTACGGCAGGCAAAACAATTCCTGGCCCCAGACAGAGGGGTATCCAACAAACTCCTCAAGCTAAACCGAGAGGACCTTCGCATCCTCACTGGGTACCTAACAGGGCATTGCTCACTTAGGTACCATCTCAAAAATATGGGAATATCCTCAACGGATGTGTGCAGGATATGTGAGCTAGAACAGGAAACATCACTCCACATTCTATGCGAATGTCCTGCGCTCAGTAGAAAGAGATTTCTCCAGTTTGGTCAGGCGTCTATACCGCCATCAACCATCTGGAAACTACAACCCCAAAAAGTGCTAAAATTTATAAAAAGCCTTAACTTGGACGGTTAAAACAAAGGCTGCACAAAAGATCAAATTGGTCGTAGTGCACTATAGCCTATATAATAATAATAATACAGATCCTAAAAGGATAAGGGGGCATTCGCGAAAGCAGCGCACCAAACCGATCTTAGCGAAGTTCTTAACAATGTTGCTGTTACCTCCTTTACACAACAGATGGCGCTATGGGCGGATAGCTCACAACATCAGTTGGCGTCGTTCCTTAGCGGCAATAGATGGCAGCCCCATCACCAGTGTTGCCAGATCAGGAGATTTCCTCCTAAAGTTAGGAGATTCTTGGGCCTAGGAGAGGGGATTTACATTTTATGTTAGGGGATTTTTCTGATCCTTAGTGGATTTTTAGGAGGCAACAAACAATATTTTGGCAACTATTTTAATAGTCAAAGCATCCTATTGTGTTAAAAATTCGTAAGCTTACAAAATCTTAGTTCGCTCTATCTCGTTCTCACTTATTTCTGTTACAATGAAATCCCGCCAAAAATTGCACTTTTTATTTAACTCATTTGTTGTATGTTTTGTTTTTGTTGTTAAACTGAAGATGAATGATGCAAATTATAAAACAATTTTACAAGATTTTTTTGACTTTTAGGAGGAAATTTCGGTATTTATTTAAGATTTAGGAGAAAGTCATTTCAGGTATCTGGCAACACTGGGCTAATCACCTCCTCTGGCAGTAAAACGCAGCCAATGTCTTGTGGAGGCACTATGCTCCCGAGAGTAGTGAACAAGGAAACAAAATGATGCTGTCTATGCTGCATTTTGTTGAGTGCAAGCTTTATCGGTTGAGACAAGTCTCTGACAATTCATTCTCAAACTAACTATTCGTTCTATGTTCAGACTGCATTATTGTTATTCTATGAAAATCCATTCATCTATTAATTGAAGCTTGAATAAATTTCACATGTATATCATTTCTAGGGATTACTTAAAGAACTGCATTTGAAATTCATTCAAGTGCTTTTGACTCATTTAATTAAATATGTTTTAGTAAATTTGTAATTCACACTTTGTATGCCCAACAAGTTTTCTGAAGGCCGTCATACACTTTCAACTGTTTGCTTACCTTTTGCATCTCAGGCAACCACTGTACGTCACATTACTCTGCACAGCTTAAATGCTTAATGACATTTCTGACTGTGGGCTGCCAGATACCCGGATGTACATACGACTAATGAACAATCAGTTGAATTTATTACCAACGTTGCTGCTCATTGTAAGCCAACTGCAGCTGATAGTTTACTGCTTCTGAAATAAATCACAACATCGCTTGAATCGAATTGAAAAGAAAATCATTTCAATTGTACGCATCACCATTTACTTAACACCAGTTAATGAAGTTAGCTTCAACTCGTAAGTAGTGGTGATTCGTAGCCCAAGTGAAATGATGACTTGAATTTTGAAGTGAATCCAATTACAATAATTTGAATTTAAAATGAATTTGAAGCCGAAAATTCACTGCTTTTGCATAGATTATCCAATTAAAACTGTTTTGTTACGCAGCCATTGTTGGTAAATTACAACAAAATCGATTCGGTGTTGAATATAATTGGAAGTGTGTGTGTGTGTATAAGTAGATGACTGTGTGCGGCATGTTGGCTGCAATTCTACACCTGGACCAGCATTTATAGTTTTGCAGTGTGAGTAGCAAAAAGCTCGGACGCACGCATACCACATACTTGTTAGTGTTCATACATACATACATACATACATATGTAAATACATATGTACATACATACACTCTGGTACATATGACACTGAGTATGTTTGTATGAATGTTGTTTGTGCAACTCTAACTGGCTGCACGTTGCCATAAAACTGACGTCAGTACCGCACCTTTGCGCTATTTCCTGCATTCTTGCATCAGTATGTGTTCACGTTTGTCTCTGCTGCACTACATTTACATACATGCATACATATACATATATATGGGTGTGTATGTGGCAGAAGCGCGCACATAATTTGCATAATAAAAGTGCGCACGGAAGTGCACTCGTAATTAATTTACGTTGCAACAAGCAACATGTTGCGTAATTTGATTTGACAGCCTTTCAGGCTTTTGTCGCACACTTTTTTGCTCCTTCTCGCTTAATGATGATGGCACTGCGGAGAAAGGTGTGAATGCATACAACCAACCATTCAACTATCTACTGAAACTTTATGCCGCTGAGGTAGAAGTCGATATGACTTTGAATGTGTCTGTGCGTTAGTGCGTCAGCAGCAAATTTAGATGAAATATTTCTGGGTAATGGCACAGCTAAACGTGGGTTTGCTCGAGAACCCAAAATGTGTTCTTGTTCTATTATTCAATGCTGAGTCTAAGTGTTGGTCTAGTTGTAGTTTTTGATATATCTCGATATGAGATTTTTATGATTTACTGCCATTCCTACCATTTCATTGCAAACAAGTGATAAGTTAATAGAAACTAAAGTGTAGTGCAACTAGGTTGTTTGTATAGCTAGAAAATTGTTTCATACATTAAAGTGAAATATGTAGAAACAAATGTTAGAGCTCTTAACACTAGAAAGACCATGGCACTAATTTCTACGATTTTTCATTTTTAAATATCTGTATTTTCTTTAGCATTTCTATTAGTTTTTGCTTTGATGACTTTTATTTTTATATTGCGTTCTACAATAAGGGTTCTACAATTACAATTAGCCAAATCTGATATGTACTTTTCGAGATATCAGCGGATATAACACCGTGCGAAAAAAATTAAAATAATTTTCACACCGGAAAAAATTCATATGGGCGTGAAACTAGATACCATACCTAGTAATACTACGTACTCAGTTTTTCATTTCAACATCCTTTGTCCTTTTAAAAGGACTTAAAAATTTTGAAGGGGATATAAAAAAAAAATATGAAAAATAATTAACTTCGATAGAATATGGCTATATTTATATCAAATGAAAGAGGAAAGGCTCAAGAATTTAAATAAAATTGATTTTTTATTTATTTGTAAAAAAAGGATATGATAAACATAATTTGAAAATTGTAATCCTTTATATCCTTGAAAATTTATATTTGGATTTTTCGTGAAAAGTAAGTATGTTAAAACCCAAAATCTCCTTGACCACGTGTCAAAATTTCATTACTCTAACTTTATTGGTTCGAAAGTTATTTAAAAAAGGCGGAAGCTGCAATTCTAATGAAGTACAAAAATTCCAATTTATTTGAGTATCAGTATTTTAAATAATAAAAAGATACAAAATCATTGATTCCCTTCAAAATTTTGAAGTCCTTTTAAAAGGTCAAAGGATGTAGAAATGAAAAACTGAGTACGCAGCATTACTATGTTTGGTCTCTAGTTTCACGCCCATATGGATTTTTTCCGGTGTGAAAAATGCTGTCGCACGGTGTAATATGTGGTCGTTATGGGTATGGAAAGCTTGGAAATATATTCTGAAAAGAGAATTCAGAGAAAAGAAACGCCTCAATTTTTCTTGTAATAAGTAATTGTTCTTGTAATAATTTTTTGTTTTTATTAAATTTTTCTTCTAATGTCAACTTTTTGCTCGAAATGCGGCAATTATCCTTGCAATAAGTTAGAACATTGGCGATTACTTAAAATTTGGTAATTTCGGCTCCTCAAAAATGTCTTCTGAACAGTGTTGAAAGTTGTCATTCGATAGTTTTCTAACCTGGGGGCAGAGTAGTGCTGGAGTTCTAACATGCAGTAAATCGTCGACAAATCTGGAAAGCGCCACAGCATGGATCGCCTTTTCCAACTTCAGATGAAATACTTTCTTTTCACTGGCAAAATAACTATTTATCACCAGAAAACGCTTTTCTCATGACAGTGGAGATTTCTGTTAATGTCATTCGTTTCTTCCATTACACCTCGAATTGTGCTGCCATGATTGACCCATGTTGAGCTAAACCATTGAATTTCGCATCGCTGAATGTATTTCGTAAGAAATCCTAAGTTGGAAAAAACTTCTTCATGCTATATGCAAGGTTTCTCTTTCAAAGCGAACTTTATGCAATCACAATTCTGAGAAATCTCTTTGCACCGTAATTGGGGTTTCAATACAAATAAAAATAAATTTATTCACAAATTAGTTGTGTCTAGTTTCGTTGTAAATATTTTTGTGCTATAATTTCGTCTGTTAAGAATGATTCCTCCTATTGAGAACTTTCCGCTTGACGTAAACTGCAGCTCATTGTCAATGAAATTTACGAGCATTCCCCGAAGAGTTTCCCGAATGGAAGTCATTCTTTGCTTCACAAGTACTCATTAGCTCCATGCTATGCTGGGATGCTGTGCGCATTGCATACCATTAGGCTGAAGGCTCACTCACACACCCACACACACGAAGCTACACACACACGCAGCCACACAAAAGAGGAAAGCGAAGCGCGCACTGCCCACAAGCGCCACTAATGACCGCCGCAAATGTGGACATTAGTGTGGCGAGAAGGTGAAAAAAATCCAACACTTTTTCACAGTGCGGGCGACTATTATTGCGCGCAAATTTTCTAGCTGTCAGCTGATGTGTAACTGTCAAACATGCGGCATTTAATAAACCACGCGTCATGCGGTGTGGTTGTGCGTGGGTGTGTGTGTGTGTGTGTGTGTGGACTGAGCGTAATTAAATATGAAATGGCGTTGTTGCAGTTGCGTAATATGGCACGAAATGGCGTGCAGTGACGCGTTAATTGCAATCAGCAGTAATAAGTGACGTAAAATACTAATTAAAAACATTCACGACTTTTTTTGCGAGCACCAGCACGCCAGCCATATTATTAACAATAATGAGAGCAATAATAATGAAGCAGATAAGAGCCGGTCAAATTGTAGCAGATAATTAATAGTGTAGTCAGGCAGTTCAAGCCATGGAGTGGGCTGGGGAGATAAACACAAATCGATGTTATATGAGCGCATGGAAAAGCTTTGCTTTGAGTAATACGATAGAATTTTAATGGCCCTCTTTGAAAGTGAGTGTGGATTGAGTTATGAAATAATGTCGGTTAGTTTTTTATTGTGGTTTGTTGGTTAATATGGCATTGGGACCACAGGACATAGATTGAATTTTATTGTTGATGCAGTTGGCTGTTCCTTTGCTGTTCCTTCCTTGTGCTGTATGAGGATTCATAATAATGGGTTCTCGATGATGAAGAACTTCTTATTTCATGCGGTTTGGTGAAAAAGTACGTGACACAAAAAAATGTGGGCCTAGAGTGAGGTTAAATGGCGTCGTATCAAGGTCAAAGTTCACAAAAAATCTAGGAAATTTGACAAATTGCTCCACAGCTGCTCAGAAGTTGCTCTTAAAGGGTTGAAATCTATGACTAACCCCCACTAGTTTTTCCCACTGAACATTTCTTTCAAATATATTTACACTCTATCTTCAACCCTTAACGGGGCTCCCATACAAAATTATCGTTTTTATAAAATAGGCTCCAACTGCTTCCAGGTTGGCCCCAGATGTACCAAATGTAAGACCGATACTCATTTATTTTCTCTTCTGAATTTTTCTTCCAAACATACCTACGCGCTATCTTCAAGTCTTAAGGGGGCTGTCATACAAAACTGGCCATTTTCTATGAGTGTAGTAGTTAAGTAAGCGAGGACACATTGTATCTCGAATACTACCGAACCGTTTTGAATGATTTATTCAGTGATCGGCAACATTCTTGAGTACAAAAAATACAAAATTAATTAAGGTTCAGAAATTCACCACCAGAGGGCGCCTCCCATGCAATCGAAGTAGTGAGGTTATCAACTTTTGGGTTGCTACGAAGCAAAAATCAAAAAGTATTTTCGAAACCCTATTAACCTCCTCATATTTGGCTATATCCCTAAACCCTAACCTTATGACTTTTTCAAGATGTCATCTTTTATAGACTTGAAGTTTTCGTTATAGAACTGTTTTGCAACTTTAGGAAAGGTCTGCTGCTTTTCAATGGCCAGATTTTTACTCTCAGAGCTTTGGCATTGCCTAATGTGAGAGCAGTGGCCGAAGGAAAATATGTTTTTTGACTCAGCAGTGATTCAACCTATGTCTACCTGACTTGTGGTCCAAAGTATCAATAATTGGCAACGGTCTTTAACAGCCAATGATTTTATTTAAAAAATAAAAGTCCAGTACTTTTATTTAGTCATACAAGTTCAAACCAATATTGAAAAACTAACTCGGCGATCTCGGGTTGACTGGAACTCCAATAGTGGCCCAAATATCGTTTTAACCCTTTAAAGTTACGGACAATTTCACAACTTGCGGCAATGCTGCATTGGATTGAAGACTGCGAGCTCGTTGGCTGCCTCAACGATGTCAATTGCGAGTAGCTTCACTTTCACTTACTGTGGCTGTTAACTTTGTTTTTAATTGCATTTGTTTTCATATTAAACAATAATTACTGCGCAGCCGGTGTGTTTGCACCTTAATGACGGCATTAAACACTTTTAATGCACACTTTTAGTGGCCACTTTTTGTTTGCCGGCATTACGGACGTCAACTTTTGGTTTCATTGAATTTCATTGGGTGTTCGGTGTGCTGGTGTGCATTGCTTTGCCTTGGAGCGGCCCACTGTGCTGGACGGTGTGCGTGCGTCTGGAATCGCGGCAATTTGTTGTCGAGTGACAAATTTCGAGAAGTACGCGCGCTTCGCTCTAGAACCAGTGCAGCTGTTGTTGCGCTGCTGCTGCTGCTGGCACTTTAATGGATTCCTTCGAGACTGCATAAAGATTACCCGAGATTAGAAAGTGCTACACGTCCCTGTGCCAGCGTCGCGGCAGACGTGACTTGGCGGAATCGAGCGCACCAACATAGCAAATGGAGCTGCCCAACTTTTGCAGCGCGTTGGTTAGTCGATGCAGAAAATCCGTTTAATTGCAAACTTTTTCAAATTCATCGATGTGTGAAAATGTTTATTTTTCGTTGCTGTTTTTTCGTGTTACTGTTGTTTCAGGGCGAGCTGTCGAACGTGCCATAAATGCAAAGTAACTTTTCAGCAAACGGCGGAAAAACATCAAACAAATTGACGTTGAAAGGCGGTGCGGGGGGGGGGGGGGGGGGCGCTGCGCCTGTTCGATTGCTGTTGTGAAAAGTTTAAATTGAATCTGAAGACTTTTTAATGAGCTTTCTTATAGGCTTAGCGCGCGAGCGCTGGAGGTGGCGCGTGGTGGGGGCCGTTGAGTGATGACGTCGGGCGGTGGACGCGTGCGTGCCACATGTTAGCGCCGCTTTAGTCTGTGATAATTCATTTTGTAAGCATGATGAACATATTAAAAAGTTTCGCCGCCTCAAACAAAGTCAACGGCGTTGCTTCTTGTCTGCGGCCGCTGTTGTTGTTTTAATGTGGTTTTTGTTGTTGTTGTTGTCTCGGCAAGCAGCAAGGCTTAACAGCCGCCCATGCAGCCATCAAAACTTTTGCACTTATCGTGCGTACGGCGGCGTATCTATGAAAACGGCGGCGGCGAAGACAATAGGCGTCTGACTAGGCACTGTGTGTGTGTAAAACTTTTAGCTGCTTAGACTGAAAGCCATCTTGCCGGCATTGAATGCGTGCCAAATGCCACTGAATGCGAGCACACCGTCAACTTATGACTCGTGCAGACGCGAATGGCTTTCGTGTGCGCACAACGAGCACTTTTGCCGCGTGCTTGAAATGCTTGCAGCCTCACAGTCTCATTATCCCGACTTCACCTGCAACCCCACTTCCATCCCGCACGCTGAGTTGCACACAATATCGGCAAATATTTTGCGTTCGCTTTGTTGTCTCTTCGAGCGTCTTCCACTTTGCACAAGCGCCGGCCTCGGCAGATAACCACAATCAGGCCTCACACACACACACACACACAAACACACTCAATTCTTATTCGTTTTTTGTCGTCCTATGCCAACTTGTAAATAATAAACTTGTAAAGTTCGCCGCATAGTTTCGATATTTTCAGTCCTTCTCTTTTTGCCTCCCAGCGCTACTTTTGAATCGCTTTTTATTCGCTTTTTATTTCTAACTGAAGTTAGTAGAATTTGTTGCTGTGCAATGTTTTGTGCCCTCGGCTGGCGCGTTGTCGTCTTTCGGATTTCTCTCCAACAGCCATAACCTCAAAAGCTACTTGACGCTTGTGGTTTCATTTGAAATGTTGCAACTTAAGTTTTATTACACATAGTTGTGCGTCTGTTCTGCTGTGCCAAGCATTACGGAGCCGTTTTCTATTTATTTGCAATGGAATTTTAAATTATAAATTGCGCTGCATTGTTGTTGCTTTTGATGTTTGTGCGGCTTTATAGGTGACAGTGGCATCGGCCGACGCTCGCAGTCAGCATCTCGGAGCGAGCTGCATAGCGGTAAGAAGAAGAGGCAGCATGCGAAAGTTCGGACTTGCTTGCAGCGGCGGTTGAGTGCTTCGTTGTTGCAGAAAGTTGATTGCCGGCTTTCGGCTGGAATGCATTTCGCTGCGAGTGGTTGCAGCTTTGCGCGGTCAGTGGTCATTGGGCATGTCGGCGCGTTGCATTTAGGCGGCCGTCTAATGGAGATTAAGTGGTTTTAATGCAATAAAAACCTTTTTTAGTAATTGAACGAGATCCTCTGCAGAGTTTAATTGCTGGGAAATTTAGCTTTTACAAGGCTAAGAAATTTTATTATTAAATTTAATAGAGCAGAGCATTGAAAGGTATAGTGGAATGACAGATGCATGTATGAGTCAATGTTTGGGGTTTTCTCGCGTTTTCGGAAATGTGGGTGGATTCTCTGGGTGTACATAGGCGAAGGTTACCTCACTTCAAATATTGAACGTCAAAAAGGTCAGAGTATGGTTATGTTAAAGTGGCTGCCTGGGCACGGGACTTGCGCGAAAAACACACCTAGGCCGCAAAAAGGGCCCATTGTAATACCACAAGGAGAAAGTGATCTGACTTACTGCAACTCAAGGTACCTTTGCAAGCCAACTTTTTTTGTGGATGAAACCTAGAAAGTTCCGTAAAATAATAAAGCAAAATTTTAGTGCAGGTTTCATGAAATGAAGGTTTAGCTGGTTTAGCTGGGCACACTCTATTATTATTACTATTTAACTCGTTTTTTTTAAATGTGTATGCAACACTATTTTTTCAAACATGTGTTGCAACACCCAGTTCAAGTGGATGGGAGAAGGCGGCAGGGAGGGCAGCTACAGTTTAATCCTCAATCCGAACGGCGGTTGACAGCTTTTCCCTTCGAACTTTGAGGTTTTGGTCTTCGTTTAAAAATTTTAATTTTGGCAGATTTTGGATTCAGATGAATTTCGTTGACAGTTACGATTTAAGTGAAAAATTGAATTCTGTTTTAAGAATTTGCAAAGATTTGAATAGGAATAGTTGGTAATCGATTTGTATCTTATTTGAAAATTTGTGAGCAAAATTCTGTTTGAAATTGTATAAATGATAATGACGTCACTACCAGTGGCGTATACAAGATTACATTTTGGGACAGGGTCCACACACAACTCAGTTCAATACCATTTTCAGCCATATTTATCATCCACAACTTTTGTATAAGATGTTTTAGGGGGTTTGAAAAACCAAAACCCCTCTTGTGTGCGTCACTGAACTCTACCATACATTGAATTTTTATATGGAATAATAAAAATTACTCTTTTCATGGATTTCGGAAAGAAAGGGATCTCTTCTACTTGATGGATGCACCGATTGCTGTCTGAATGTGTTTGAAAGGATCCTGTGAAATATTTTATGTCAAAATGCTTTAACTAAGTCGTTGAGCAATACAAATTTGAATATATACAGGCGACTATTGTGAAACTGTACCATGAAAATATAAAAAAAGACCATTCCATAAACTTTTTTTGGAATCTATGAGATAAAAATCCACACCATAAGACTCTTCCTTAAATGTGAGTAAACAGCTTTGGGTCGGTTTCTGATTCCAACAAGAGAAAAGAAAAAAGAGATAGAATAAAGTCTTTGATTGATTTGATTTAATTTTTCAAAGACTTTTTTTGGGCTAGCCCATTCGATCAAGAATGGCTTATTGAAAGAGCAAACAACTTTTTTACTACTTAATACTACACACTATTATTTTTGGGTTTACTTTGAATCGAGACCACTTTTCAAATTGAATTATTTTCCGAGTTCGAAAGATATCGGAGGATGTGTTTATATTTTCCAACAAAGAAAGAATGCTTCTTAAAATACAAAAAAATCCAGGAACATACTTTCACATACTTTTTAGATATTTTCCTTTAAGTTGTCCCAGTTTACAGGTTTTCAATTTTGAAAAATGTTTTTAATTAAATGTGAAGTAGAAACCTTAGCTTGGGAAATTTCGAGAAAATATTAAAAGCGAAAGTGCACACATCAATTCTTAATGTTTTTATAAATTTTTTTTTTTGTATTAATTTTTATTTTATTTAAATTCTTAAACTATACTGAAATGTTTAAGAAGTTCTTGCTAACCATGTATTTTTACTATTACGATTTCTTTTACTCAATGGACTAAAAAACAGTAAACATGTGTTTAAATTATTTTCTGAAAAAAGTTTAGACTTTGAGCAGCTTTTGCACACACAATAAATAATTAATGAATTTTTGCACAGATTTTTTGGGGGTTTCTTCTCAAATGACATCAACATCTTTAAAATCTGCGACTATACATTTTTTTAATTTTGTCTATGGAAACGAATCACTACGTTCCAATGAAAATGTTCATAAAACTTGAAAGTACATGTAAACATTATCTCCGAAGTGATGAGCAGTAAGCAAAAATATGTAGCACAATAATTTCAAAGCACTCATTTATAAGACAAGTCATTGTCGCCTTCATAGAAGAAAAGCTTCTGCCTTTTGAAGAGTGACGCGAGCCGAAATCGCATGTCCTGAAATTAAAAATCTAAGAATTGAGAATTAGAGTTAAAGATAAGATTTGATATCTTATTGTTTGGCTTAATTCTGAGCGGACTCAATAAATAAGTATTATGTGAAAAAAGTTAAATTGGAGAAATGAAATTCACTTAAAAGAATGGAAATTGTTTAACAAAAGTCCATACAAATTTTCAAGTTCAAAATAGCTGAATCGCCAAGTGAAAGTGGGGCTCTAACTCAACCAATTATAATTTAAAATGTTCTCTCATTTTTTGGTCTATTTCTTAGCTGGTTTCAAAATGAATATCAGACATCAACCAAAGGCAATTCACATCAAAAAAATTAAAATAATATTACAAGAAATAGAACAAAACTGCAAAGCTCGGCTTTAGTCCTTCACAGAGCTCTCCGTGCCAGTTACATAATAAAAAAAATTCAAGCAATTTCAATTGTGCGGTTCTTATTACGAAACTGAGGAACTCGCAGCAACTAAAAGTTTTTGTGCAATTTTTTCAATTCTCCACTGCGCATCGGTCAAAGCAGCACTTCAGTGGCTGTGCAAAAAAAAACGAATCAGAATTTATTTCCATCATTATTTATGCATGCAGGGCAGGTGCACAAAACTATGCAAAACATCCACAGTGCAATACACAAACAATAGGAAAGTGCGGCGAGCAGAAAAATAACAAGAAAAAGATGCAAAAGAAAACGACAGAGCTCGTTCGCTGCGCTACTTTTCACTTGTCTTCATATTTTGCTCGTCTTGCTGCCACTTTTGGTTTTTGTGTTTGAATTTGGCAAACGTTTCAGTCAACATTAGAGCAAGAAATAACTACGGCATGAAGAATATAAATTTGAACGGTTAGTACTTGCGCCAAGTCAATGAGTGAGGCGTGCAATTTCCCGCAATAAGCGGCAGAACAACAAGAACAAACGGCGCAAAGTCTAACTGCATATTTTATCACACGTGCACAGGCGGCGCGTGCATTAAAGCAACAACAGCTGTTGCTGTTGTTATTGTTGGCGTACTCGTATACTTGTAGCGGCTTTGCCGCTGGTGACGCAGCTGCTTTGTTGCATAAAACTTGAACTTTATTTTGTGAAAGTTGGCGGCAGGTGCCGAGGCATGAGCCACTTGCTGCCATAATAACAGCGGCAGCAACTTCTGCCGCGCTGCAATTGCTGTGCGCGGATAAGCAGCACTGCAGCCATGCTATGCCGGAACATGCATGAAAGTTGGCGTACTGAAGTTTAAGCGTTGCCAGAATTGCATAAAATTACACTCGAACGTTTTATGAAGCCTCGTGTGCCACTTGTGCAACTCGTTAGCGTGTTGCGACGGCGCACAGTGCTTCGAGAGTGGACAAAAATAAGAAAAAAAATTATTGCAGATTTTAAAAGTAGTAGCATGTTAAAGGTAATTCTCTAATTAAGCTGGATCCGAAATACTTAATCGAAAACTTGTCGAGATGAGGAGATATAGCTTGCCAACGTCGGATATATTTTTACAAAAATTTATGAAGGGGAAAAATGAAATTTAGGTGCTTGTATAAAAAAATTGTAGAACATATATTGTTGCAGATAGGCTACTAATTTATTATAATATTAAAACTAAATTGATAGAAGCGGAACCGCTGATAAGTTTTTTTTTGCTTAGCATAAATAATTTTTATTGTACGAATTATCAAATTTTTTTTTCAATCAATGAAATTAAAAAATAACCAAATTTAGAAAGGCAATTAAAATCGAATGGCGTGAGTTGGCGTAAATCTTTTTTAAGACCTTTTTTAAATAGACTTTCTTCTCTTAAATCCGCAAAAAAAATTCGGCGTCTTTTTGCGCCTCTGGAAAATATTCAATTTTTTCGAAACTACTAATATTGATTTTTTTACAGAAATCGCTTGAGTTAAAATTGCGACCAAAATGTGTGTAAATTATGAATGTTTTTTATAAAAATAGGCTTGGCACGCCTATTTAACCCATTATGAGCAATTTGTTTGCTAAAATGCGATTTAATGCTAATATATTCTAAAAAAAGGACGAATGTCTATTGAAGAAGGTCTAATTTTGAAGAATAATTTCTATAATAGTCTCGCCGTTATAAATTGAGCTGCATTGCATCTTCATCGCTGTGTCATCGCCATGTTAAGCTCTAAGGATATCAAACAAAAAAGTTGTTTCCTTTAAACAACTTCACCGCTCTCTTTCCACCCTTTAAAGGCCTTTATATAAAAAAAATTAAACAATCCAACCAAAAAACAATGTCTGTCCATATAAGCTTCACCACCCCCTTTATCCCTTTTCAAGGTTGACTTTTTGAAATCGCTTCTTTTTAAGGGTTGACTTTCCAAAATACAACTTTTGACCAAATTTTATTATTATAGCTCCAGCGGTTTGGGCTCGGTGATGATAAAATAATATATTACCATATATTCGATTTTTTGTAAACTATGTATTTTTTTGGAAGCAAACAAAATGTTGGAAGTCAGCAGCCCAACATGACTTAGACTGTAAATTTTCAACGACTTTCACGTATTCCTTCTATTTTTGCCACAATTTTGTATGGAGTCGAAGCACTGTGCGGCGCTGCAGTGAGTCAGGAGCGAAGAGTTTGTGGTGTGTGGGGGAACATAATCGTTTCCATAAAATTAAAAGCAAACATTTGGTTTTTAGAGATTTATTGATTGGAGAAAGGTGTGCCCACCTTTCGAGGGAATTGTCTCCTTTTTAATTATTTGAAAAGCGCATTCATTATGTGTGGCAACTACACTGGCAAAGGAGCTCAATGGCTTTTATATTCCATATGCAACGAGTTCGATATAAGAGAGTTTCAAATATATGTAAAGGTATAAGCGTCCTACATTGCAGTCATGTTTGGCATCCATTTGCCATTTTGGCAGCAGGGAGAGTCGCATGCACCAACGCAGATTTGCTCATTAAGACAAGGTGCGCTCCAGCGAAGCCTTTGAGCTGCATACCGCTGCACAGCGCTGTCGGATTTAAAGCGTTTGAGCTAATAAACCGACACCGCAGCCACTGCCGGCACGGAAGCGGAGTCATTAATGAAGTGTGTGTTTTTTCAACTATGTCGACAAGCTCGAGGCTACTTGCGCAATCAAGGAACCCAACCACAACAACATCAACAAAAACAACAACAACAACAACCATTGCAAAGTTGATTGTTTGCTATTGCAATTAATTACGGTTCGCTTTGCTGCAGCCACACCAACTCATCCACACATTTGCCGATTTGCCAACTCAGCCATTGCGAGCGGTTTGTGCCTTTTCGTACAATTCGGCAGCGTAAATGCGTATAATTAATTGGATGGCAAATTTCCTTGGCACATAAAAGTGCGAGCGCTAACAAACGCTGGGCGTGCAAAGTCGCAAAACTTTTAATTAGAACTCACAATTTAATTAATCTTTTTTGTTGACAATTTAAATTGCCACAATTTACATTTGCGAGCAGCCACGGCCAATAAAACGTGGAGAGCAATAAAATAAAAAATAAAATCGCGTTGGCAAATGTGAGCAGCGAGTTGGTGTTTATTTGCCATGAAACTTTATACGCGGCCCATAGATAACGACAACAACAAAAATGGCGGGTGTTAATTGCAGACGCCTGCGGTGACGGGCGAACGTGCCAACTGACTGCTGATATTGCAGGCACAATTTGTAGGTTAGAATGAGATTTTCAGGCGGAAGGGGTTAGTCGAGTCATTGCAGGTGCAATCAATGTGTGGCTGTAATGAGCGTGCGAAAAGTTGTTATTGGTTTTTTTTTATTTGATTTGATTTTTTTTGGCTTCAAGTGTCTGTCCATGAAAGACAGCCTGCATGATTGGTTAACTGTAGACAAACCACTTGGAAGATTCTGGCAGCAGGTTTTTTGATGAAATTGTAAAAGTTTAAAGGTCCTAGCTGAATGTTTTTCGATTAAAGTTTAAATGTTTAGTATTGAAAGAAATTGTATACTTTATATAAGAACTCGTATAGTTATGAGGAAGAAGCAAATCAGGTTTTACAATAAATTAGGAATTGTATAAGTTAAGAGGTCCTGGCTGAATGCTTTTCGATTAAAGATTAAATGTTTAGATGAAAATTGAAAAGGGAGAGAATATTTCTTATACATTAACTCGTCTAATTACGACGAAAAAGCAAATCAGGTTTACAGTAAATTAGGGATTGTAAAAGTTCAGAGGTCCTGGCTGAATGCTTTTCGATGAAAGTTTAAATGTTTAGGGTGTGAATTTAAAAGAGCAGAGAAGATATTTTATATATGAACTCGTCTAACTATGAAGAAGAAGCAAATAAGGTTTTACAGCAAATTAGAATTAACTGATGTACTAACAGTTCAATCTGATGTACTGATAGATGAAAATTTCTCATCCAGGATGCACAAAATAAACTAAAAGGGTTCTGCAAAATTAGGGCTGGGTTTTTGAGTATTTAAAAAAAAAAGAAACGAATAATGAACCGTTTATGAACTATGTGACGGCTGTTTCAACTGAAAACCTTAACACTAGAAAGACCGCAAGTTTTCCATACCTACAAAGACTAGATATCATCCGCTGATATCTCGAAAAGTACACATCAGATTTGGCTAATTGTAATTGTAGAACCCTAATTGTAGAACAAATTGTTGAATTCGATAAAAAAAACAAAAGTCATCAAAGCAAATTTTGATGGAAATACTAAAGAAAATACAGATATTTAAAAATGAAAAACCGTCAAAATGACCGCAATAGTCTTTTTAGTTTTAATAGAGATTGGTACTTATTGCACGAGATTTGGAACATCATCCCATGTCCAATCTGACGTTATTAGTTTCAAGGGCAGCAAAGTAAATTCTAGCATCGTTTTTTAACCCTTTCGACCCCGAATTTTACCCTGTGTCTCGATATTACTTTTTGGTATTTAATCATGAAACATTTGCCTAAGAAGTGTGCACACGACATTTGAAGTCGCCACGGATCTTTGTTAGAGTTCTAAAGCTAGTTTACACTTGAACAATTTTAGCTTAAAACGGGTTAAATAAATTTTGTATCAATATTTTTTATTTACAGAAAAACTATTTAATATTTATGGAAAAATACAAAATTATCACTTTTTGATTTTATGTAACCTTTATTAAAGAAACAGGGTTTTGTTCAAACGCGCCCAATTCGTAGACTTCAATTAGAACACAAACTTTTCCTGATATCGCTGCAAATTATTGGAAATTATTTTGGGGATAACAGTAAAATGTTTGTAATTTGCTTTGAAGTCACTTCTAAAAATATTAATTTGTTGGTGCCTACTTAAATTTAACCCATAAATCAATCATAGCTTTTGCTATAAGATGACAAATAGGTAAAGTTGCTCTCAGGCAACTTTGGGGTCGAAAAAGTTAATAAAAGCTCCGGTCATGTGGGAGTTGAGACAACCATTTAATATTTTTCAAAACATTTATTCTTCATAAGTTTTTAATAGTTTATGCTGTTCGCTCAGGTATTTGGATGGTTGGTTGGTTGGTTCCATTGGCGATGTTCCGACATTCAATTGGAACATTGGTGGTGATTTTCTACCACTAGTCCTGCTAGATGCCATAAGGTACACCTGTGCGTTGTCTTCTGGACTGTGTGGCCTCTATATCCAGTCCGAGTCTTTGAAATTTTGAAATGTTGGCACTTTCCATCACCTTCTTTATAATCGCCGATCAGTCGCAGAGAAAGCAATGGACGGTCTCTATTTCATTTGGGTCCCTACAACTGCAACAGCTGAAATGAGCTGCGTGCTCTTGGTGCCAGGCACATTTTCGGGTCGATAATGCCAAAAACAAAAAAATACTCACCAAATTTATTCCATACAATTAAGAACGCGTCTGGATGGCTTTGATGTTTTCATTCAGATAGCTCAAGTCTTAGTGCCCACACTCGTTGTTGTTGTGCTCGTTCTGTGTTGTTTCTTTTATGTTTAATTGTTGACAACTTTGGCCAGCTCGCCCTAACTTGCTCTGTTTCTACTTTGAAATGTGCTTCCCAGTGGCGGCAGTGGTGGCTTGGCGCCTACGGCTGACACCTTTGTGCGGCCAATAATTGCGAGCCGCCAGCGTCGGCAGCATTCCTCAGCTACTTACGCGCACAATCGCAGGTGGCGGCCATTGTGCGGTGCGTTTCGAGCGGCAAATGCTTTGTGCAATATTTCACATTTCGCTTTTCACGGGCGCTGCACAACAGTAACAACAATAACAATAACAAAAAATGAATGAAAATAATACAAACAGCATAAACATCAAAATGTAAACGGCGAAAATGGCTTGCCACTCGACGCTTTGGGCTATGGAATACTTTAAAATGTTGTTTGTGTGTGAAGAAAGCGAGGAAAATACTCATTTCGCATTTCAAGCGGGAATTCATTAGAAAACTAACAAGAAGTACATAGTTGTTGAACGTTATGGCAGGGAATGGTGAAGGGAACGTGGCATTTGTTTTGTGCTTTTGAGAAATTGAAATTGAAAGCAAAGAAAAATAGTTTGAAATTTTGTTATAAAATACATTTTTTTTAAGAGAGAGACATTGTTTGTATTGTGAAATAAATGTCGAAATAAATAAATTAGAAGCTACTGAAAATGTAAAGAAAATGCGTTCAATTGAAAAATCTTATGAATGATTGCACATTTCTTGGAATAGGAAAAATAATTTTTTATTAGACAAACCTCTATGAATGAGGAATTTCAAGTAATTTTTTGGGATACAGAAAGTTGGGTCATGAATTTGGACATTGGAGGCAAACTTTGTTGGCAGGCAAAGTTCTCGCTTCAGTCATGGGGCACTGTGGAAATGCTTTAATGTCCTTGAAAACCAAATGAAATACTTCAAATGGTAAAAGGCTTTGTCCATTGATGTACAGTGTTTTTGTTCTTTGTTGCAGGGAATTCTTGCATCACTTGGCTTAGAGAGCAGAGCAGAGTTAAGTTGAAATAAGTAGACAGTAAAATGTTTCATTGCAGTCAACGGCAACACCAGTCACCGGCATTCTATACACCGTGCGACAGCATTTTTCACACCGGGGAAAATCCATATGTGCGTGAAACTAGAGACCAAATAAAGTAATACTGCGTACTCAGTTTTTCATTTCTACATCCTTTGTCCTTTTAAAAGGACTTACAAATTTTGAGGGGAATAAAAAAAAGATAAAAAAATACTTTACCACGTTAGAATATGACGATATGTATATCAAATGAAAGAGGAAAGGCTCAAGAATTTAAATAAAATTATTTTTTTATCTATTTGTAAAAAACGGATATGAAAAAGGTCCTTTGAAAATTTTAAACCTTTATATCCTTGAAAATTTACATAGAATTTTCTTGGAAAGTAAGTATGTTAAATCCCCAAATTTCCTTGATCACTTGTCAACATTTCATTACTCTAACTTCATTGGTTTAAAAGTTATTAAAAAAAAGGCGAAAGCTGCAATTCTAATGAAGTACAAAAATTCTTATTTATTTGAGTATCAGTATTTTAAATAATAAAAAGATACAAAATCAATGAAGCGATAATAATGAAATTTTGATATGTGATCAAGGAGATTTTGTGTTATAAAATACTAACTTTTCAAGAAAATTCGATGTAAATTTTCAAGGATATAAAGGATTAACATTTTCAAAGGATGTTTTTCATATCCTTTTTTGACAAATAGATAAAAAATAAATTTAATTTCAATTCTTGAGCCTTTCCTCTTTTATTTGATATACATATCGCCATATTCTAACGAGGTAATGTATTTTTTTTTAGTTTCACGCCCAAATGAATTTTTCCGGTGTGAAAAATTTTTTAAAATTTTTGTCGCACGGTGCTATCATCAACGGGCTGAGCTTATCTGCTTTAGTCGAGTGCGTACAAGTTCAGCTTCCACAGGCTTAGCGTTCGGCCGCTTTCTTTGTACACTAAAAGGCCATTCAAAGCGATCCCAGCAGCGATGCCTGTTTGTTGCCTCTGGTCACCATCGACACCGGCGGGAATTATTTAATATCTTACGGCAGCACAGTCTTCAAATATCCTTCAGCACTGAGCCACATAAAAAAGGGCAGTATTTATGATACGTGCATCGACGCAGTGACATTTTACGCCAACAGCGTCCAGTGGCTGCCACAAATATTTCAACGTAATCATGTTTAGTATGAAAATGTTGTAGGTGTTGATGGCATTTGTCGCATCGATACAACAGAACGGCACTCTAGGGGTTGTTGTTGTCGTAAATATATATGTATATATTTTTTATATGTTTGGCACCTTTTCCGCGCGCGACAGCAGTTCGATTGCAGTCAGCAAATCGCACGCACACCCACACAGTCTCACAATATATGCTTTTGTCTTGTGGGTTTTTGTAGCATGTAACATATTTGTTGTAAATACATATTCATATATTTGTGTGTGCGTGTGTGCGGGATTTCATATTTTTTATAGACCCCGCAGATATTGATACTTAAATGAATATTACAGCGCGCAACAACATACTTCAGCTCGCATTCGCTTTTAAGCCTCCAGCTACCAGCCAGCGCGGCTCAACTGCCCTGCCCCGCTCTGCCCCCCTGTCCACACGCCTGCACCTGCTTTGGACCGCGCTCGGATTTCGCACACTCGATGTGCATTACGCGGAGCGGCTCAGCGACGACCTGACATGGACCGCTGCGCGTAAATACTTATTTCCGCATCGCTGGTCTGCGGTTATCGGCGCGTAACCTTTGCTCGCTCGCGGCGAGTGATTGCTGCATACGTGGCAGGTGCTTTATTTAGCCTTTCGCTCGGCTGGCAATGTTCCATACTCGAAATCCATTTGATTTATTCTGCAATGACTGCCGTGAGTTCAGCGCAATAGCGTTGGCTTTAATTTTGTATTTCGATAAATCAATTCGGTGTGGAATTATGTCTGTTTCTTTTTTGTATGAATGCTGCAAATGTAAATACAGATGTGTAAACTACTTTCGAAATTCAAGCTTTTACTGAAAGTAGGAACTTGCAATATGCAAGCTTTAACTTTTTACAGAAGGAGATATCTATGGTTGCAAATGATTGCTAGATTTCTTAAATTTTCATGAAGAGGAGAGATTAGGTTGGATTATGATGGCTGCCTCTGTAGGAGAAACACTCAGAAGCCTATTGTGAGGCACATTTTTCACCCGTTTTTGTAAATGTGTATGCACTGTTTTTTCCAACATGTGTTGCAACTCGCATTTCAAGCGGTTGGGTGAATGGGAGGAGGGGTCCCACAGTTTATGGCGCGAATGGTGTTTGCTAGTTCGTAGTTTTTCATTCACACTTGAAAGTTTGCGCACTTGTGCAATTCATCTGCTTTATGTGGATAGCGATAGAAGTAGATTTGCGCTTTGATCAACCCAAGCTGGGAATCGAACCTAGGGCCTCGGTATGAAAAGTCAGCGCAATACCCGCTGGACTAAGTACCGAGGAAAAGTAAGTTTTTCCAGTGTTTTCAGTTGATAATTGTTGAAGCAAATTTTATAAAAAACTCTTCAGTTTTGGGAGAACTTTTCATAAAAGAAAGCGATTTAACACTAGAATGCCCGACAATCTGACCTACCTAAAATGCCCATATGTACTTAGTCATTTTGACTATAATATTGTTTACTGACTTTTTTTTTCAATTTTTCGGGTTTTTAAGTAGCAAATATGAATAAATGCACACGAGATTAAAATGAAATAAGTATTTCGTTTTTAATTTTTTTATGGTTTACAAAGTAAATTCATTTAAATATAATGGCGTACTTTACACATAAATGAGATTAAATCAGTGGCGCATTCAGGGGGGTTTTGGGGTTGAAACCCCCCGAAATATTAGGATCGACTTTAAAACTACATACAAATTAAAAGGCATTTTTTGGCATTTTATGAATATTAAAAAATTACTTTTTGAAACCCCCCCGAAATATTTTTCTGAATGCGCCTCTGGATTAAAAAGAATGAAATTTGGAATTTGTGAATGAATTTTGTGAGTCAATTTTGGATTTAAAAACCTTGTCACAGCCTACTATGATATTTTTTTTTAAATGTTTGCAACTATTTGAAATTTTGCAAATGAAAATGCATATTTGCCTATTTATCAGTAAGATTTACTGAAAATTTTATATAGGTAGTCAAAATAACTCAAAGTGAAAATTTTTTACAATATTTTTAATTTATTTATTCCATTAAGCTTTAAAAATTAGTAAAAGTCACGTAAGATATTTTTTTAGAAAGCGATGAAATAAAAGTTATTTACAATAAAAGGCCTCAATGTAGTCAAAATGACTACCTTGGGCATTCTAGTGTTAAATACCATTAGTCACAGAAAACTCCGGGAGGTATTGGATTTCGAAATTCAGTCATTCGGAAGCGTGAACTTTATGAGAATGAAAAGAGATCCACTATGTGATCCGTTTTGCCAAAACACCGAACATGGGACGGTTTTAGTTGGTAAGAAGACTGGCTGATATGGGTAAACGATCTACTCCTCTTGCCCTTAAACAAAAAGAAAAAGATATACAATACTTCTTTTGACACACATGCAAAATTGTTAAATACAAGGTGCGTCCCAAAGTAAACAGGACTTTTGCAATAGGGACGTTTCTGGTGGCGCCATCTATGTGTGAGGACATGCGTTGGAAAGGTACATCTTTCATTCACATACTGTCTAAATTTCATGATATTTGGTCTAGTAGACGCCGAAATATCCCGCTCAATGTGACAGTATGTTTTTAACTTTGGTACGAGAATGTCGATCGAACAAAGAGCTAATATTAAGTTCTGTTTTAAACTTGGTAAAACTTTTACCGAAACGTTTAAATTGTTAAAGCAAGTTTATGGTGATGATTGTTTATCCCGTGGCCGTGTTAATGAGTGGTTGAATCGATTCAAGAATGGTCGTGAAGACTTGAATGACGACGAACACGTCGGCCAGTCGAAATTTGTGATTACTGACGATGCCATCAAAACTGTGCGTGATTTTATCAAAATGCAGCCAAAATCATCATTGGAATTGATGGAAATGGAATTGAACATCTCCAAAACATCAATTGATCGCATTTTAACCGAACATTTGGGTCTCCGTAAAGTGTGTTCTCGCTTCATTCCGCACACTTTAACCGACGACCAAAAAGCGCAGAGAATTGAGCACGCAAAAGACATCGTTCGGGAAGCCAGACGTGATCCAAATTTCTTGTTCAACATCGTAACCGGTGACGAAACGTGGTGCTTTCAATATGATCCCGAAACAAAGCGTCAAAGTGCCGAATGGAAGCACCCAGATGAGCCAAATCCGAAAAAAACCCGCCGTGAGAAGTCAAAAATCAAAACTCATCTCATTTGTTTCTACGATTCAAAGGGAATAATTCATCGAGAGTTTGTTCCACCGGGAAAAACAATTAACGCTTTGTTTTATGTTGAAGTTTTGAAGCGTTTGGTGCATCGCATTCGGCCAGAATATCGCGAGGAAGGAAGTTGGCGTTTATTGCATGATAATGCACCGGCTCATAGAGCCCTAGTTACGACCGATTATTTGACCAAAAATCGCATTTTTACCATCAATCATTCACCGTATTCGCCTGATATGGCTCCCTGTGACTTCTACTTATTCGGTCAGTTGCATTTGCCGATGAAAGGAAACCGTTATAAGGACGTTGAGGACATCCAAAAGGCTTGTACCAACATTCTGAAGGCGATGCCGGCCGATGACCTAAAACACTCATTCCAAATGCTTTTGGACCGTGCAAAACGTTGTATCGAAGCAGAAGGAGAGTATTTTGAATAAATAAAAAGAATTATACAAAAATAATCATCCGTTTTCTTTATTTTATAAAAGTCCTGTTTACTTTGGGTTGCACCTTGTAATATTGTTTACTGACTTTTTTTGTCAATTTTTCGGGTTTTTAAGTAGCAAATATGAATAAATGCACACGAGATTAAAATGAAATAAGTATTTCGTTTTTATTTTTTTATGGTTTACAAAGTAAATTCATTTAAATATAATGGCGTACTTTTCACATAAATGGGATTAAATCAGTGGCGGATTCAGGGGGGTTTGGGGGTTGAAACGCCCAGGCATTCCGGGGTGAAACGATGTTTCGATGTTCGTTTCTGGCCCGCACTGCGCAATTGTGGAATGGTCTCCCTGCAGATATTTCTCCCCTATGATCTTGATGGGTTCAAGAGTCCATGACCACTTCATTCTAAACCCTGTCTCCTAACCTACATTTATATCTTTCCTGAACCAACGCAATGTCTCGTATTAAAAGGGGCCAACCCTTACGCGTTTGCTCAAAAACCAAACTGCCAGCCGGTGTCTATGATCCTAGCATTCAAGACGACTCTGAAACGCGGCAGAAGTCATTAGGTTGTATCCTCAACCTTGGCACGTGTTCACCAGTTGAACAGTGACTCGATCACCAGTGACAGAAACCCTCGTCTGGATGGAGCACCGGCTTAGGCTAAGTAGCTGATTTGTGCGTTTTTTTTATTAAACGATTTTATATTAAACCCATTTTTTCCAACGAGGGAGGTCTTCATAGGATGATTTTACTGTCAGCTGCTGAGAACATTTTGTTTTGGAGTATTTGGTGTTGGCTGCAACGCCGAATCTCAGTGCGTATGGAAGTCTGAAAATGTCTGGAAGTCTGAAAATATTTCTTACTCTGAAACGAAATACCTATGAAGAGACGAGGCCCAGGTTGCCACACTCTCTTACTACTTTATTCAACCAGCAACAATGACCACAGTGCAATTGCATCTCCACTTCAACGCCAAACTGTAGCACCTTTTCAACAGCATCGCTTCAGTCACAACAATTTGCCAATATTTGCTAAAAGCGCCGCCTCTGAAGAAACTATTTTTTTGATATATTGCTGAGTAACTACAGCCACATCTGATATTCTGTCAGTTATGGCCGATGTGAGCTGCAGCTATAATAAGCACAAAACAAATGTCAAAGTGGTAATAAATTTTGTTAAGGACGCCATAAACCATCACAAAATCGATGATAAAATGCTGGCACAGAATTGACTTGCCTTGTGCACACAAACAAATACACACATACACACACATCTGCTCAGCAGACAGTCAAGCTTCAGCCAACATGCATCGATATGCCAATTTTATGAACTCCACTCGAGACTGGCAATCAGCGTCTTCATTTTTGATGAACAGCCGCGGCGCGCGTATCGCAACTCGTAAATATTTGCGCCCAACAATGCGGCGTAACATTTCGCATTTCTATGTAAATCGGCTGCGTCGAGACGGCGAATGGAAACGAGAGCCACTGATATAGGATTTACAACCTGTTGACGGCGTGCGGCAGCACTGGCAGCATTGGAGTGCCAATCCTGCTGCACCTGGGTTGGCGTTGTTCGGTTAGTTGGCGCCTCTGCTCGCCAATTGCGGCCACACGGGCTGCTACCACTTTCACTTTCACACCCACTGGTGCGGCAGTTAGCACTGTGGGCGGGGTCGAAGCTTAATGAAGTTTATTTGTAGGCATTTTATCTGCCTGCAGGTCAGGCCAACGACTTAAAATTATGCCAGGTTTATTGTTATTTTATCATAATAAATTAGGCATTTGAAAATCTTGCACAGTTCATAGGCAAATTTTAAATTCACATAAACAACATAAAAAGCACAAGAAGAGCAAAATTTGAGCTTTAAAATTTGTTCAACATTTTTTAAATTTTGCACAACAACATTGAATGCGCTGCACCTTTTATGTGGCAAATTGCTGTGGCAATGCGTGTTTGTATTTTTAGAATTTTATTGCTTTTAAGTGTACATTTCTAGCACAACTGAAAAGTAAAAATGTTTTTATGAAACTAAATTCGATTTAATATTTATTGCTGCCATGGCAAGGTAAACATTTTGTCTAAATCTGGCGTGCTTCCAGCAGGAGAAAATATCAATCAAACCAACTGAAAAAGCGAGCAATGCAAAAAGTTCTGTAGCTGCCGGAAGCCAGTTTATTAGATTTGCTGTGGAAAAAAATGTGCGCAATTTTATTTTTAACTGTACTGTAAAAAAGATTGCAAAAAAATAACACATAATAAATTTGCTGTTTCATTTATTGCGCTCAACACAATACTAAAGGAAATCAATTTGATTACATTCTTGTCATCTTTCTCAATTGGATTTTTGCATTAGTGTTGTTTGAAATGTTGATCAAAATTTGATTTGTTTAATGGAAAAGCGACGATTTGCTTAACTTTATTTTAGAATAAAAGGAATTTTATTTATTTTTATTTATTTATTTATTTTTTATTTTTTTATTTTATTAATTTATTTATTCATTCATTTATTTATGTATTTATTTATTTATTTTGATTTATTTACACTTATTGATTTGATTTATTTTACTTATTTACTTATTTATTTATTTAATTATTTAATTATTTATTTATTTATTTATTTATTTATTTATTTATTTATTTTGATTTATTTACAAATTTACTTATTTACTTATTTATTTATTTAATTATTTAATTATTTATTTATTTATTTATTTATTTATTTATTTATTTATTTAATTATTTATTAATTAATTAATTTATGTATTTATTTATTTGTGGAAATAGGTGCATTTCGAGCAAACAGAACCCTAAAAAGTTTAACATGGAAGAACTCTGAGCAACGAAATTCCATAATATTTAAACATTTAGTTGATAATAAGTATTTAACTTCCAAAGTGGCACACAATCACAGCAGCAATGTGAGTGCAGAGCAGAATGGAGTAGAAAAGAGCACAGCATATAGTCGAATACAAAAGAATTGACCAAATTCAGCTGCATAGAAATGGAAGATACGATAAATAAAACAACTCAAGTGAACTGACATGATACGAGCGAAAGAAAATGAAATTAAAATGAGGCACCAGCAGCAAAAACGAAAGAGCAGCAAAAAGAATTTAACTTGATGAAAAAAAATAAAACTGTAATATTTCCGCAGCTTGCAACAGTCCTTTCGCGTACTCGACATATGCTGGCAGCGGCAGCGGCAGCGGCGAAGGCTGTTGTCGTTGGTTGAAAAGATAAATAACACAAAGTAAGGACATTCATATATATTTAAAGTGTTTCGGTGTACGCAAATACTCGCATATGCCAATGCATAAATAAAAATTGCAACTTTTGTGCGCTGCAAGGTTGCGCGTTCAAATTTTATGCGCAGCGTTGCGCTCGGTGCGCTTCCAGCCGGAATGGCTGCAATTTGTTAAATTTTTAATTGAAAATCAATTAAGCATATGTGTGCATATGTTGAGTTTTTTGAGGCATCAAATATTTATTTATATTGTGCCTGCATGCTGCTGCGATGTATTTTTATATTCTTGGTGGCAAATTCTCGAAAAAAATATTACAAAGAAAAACACAGGAAAATATTTATGAGCAAAAAATGTTGCTTAAAACGTTGATGTAGAAATAGTAATTTAAGAATAATTTCCATAATATAAAAAGTTAAAATTAAAAGTATCAATGTACCTTGAATATGTCACACATTGAATACAAAAGAGTCACAATTCTTAATTTTCCAAAAGTCGACTTTCTTTCCATAAATAAATTTGCACTATCTACACATCTCTAGCTACTTCAAAAATTTCATTCTTATTACCATTTTTTGAACTGGAAAAATAATGCAAATTTGTTTATATGTTAATTGCTGCTGCAGCATCAACAGTTTTTTGCCTCTTCTGTAGATTTGAGACTTTGATTTCTGACTCTTTTGTATTTGGTGTGCTATGTATATAAATATATATATATATATTTATTTCAATTATGCATTGTTCAAATTGTTTGCATAAAAGGCAATGTTTTAGCACTGATTGACGTTTGAGGGCCTTTTTATTTTGTTTTGCTGCATCAAGGCATTAATGTTACTCATACGCCCCGTTATATGTATATATAGAAAACTCAACTTGGCTTTTTCGAAAATAACCAAAAGTGCAAATTAAAAAGTTTGTCTTTCAGCTGCGTTTGGTTTAAAACTTAGTTGTTATCTTTTCTTCGAAGCGTTTGCCGCAAGGTGCGCGCTTCGCACGGCAGCCTTTCAATTGTCCCCAAGTCGACGCAAATGCGGCACATGAAATTTTCCCAAGAAACTCACCAGCTTGCCAATTGTCAACATAAATTTTCATTTTAGCTCATAAATCTTGTGCCAACAACTTGAAAAACATTAATTCAAACATCAGCCATGCCGAAAGTTTCGTCGCTGTTGATCGCGCGGCATGTGGGCGATTTCTGCTGCCTTCGCGTGTTTCCCTTCCAGTTTGTTGTCTGCGGTATTTTGTCTTTCGCAAACAAAGAACACATCACGCTGCGAGTGGTTTTATCTGCAAGTGTTCGCACGTGCTATGACGAAGCTGTGTGCTTGTAACAGTGGCTCACGCAATCGGGTTGTGGGGTTCAACCCAACAAATATCTGCTGATTATAAACATTTTGGATGGCAAATATGGTGCCAAATGGTATTGGGCTCAAAAATGGTATACGAAAACCCTCGAAAATGATATACTGTGTGCGTCTCTGGCTTGTTATGTAAGTTTTTTGTGCTGTGTGCGTGTTTTGTGCAATTTGCCTGTTTGACTAACATTCGTATTCGTTTATTGTGACAAATTTCTAATTTATGCTCATTTCAGTAAGTGCAATAAATAATCGTAGGTCTTAAAAAAAATATATAAATACAGAAAAGTTATAATTGCTGTCCATTTGCTACACATACATACATAAAACAAAAATAAATTGCAATAATGTTTAGTATTCAATTAAAAAAATATGTTATTCGTTGGCGTCTTTGTAAATAGTAAAGCTTTGTAAAGAAGAACTTTTAATATCTTAAAATTCAAGTAGAGAAATTTCAACAATGGTAAAATTTCAATATAATTGTTACAAAATGTGCAATTCAAAAATTGTGTATTTTTAGCTGTGGTTTCTTTGTAAAATTACTAATACTCAATGTGACAGTTTACATGAAACATTTACAGACATTTGTTATGCTTAAAATAAGTGTTGGTGCAGATTTACAATTAAGTTGAATGACCATTGTTGGTGAGGCTAAGGCGAAGTACGTGGTGGAGCGGCGATCAAAGCGTAGAGCAAAACGACGAGCAAAGCGCATAGCGAGCAAAGAGTCGCATATGTAAACATAGCGAAGCATCATTACAATGGTTGTCAAAATATTTCAGTTGGGAAAATGGATTTTCTTTTAAGCAAAACGTCATCTTTAAAACATTGGAGTCTTTATAAAAGAAGACACCAAAAAAACTTAGATTCTTTGACATAAATATGAGCTATCAGTAAATGTCCTAAGAGTAATGGAAGAGAAGTTCAGATTTCTAAAATTCAGAATTGAAGGTTAAATCTATGTACATATGTACTATACGTGTAATTGTTTGACTGATTGACTGATTCATCATCGCTCAGCCCAAACCGCAAATATGAAATTTGAATTGTAGTTACATCTTGAAAAATGAACCTCCGCTAAGATGGGATTTTTTGAAATTCGGGGTCTATTCGACACGTATTTAAAATTTTTTTGAAAATCAAAAACGAAGGATTAAAGCTCGTAAGCTGTGAACCGATTGGCCTATTAACTTCAAAGTTGGTGAAAACACTTGAAATGAAAAATAATTTGACACATGTCTAATTTTTTTGAAAATCAAAACTTAAACAGGTCAACCAAGGGTTACAAGTTTGTATGAAGAAACATGATTTTTTACGCCTTTTGACTTCAAACTTGGTGAAAGTATTTCAAATGTGAAATAATTCGATACGTGCTTTTCATTTTTTCGAAATTCAAAATCCAACAGGGTCAACAATGGGTTAAAAAGTTGTAAAGAGAAACACGATTTTATGGGCCTTTCGACTTCAAAAACTTAGTGAAATAATTCGATGCGTGTTTTTAATTTTTTTCGAAAATCAAAATTTTGCGGGCTCAACGACGAGTTAAGTGTTTGTATGAAGTAACTGTGCAAAAAACATGAATTAATTGGCCCATTTACTTCAAACTTGGCGAGAGTACATTTAGTGAGAAATTATTCGACACGTGTTTTTCATTTTTTTTGAAAACGAAATCTAACGGGATCAACAATGGGTTAAAAGTTTGTGTGGAGAAATCATGATAAAAAAATAAAGGTAGAGCCAATGCCTCTTCTCAGCCACCACGTTGCGCATCTGACACTAGACGATTTTTTGGCGTTCTCCTTTGAAAATGTGCTACCGTACTGAAATCTATTGAACATTTTTTTAATACTTCAATGCATTATCTGCTGTTGAATTCACAGTAAAATTTTTCTACTTTCGCCCAAAATATGTTAGGCACAGTGAAAGGTTTATTTCGTGTTTCTTTAAATTCTTAGAACCTTAAATATCTCTAATTTAATATTATATCGAAGTGGCATCACAACTCAAACTTTTTACGAATACGAAAACGTCAATAAACACGTTTAGTGCCAACAAATTTGACAGCGGTTCTACCTTTATTTTGTGTATCATGGGAGAAATAAGATTATAAACGCCAATTGACTTCAAATGTGGTGAAAGCACTAAAAATTACAAATAATAAGATAAGTGTTTTTTCATACAAATCTGACGGGATCAACAAAGGGTTAAGAAGAACTTGATTTATTGGCCTCATTGACTTTAAACTTGCGTGCAAAGCCGCGTGGCGCTGCTAGTAACAGATATATTTTGTGAAGTTTCCGGCATTATGATTAAATATTTTTGCCAACTCAATGCTGCCATCTCTATCTAAGTTATTTGACAGTCTGCTTACATACAGAATTTGTTGTGTATTTCAGTTTAAATCGCTAATTTGGGTCCATTACGATCTGAAATACGATATTTTAGCCATTTATATTTCGTATGTATACAATGTCTATACATTCGTATGAATGTTTCTCACATTATTTACTATAAATATTACCTCAATAAAATCTTAAATCGACGCGTGCAGTAACAAGTTTATGGTTTCACATAACCTGTGGCACCAACTGTACAACTCACGAAACATCAATTTTTGATTTGGGTTAAAGGCTTAGAACACAATGAACAACACGCTGTGCCAGCAAAAGGTATCCAAAACTTACTATTTATCTATTCACATATATGTATGTGTGTTTGTAAGTGGGTTTACATGCTTCATGGTGTAAATGTGTGGTGCTGATAATTTAAAATTTTTACTGCTCGTTAAGGTCGTTTTTAACGATGTCGGCGGGTGGTAGAGCCACACATACAAACATACCGACATTGACATTTGACGTATGCTTTCCCTATGCACTCACACGCACATTTACACATACTCGTTTTTTAAACACATACACAAGCATTTGGGTACTTTATGGCTGGCTTTTTTTTATCTATAAATCCGTTTGTTATTTGCCTTTCAGCAATATTCGCCCCGCCTTGGGCAATTTCCGTTTGTTGGCTGTTAGTTTTATGGGCGCACTTTGGGTTGATTTGCATTCGCGCACACATTCGACACTTTGCCCTAATAACAACATTTCACTCAGCAGCTGCCGTCCGCTCCTACCGGGTCCCTCAAGGCGCCAACCACAGCCACATGGCTCGCATTGTGCACAGCAGCCGACAGACAAGCCGCCAACAATCCAGCGACACTACGCTCTGTATACAGGGTGACAAATGGCGAGTGCCATTCAGAAATGACATAATTAAATGCAGGAACGCCTTCATTGCACGTGTGTACACCGTTGTACCGACGCACATGTCGGCCAATTCATTCATTGTGCAAACAAGTGCAGACGCCCGCTGCACGAACGACCGGCCGACTGCGGTTGGTGGCAACTTTATTTGCATTTAAATGGCACTTATACGTGGCGCCATTGACTGAATCGAATTGCAAATGGCTGTGATTACGCGCTCGTATTTTATTTTAATTCTGCCAATTTTTTGTATCGCTTCGTTTCGCTTGGCTTGGCTTCGATTTGTTTTGACATGTTGCGGTGGAGTGCCGCAGCATAATCGGTTTGGTATGGAAAATAAGGAGGAGGAGGCGTGGTCGTGTTTGAATCGGTAAGGAAATTGATTTCGTCGTCGTGTCTGGCTGAGTGTCTGTTGAAACACATTGAGGGTGATAAATATATCAGAATGAAATTGGATGCGAATTGAAAAAATGTGCTTTGCTTGCTGGCTGATATTTGCCATAAACATTTGTTTTATAATTTTAAAATACAATGTTATGGTAACACTGTGCGACAATTTTGGGGTCATGGAATCTAACCCGGAACCAACCAATACCAATCGATAGTACTCTTATAGAGTAACAAAACCCTAGCTGGGTTTTGCAAAGTTAGTTGCCTTTTAAAAGTTACAGCCGTGTAAAGTTTCAGTGTATTAGGGTTTTTATAACTAGATTTTTCTTTATAAGTCTTAAGATATTAAAAATTTTGTATTGTTGTCTTCAGCAAACTTGCTGCTAATGATTAGATGAACAAATTCTCTGAACACTGTGTAACAAAAATATTACACCTTATCGAAATTTTCGAGGCCAATGTTAAAAAAATCGATACAATTTTTTTGATTGTAATTAAAAAAAAAGGTGTTTTTATTCTATTAATATTAATGCCAAACCGCATTTGTATTGCTAAAAATAAAAAAAAAATATACTAAACCCTCTAACGCCACAAAGAGATGTTTTTTTGCAAAATAAAGTGAAAAAATGTTCGTCTAAATTTGAAATTTTATTGTATAGGTACATGTTTTTTTTTTAATTTTAACGAGGAGGAAGCATCAAAAGCCGAACCCCGTCAGTGTGCGACTTTAACACACTAAACCTCCTCATGTCACAGACCGGAATCCCCTCCGGACACTACCGTTAAGTATTACGTCAGAAGGCGGTTTTGAGCGCTCGGCTCACAGTATCGTCTTGTTGTCAGTGCAGTTAATCGCTAGTTGCACTTACTAGGCTCCCCCACCGTAGGTCGTAAATAGGTCCCTCCCTATATTGTATACATATGTATTTCAGTGTGTTTGAAAAGTTTTGTGCATTCAGCGTCGTTTTCTCCTAAAAATCTTCCGGTTGCGTTTGCTGACTACACCAACAAATTTCCGCCAGTATGCCTTCAGGAGATTTCTTGCCTTTGTATCTGAACAAATAAATTCGATGTTTACAATGAAAATTTTAATTTATTAAAATATGTGTTTATGGTAAGTACCTTGTCTCAAACGGAAGCGCGGTCTGATGATATCGCTCGCCTTGTTCGTCTGATTCTGTTGGTAGTTGTTGGCTAAAGTAAAGCAGATGATGATGCAAGTAATGGATCTTATGAAAATCCAAGTTTCGATACCGCGAGTAGTTTAGGTGTTATAAAATAATCGTTTAATACATTTTTCGCTTTAACCAAATAGCATTGTAATAAAATATCGAAAACTTCACTGGTTATAGCCTCAAAAAAAAACAGACTGAAACATGTATACAATTAAATTTCAAATTTAGACTTGAACATTTTTTCACTTTATTTTGCAAAAAAACATCTCTTTGTGGCGTTAGAGGGTTTAGTATATTTTTTTTTTTATTTTTAGCAATACAAATGCGGTTTGGCATTAATATTAATAGAATAAAAACACCTTTTTTTTTAATTACAATCAAAAAAGTCGATTTTTTTAACATTGGCCTCGAAAATTTCGATAAGGTGTAATATTTTTGTTACACAGTGTTCAGAGAATTTGTTCATCTAATCATTAGCAGCAAGTTTGCTGAAGACAGCAATACAAAATTTTGAATATCTTAAGACTTATAAAGAAAAATCTGGTTATAAAAACCCTAATACACTGAAACTTTACACGGCTGTAACTTTTAAAAGGCAACTAACTTTGCAAAACCCAGCTAGGGGTTTGTTACTCTATAAGAGTACTATCGATTGGTAAAGGTTGGTTCCGGGTTAGAAAAAGCTGTCGCACAGTGTAATCTAGCAGTTTTATGGATATTTAAAACTTTAAGTGGGTGTGGCTCATCCCTTAAGGAGGGGGGTAAGGGTTTACACTTTCGAAAAATCGAATTTTTTTTGTTTGTCTTATCTTATTGTTAAACATTTCAAGAATAATATATATTAAAATTTTAAGTCGATCGGAGCAAAACTCTTGAAGTTATGGTCTATAGTTAGTCCCCTGTTCTTTAGTGCAGGTATACAGCGTATTCTCTTCTATTGTTCTGGTCTCAAAACTACTTTTTCAAAGTCCGTGTTCACTGTCATTTAAAAACTACTAAACCGATTCATTTGAAACTTGTTAAAAATTTTCTACATATAAAATATGGGGGAGGTATATTTAGTAAAAAATACGTTTAGTTTAGTAAAAAAATATTTTTTTACATTAAGGGGGTTTCCCACCCACACATTTTTTGAGAATTTTCCGTGGAAAATAGCAGTTTACACTTTAGATGGCCACCAAAAATTTTTAAATTAAAAAAATACTAATCGGAGAACGTCCCCCCAGGATTTGATAATACTTTGCCTTAATTTTAATGGTTTTTGATTTCAGATAATTTCCGACCGAGATACAGTGAACACCGCAAATTGTATTTTTTCAAAGACGTTCTGGGGCAAGCTCTGTCACCGGCTTGTTTTGTAATATTTCTGCATTAAATAATGACAGAATATTGTTAAAAGTATGCTAAATAATGTACAAAAGGTTTAAATAAATTTGATCAATCCATACTTAAAAAAAAAATTCATAAAAAAGTGTTTTTTTACGCTGAAACCCTTACCCCCCCTTAATAAACGCATTAACTGAATTTTCTGTGGAAATGTTTTTTCCAATATAAAAATCATTGCCTATCTTTAGGCTAAAATTGAGTAAAATTGAAAATGGGTGTGGCTATGCTGCTGTCTTTCGGCCTGGAAAGAATTCTGCTTGTTGTGGTTACTGTTTTTGACTTGGCTGGACGCATTGTGTCCTCGTTGCGCGCTTCAAATTGAATCCAACGGTCTTGCGTTCATTGTTCGGCGTTTCACCATAAATGAGGCAAAATAAATCGTGCACAGTTTGATGTTTTGCTTGCTTATGTTGTGTTTGCATTTTTCCTGTGCTCGCTGCATTGTCTCGTTTTTTCAATTGTGCTGCTTTGTTGCATAACTTTTTGTTCGCTTCGATTGGTTGGCTGCTGGCCATGTCTGGCTGGCTGAGTTCTGCACCATTGCTGCGGGAAGTCTTTATGAAAATCACAGTTTGTCAGCAACGTATGCTGCTCTGTGAACATTGAAATTGCTGTCCGGTTGGTTGTAGTTGTAGTTAATACGGCAATGAATCACGAGTTATGCTGATTTATGCAGCTGTGAATATGCCATGGCATCAGTTGCTGGTGTTGAAGCAAAGCAAAGCAAACATGTGTGTCCTTTACATTTCGTTTTGAATATTTTTATTCAAAGTGCATACAAATTATTCAACGAATTTATTTGGTGTAATGTATAATGTTTGTCTTTGATTTAATTCGTGGCGCTATTGACTCATTGTGCCTACTTCAGCGTATACATTTTTTAGCTCCGTTGAGAAGTCTTCGGAATCAAGATCTCTTTTTCATTTAGCGTTGTAAAACAAACTATTCCTTTAATGCCCCAATGTTGCGAGCTTTGACTGAGGCTAACTTATACTCAAATTCTTTAGATTTTTCATTACCTAAAAACGTTTTTAAGAATTTGCTTAAAAGGCTTACATGTAATATAAGTAATCAATTTTACACTAGTCTACTGTTTGTTAGTCTTTATTAGTGTCCGACCGAATATTCGGTTTCGGTTTCCATATTTTCCATAATTTCCATAGAAAAGTTATTTTGTTTTCGTCGAAAATTAAAAATTGTCCTTTCGTTCGAATTTTGGACATTTTTTAGGAAAATGTTGATACACAAAATTTTAGTTGATTGGCAACTGTGGATGTGAGTACGAGCTGAATGAGCTGAATTTGCTGAAAATTCAAACACGGAGCGTATGAGTAATATTTATTCAAGGCAGATGTGAGTTCAAGCTGAACGAGCTAAGTTTGCTGTAAATTTATGAATGGGGCGTATGAGTAATATTTACTCAAGGCACATGTGGGTACGAACTAAATGCTGAATGCTGATTTATGAAAAATCAATAATGTCCGACCGAATATTCGGTTTCGGCCCAAATATGTGGTTTCGGTTTCGGCCAAAAAATGGCCGAACGGCCGTAACCGAAACTTTCTAGAATATTTTTTTACATTTTATTGTGTAGCAGATATATTGTGAAAGGAGGAGTAATTTGGATGCTACCAATGTAAATAAACTTTTTTTAGCATATAATATTAAATGATTTAATTTTGAATATTAGCGAGTAATGTACGAAAGGGTGATTTTTTCATGTTTATGTTTTTGAAAAATAAATAAATTGTTTTTATTAATAAGTATTTATTTATGTTATGTTTTTTTGTTTGTTCTTTATTTACTTAATGTAAAACTCGTTTGTTGAAAAAAAATGCTTGATATGGTGATATTTAATTCAACTAGAATGTTTCGATTTAGATTTCGGCCGAATGTTAAAAAAAAACCGAAATTCGGTTTCGGTTTCGGCCCAAAAAAGATGTTTCGGTCGGACACTAGTCTGTATGAATTGTTACTTAATTCTAGGCTATTTGTAAATAAATTAATAAATAAATGAATTAATAAATAAATAAATAAATTAATAAATAAATAAACAAATAAATAAATTAATAAATTAATAAATAAAAAAATAAATAAATAAATAAGTAAATAAATAAATAAATAAATAAATAAATAAATAAGTAAATAATATTGAGTCGATGTAAAAAGCAATGAATTGAATTATTAGCTGATAGCAGTTTCGGTTTTGATAAAAGACCTTGGAACTTGTACAAATATGCGCTCAAATAAAAAAAATTACATGACATAAAGCAAAGAACAAATTTCTGCTTCGACTCATCACATTACAATGCAAATGTTGTGATTTGTAGGTTTTATCAGCAGTGATTGCCACCTCCAACATGTGGTACACACTGACTTATTACTGTAATTAATTGGTCATTGTTATTGCTGCATTTGCATTATTATGTTTTGACCTTTACAACAACTTTGGCAACTATTGTGGCTACGAGCTGCTGGCTGTTGGTATTGGCATTTCGGAAAAATATTACATTGATTTGGCTTTGGTTGCCACACCGCTGCCGCAGCAACTCAAAAACTCATTTATCTGCCGAATGGCCGCCGGCCGTATTTTCACTGTTCTTGGCCTGCTGGCTGTCGCAAATTTATTACGCTTCACAAATTAAGCTGCTGCGAAACAGCCGAAGCGGCCGCTGTGCATATGTACGCCAAAAGTCAAAATATCGCGCAAACATTGGAGTTCGATTGCTGGTCATGTTTTGGGCTGCGCCTTTTGTTGTCCGTCATTGGTATGCAATGCACAAATGCTGGGCACACCCTCCAGAAAAACGGACACATACCACCGAACCATATTTCATGCCGTCACTTGCCTCATCCGCGTATCGTCTTTCAGCACTTCAGTCTCGTTCGGCTGCTTCGGCTGCATTTAGTTGTTGTTGTTGTTGTTCAGTATGGCCCGCATGGCTGCCTTCCTGCCGTACTGAGCGCATGAATCAACAGGACTTACGTACAGGACATGATATCATTATTTTAATAATGACTTTGAAATGCGATCAACTGTTGTGTGCTCTGTTGAAATGCCACGTGGCTTGTAGTGCTCCCCCCCCCCTCCCCCCAGCACTCACGCACACACATACTCACACACATACAGTTCACATATTTTCTTAAAGCAATTTTCTTTTCATTTGTTCTGCGCGCTTTGTGCTCGACATGTTTGTTTGTCTTTGTCATTTTAGATTGTTTTTGAGTGGCTCGTTCACAAGTGCTCAAGTGGCCATGTGTGCGTGTGTGTGTGTGTGCATTTATGTGTTTAGCTACATAAATACATTTAGATTGCTTGCTCTTTGTTTGTTTGTTTGTTTGTTTGTATTTATTTTGCACTTACATTAATTACCCGTTGTCGTCACTTTACTGCTTCTTGTGTCTTTATGCGATTTTGCGCGAACTCATCTGCCGCCTGCGCATCCTCGCCTCTGTGTGCGTGTGTTGGTGTGCCCATTAATTGATTCATGGCCAAATGAAATGCCCTTGGATTATAGCTTTTCATCGGTCTATAGCTTTTCATTACTTTGACTGTAGCCAATTTTAATTGCTTTGGTCTTTTTGCTGCAATCGTTGTTGTAGCGGCTCGAGCGTTTGGCGCTTTTTTTTAAATTGCTTTTCGTAGCCCATTAACTTTTGTTTATTTCTCGATTTTCCAGAGCGAAATTATTCTAATTTACAAGCCGTGAGTTGACTTTTAATTTCCTGTCGAGCGCCGCAAAATTATGTTAATTGCCTGCGCAAGCGTGCTGCCGTTTATTGGATATTTTGTATTGGCATGTCATTGTAGCAATTTGCTGTAAATACTTTAGGGAGTGCGTTCAGTTGTTCAATGTTCAATGCGTTCAGTTGTTTACGTTTCCCAGGAGTTTTTGAAAGTAATCTGTTTGCGTCTGGATTTCGGGAAATTGATTCCATATTTTCAAATGCAACGTGGGACGTGCTCGTTTTTTATTTGAGTTTAAGAAAACAAAAGAGTAAAAACAAATTAAAGCAAATTATAGGAAATTATATAAAATGATATAAACAAATATAATTTATGCAAACTGTGTCCTTAAAAGGTGCACGTTCACATATTTACTACTTGTTTTTTATGAGCAAATTTATAGGAAATTTATCTAATTGGTATTCCTTTCCAAAGCAAAGTTCTTGCCACGTTCCTGTTTTACTGCTTTGTTCTTGTCGCGGTGTCCTTTGTGATAACCAGAATTCACAAAATAAATTTTAACAAATATTTGCTTTGTTGTTGGTAAATTTAGCACTTAAATTTAAAACCACATGAAACAATAACAGACATATCCATTGTCGTAAAAGGGTTGCCAACAGCCAAGTCCGAACAATGACAGCTTACTGCTCTAACCTTCCAGATGTCAATGCTGTCTGTCACTCTATGACATTTGAATTTTGTGATAGTCACTGTTTTACAGTGGAGAGCTACACTAGTCAACAATGCATACAAATTGTTAAAAAATTTTTAAAAATCCATGTTTAAATCGTAAACTTTTCACGCTACGAATTATTTATTTTCGAAATAATTTGGTTAATTTGTGAAAGGATGCTTTGCTTGTATGAAAATATGCTTAGTTTTTGTTTTGTCTAAGAATACAATTGGAGTACTTTCCATATTTTTCTGTATTGCAAAATTCTGTGCTGTACTTTATTCAGAAAGTGAACGTTCCGATCGTGCAACGGTATCACATTTCTGATTCCGGAAGTATTTTTTAAAACTTTAAAAGTAAAAACCCAGATTTTGCTAGTTTGACATTTATGCATGCAACACTCAAACCCTCCTTTGACTACAGCCCTGCCTAAGTCCCATATTATCTCCATTCTACATCATCTATATATATAAAAATTAATGTCTGTTTGTTTGTTTGTGACACGACACTAAAACTAAAAAAATAGACAGTCGATTGAGCTGAATCATTCACGGAATGTTCGTCTTGACTAAATCTCGGTAAACCACATAGTGCGATTATGACTCCACAAGTGGGCGTGGCACCTCCCATACAACCTAAATTTTTAATGTGGAATATCTTCGAAACTATAAATCGGACAGCATTGAAATTTGATACAGGGCCACTATTTAGGTGTGTGGTTTCACTGGTTAATTTTCAAAAGATTTGGACAAGGGGCGTGGCACTTTTCAAATGTTTTGAATAACTTTGGAACTGTAGGTCACACATCAATGATATTTGGCACAGACTTACGATTTAGACGTGCCCTTCGACAGAGGGAAAGGGGTGGGTATTGGACGAGAGGGCATGGCACCGCCCATATAAGCCAAATTTTTAATGTGGAATAACTTCGGAAAAATTAGTCGCATAACATTGCAATTTTGTAAACCGTCGTTTGTAAACATCGATGTGTCATTCTACTGGTTAAATAAGATGGGCGTTGGACAAGGGGCGTGCCACATTTTTTGTGATTCAAAATTTTCGCATTAATTTGGAAGTGTAAGTTTTACATCAATGAAACTGGGTCGCAACCTGCGACTGGAAGAATGGGCATTGCATGAAAGGGGCGTGGCACCACACTTACAACTCAAATCTATATACATATAATTGATGACTGACAGATACTGACTGATTGACTAACTGATTCATCACCGCCCAGCCCAAACTGCTGAAGCTAGAAAAATGAAATTTGAATTGTAGGTACATTTAAGAAAATAAACTTTCGCTAAGAGGGAATTTTTGAAATTAGGAATCTAAAGGGGCAAAACGCGGGTTAAAGTGTTGTATGAAAAATCTTGATTTATTGGGCTCATTGACTTCAAACTTGGGCGCAAAGCTGCGGAGCTCTGCTAGCTAAATAAGTGGTAGCAGTAAAGGGTTCTTTCATATTGAACATTTGCCTCAAATTAATTTCCTTCGATTCCATTTACGACCATATAATATCGCACCCTATATCTCAAAAATGTTTTTTCAGTTTTTCTTCTCACGAATCACACTTTTTCTCCGCCGATTGCCACACCATAATCCTTTAATACTCAATTAGCAGTGCCAAAACTATTTCTAGGACAACATGCAAATCGAGCTGCGCACATTGTTGCGTGCGAACGGCGGCGCTAATTGAACCCACGTCTATCAATCAACTAAATACATACATTTTCGCTACTGCGCACAGTCCGTTCGCAGCAAGGACGCATCGCATTTAATACGAATTTCAGCTGCTTACAGTTCGCTCTACTTACCTGCTTATCAAACGTAGGAAATTGATGCGCGCTGCTCGCCGTTTGATGGGCGAACTAAAAGCGCCATGATTTACCTGCCACACCTTCGTCAGTTGTAAAATTAAATTTAGTTATTTGTTGGCGTATTTATAGCTGCGAAACATGCGTATTTAGTAGATTTTGAAGTAGGACAGGCACGAGGCGAGCGAAGAGGCGCAGCACGCTTCGCATAGACGTCAGCAATGAATAGAAACATTTGACACAGATTAGCCTTTTGACCTTTTTCGGTTGACTTTGCCGAAGCTGCTTGATGGACTGAACAGGTGTTGAATAAGCACAACAGTTGTCGGCAGTTGGAGTCAGAGATGTGCTTTGGCTTATTAAATAAACAGTGGCGGTCGAAATATGAAAATAGCATTCAATTTTAAAACTTTCTCAAATACCAACAAATAATTTCATCTCTAAGCCCTAACTAAACTAACCAGTTGCCACAAATCCCACTACATTTTCACCGTTAATGTTGTGGTCATGTCCACTGTACTCTCTTCATTCTGAGCCACAATGTAATTGGTCACTGAGTGAGTGTGTCGTTGCTCGAGCGGTTGAGTGATGGGTTCGCGCGCTCCAAGACAGGTGCTTCGTTTTGACAATAAGTACAATAAATCCAGCCAGCAAAGTTCATTTATCAGTTGGCTGGGTTGTTGTAACTGTTACTGTGGCTTTCGGTATTTTTAATGACGTTTAAGTGGGCCCACGCGTATTTGCTCGGGCAACAGTGACAAATTTCGACTAGCAAATGTTAAAAAGAAACTTTGTTATTGTTGTTGCTGTTGTTGTCATTATAAACAAAACGCATTGTTAATTACAGTTAAGCACGACCAAGCGGCGAAATCAGCTGACCTGATTCTGCTCGATTAACGACAATCAATTTTGGTTCAATGTGCTGCACTGGAAATTGTGGATAGTAAAGGTTTTTTTTTTCAAAACACCAGATTTAAACTACAAGGTGCAACCCAAAGTAAACAGGACTTTTATAAAATAAAGAAAACGGATGATTATTTTTGTATAATTCTTTTTATTTATTCAAAATACTCTCCTTCTGCTTCGATACAATGTTTTGCACGGTCCAAAAGCATTTGGAATGAGTGTTTTAGGTCATCGGCCGGCATCGCCTTCAGAATGTTGGTACAAGCCTTTTGGATGTCCTCAACGTCCTTATAACGGTTTCCTTTCATCGGCAAATGCAACTGACCGAATAAGTAGAAGTCACAGGGAGCCATATCAGGCGAATACGGTGAATGATTGATGGTAAAAATGCGATTTTTGGTCAAATAATCGGTCGTAACTAGGGCTCTGTGAGCCGGTGCATTATCATGCAATAAACGCCAACTTCCTTCCTCGCGATATTCTGGCCGAATACGACGAATGCGATGCACCAAACGCTTCAAAACTTCAACATAAAACAAAGCGTTAATTGTTTTTCCCGGTGGAACAAACTCTCGATGAATTATTCCCTTTGAATCGTAGAAACAAATGAGATGAGTTTTGATTTTTGACTTCTCACGGCGGGTTTTTTTCGGATTTGGCTCATCTGGGTGCTTCCATTCGGCACTTTGACGCTTTGTTTCGGGATCATATTGAAAGCACCACGTTTCGTCACCGGTTACGATGTTGAACAAGAAATTTGGATCACGTCTGGCTTCCCGAACGATGTCTTTTGCGTGCTCAATTCTCTGCGCTTTTTGGTCGTCGGTTAAAGTGTGCGGAATGAAGCGAGAACACACTTTACGGAGACCCAAATGTTCGGTTAAAATGCGATCAATTGATGTTTTGGAGATGTTCAATTCCATTTCCATCAATTCCAATGATGATTTTGGCTGCATTTTGATAAAATCACGCACAGTTTTGATGGCATCGTCAGTAATCACAAATTTCGACTGGCCGACGTGTTCGTCGTCATTCAAGTCTTCACGACCATTCTTGAATCGATTCAACCACTCATTAACACGGCCACGGGATAAACAATCATCACCATAAACTTGCTTTAACAATTTAAACGTTTCGGTAAAAGTTTTACCAAGTTTAAAACAGAACTTAATATTAGCTCTTTGTTCGATCGACATTCTCGTACCAAAGTTAAAAACATACTGTCACATTGAGCGGGATATTTCGGCGTCTACTAGACCAAATGTCATGAAATTTAGACAGTATGTGAATGAAAGATGTACCTTTCCAACGCATGTCCTCACACATAGATGGCGCCACCAGAAACGTCCCTATTGCAAAAGTCCTGTTTACTTTGGGACGCACCTTGTAGTTTTGTGCTATTATATATATACTTAATGCCGATTTGACGATAAACGGAAATTACGTGAAGTTAATGGCATAGTTGGCGTGGTTTGTTCAGCACTTTTGAGCGGCTGTGGTTGGTGTTGGAGCTGAATTAATATTTATTGAGTCACACAAATTGGTGCGCCATGTGTTGAATGAATCAATCATTGGCCCAATAAATTTGTAATCACATTTCTGAAATTATTAGATTTCCTAAAATCTAATTGCAACCTAACCTAACAAAAGTCGAAAAAACGTTCTTCGTAAGAAGGGGCAGACGAGATATGGCAGCGCAATCACTGTTAGTGATAGATTCAGTGGCGCACACAGGAGGTAGGGTTGGGGGTTTGCGGGTTCAACACCTCAAATACAACCATTTCTGGTAGAAAATGTGGTTTCAAATGTTGTTGAGCTCAAAAGTTGTACACAAACCAGCCCCCTCCCCACAATTTTGTGTACACCACTGGATAGAGTAATCAATCACGATAGAACTTCAATTGATTTACCTAACCAACACAAGGTCCTGTTAAGGTTCTATGTTCTTTAGTGGATAGGCGGGGGGGGGGGGGGGGAACTTAACAAATCCATCTAATAATAATTAAATAAGAATTAACGTTGGAAGGTTTGAGGTGTAATAAGTTTGAGTTGCTTCGAAAAGTGTTCTCCAGGAAAAAACGTTAAGAGGTTTAAGAATTCTTTATGCCACAAAGTTATGCCACAATTTTATTTAATTTCAAAAACTGACTAAAATATACATATTGAACCTAAATTTTTTTTTAAATTTTCTGTTTTAAATTTTCTGTTTTATTTGAAGCCATGCTTCATCATGTAAAAATGCTAATACAGTTTCAGCTTAATTAGCAATAGTGACCTCAACCTCTACGCCAGGCTCAATGTTGATGGACGTGATCTTCTTCACGATTTCAGATGGTGAGTGCAAGTCGATGATGCGCTTGTGAATTCTCATCTGAAAGCGATCCCACGTCTTGGAACCTTCACCACAAGGTGTCTTACGGTTGGTGATGCGCAGAATTTTGGTTGGCATGCGTACTGGACCCTTAACGCGCAGATTCTGATTCTTGGCACCGTTGATCAGATCGCGACACACATTCTCCAGCGAACGTACCAATTTCTTACTAAATTAATATTAGAAATTAAAGTGTATATATTCATTCAAAAGGACGAAACTAATGTGCCAGGCGTTTGACACACAAATAGATGGACAAGCAATTGCTGTAAAATTGTTTCTGATTCCTAATTGTTATAGATTTAAAATTTTAAAATTTTACTTCTGGTTTGAACACTCAATTAAGACCAATCAGTTCGATATAAAATCTATTCAGATTTGTGTAAATAACGCTCAGATTCAAGACACATCACTTAAAGGGAAATTAATCAGTGGCACACACAAGAATTCAATCTGGAGGTTTTGTATGAACTTTTGATCCCAATACCATTTGAAATCATATTTGCTACCCTAAACTTTTGTAACAAACAAATAGTTGTGAGCGGAATTGAACGCCTAAAAGCCCACTTGCTTGCGCAACTGTAAACAATATTCAATAACACCAGTGGGCTTTCCATGGTTTGAGTCTTAAATTTGGCTCTTTTGGTTCCGAAAAAACACACAAAAAGCATATTTTGAGTTTTTGTGCTCTTTCAAAATTTGTTGACACCAGCTTCTAACTTGTTGTTGGTGTTGAACTGCGGACTTTATGTATTTGAATAGTGTTGAATTTTCAATTTCTAGTCATAATTGCGCTCTCCAAAAAATGCCAAAATTGCATATAGTTTTTCTTGTGTGTGTTTTACGTGCACTTATGGCACAACACAAACAAAAGCCAGACTGCCATTTGCAGGCAGCAACCGAGAACACTGTGTCCTGGCGTTTCGATCAGACTGCACCGAAAATAAGTTTACTGCAGTATTTGCTATGAAATGCCAATGGTTTTTGCATTCGAAATAATGTGTGCACAAAAAACTGAAATTTGTTATTGAATTCTTTCCAGTCACATTTAAAACGAATGGTTTTTTTTTAAATTTATTTGATATATTTTTATATTAAATCATGGAATGAAACCATTGAAAGCCCCGCAGTCTGAATTTTGCTCAGTGTACACACACATGCAAATCTAAATGTGCTGCATTCGGTTCACATTCGAGCCAACATGCACGTCGCCCAGTGTTGAGGTTTTGCTGTTGTTGAAAGGCAGCACCGAACTGGCAGCGCAGCAGCTACCAAAAAGCAGAACTTCCGACCGGGCATTGCTGCACACACAATTGTGTCCTGTGCATTCATGCACAAAAGTGCATACACACACACACACAAATGTCGACATTAATATGCACCACAGCTGCAATTTGCGCTCCACAAGTGCACTCACCAGCCTCCACCACCACCACCACCACATCACCAGTGTGCAATTCCATACGCCGCGGCCGAGTGGCAAAAAGTCGAAAATGCTGAAAAACATCAAATCCTGCAAAGTTTGCTGCACAGAGTCGCCCAATGTCTCCATTTGCATGTTGCTTCAGCGTTGTGCTCGAGATAAGCGTACAAAAGTGCGTTGTTGTTGGTGTTGTCACTTGCACAAAAAGTTGGTGTTGTTGTAGTTTAATAAACATGGCACAGATTTGAGCTGCGCATTGATTCCATAAACATTTTAATCTGGCCGATTTGTTGACCCAACTTTTAAACTAATAAAGTGACGAGTTAAATGGATTGAAAAGATTTGTTGAAAGAAACGAGTTTGCGCTTTGCTTCTGGTTGATATGAAAATACTTTCAAGTTCGATTTTTAGTTTTTTTTTTAAGTGGAATTGGCAAAAATTTGACGTCCATTCAAATATGGATTTGAGTCGAACTTTTGAGTGAATAAGGATTCAGCTCGATTCGGTTTTTAATATTCAAGACTTATATTTGAGTAAAAGGATTTGTTTTCGCGTTTGTCTTTGAAAACCAGCATTAAAGTGATCGAGGCGAATTCACACACGGCGAGCCAGTGCCTCGCTCAACATATCTACTGTTTAATGAATTTTTATTCGGGTCTTCGTTTGAATTCAAAATAGAGCCACAGTATACAGCAGACCAGATTTTGACACGGCTTCATATTTCTTCATAAATAGAAAAAAAACTGTCACAGAGTTTCTCTACAGCATTGACCCAACACCCCTCAAATTGCTGTCTAATTTTTTAAGTACAGCCCACACTTGGTCACTCGATGTCGATCCCTTTTATTTCAAAAAGATTCGCGATTCAACGATTCAGCAACAATTTCTTAGACTTTTTTGTTTGTTAAAATTTTGTTTGAAACTCCACCAAGTTTGAAACTATTTTCTATTACTTATAAAGATATTTATTTATAAAGATTGTATTTGTATTTTTTTAAGTACAGCCCACATTTGGTCACTCGATGTCGATCCCTTTTTTTTCAAAAAGATTCGCCATTCAACGATTCAGCAACAATTTCTTAGATTTTTTTGTTTGTTTAAATTTTGTTTGAAACTTCACCAAGTTTGAAACTATTTTCTATTATTTATAAAGATATTTATTTATAAAGATTGTATTTAGATTTTTTTAAGTACAGCCCACACTTGGTCACTCGATGCCGATCCCTTTTTTCAAAAAGATTTGCGATTCAACGATTCAGCAACAATTTCTTAGATTTTTTTGTTTGTTAAAAATTTTGTTTGAAACTTCACCAAGTTTGAAACTATTTTCTATTATTTATAAAGATTGTATTTAGATTTTTTTTAAGTACAGCCCACACTTGGTCACTCGATGTCGATACCTTTTTTCAAAAAGATTCGCGATTCAACTATTCAGCAACAATTTATTAGATTTTTTTTTTGTTTACATTTTTTTTTAAACTCCACCAAGTTTCAAACTATTTTCTATTATTTAGGATTAATTTGTTTGGGCATTATGACAAAAATGATAAATAATTTTTTTAAATTTCTCTCTTTCTTCTACCTGTTTTACGTGAATAATTTCTCTATGAATAGAACCCCCCATCCTTGGCATCCAAATTTCCTGCTTCCCAGCTTATTTCGGAAGTATTTAAATTCTATAAAAACTGCTAAATTCGCTGCGAGCCTAACTTCCAATTTCAGTTTCGTCTCCCTAAAATAATCTTTAAATTACAACACTTAACTTGACACTGATTCTTAAGTACTTACGTCATTTGCAGCGCAGCTTCAGAGTGGTTTCAATGAAATAACATAAATATTTTCCAAGCCCATTATCCATGAAAAATGAAACAAAAATTCCTGACTATCGCTGCCACAAAATCGTTACGCATGCAGCGCGCTTTGTGCTCTTGGCATATTTGTGGCATATTTTAAACATTCATAAGCATTCGAATTTATTTATTTTTATGCATTAACTTAATTTCCTGTCTGAAAAAGCATTTAAGTGCTTACCGTGTTATACACGCACACACACATATTTAAAAAAAAATATGTCGACGCGTGCTCATGAAAGTATGAATTTATTTTGAGGAGCACCGCAGAACGCAGCAGGACATTTTCGACGCAATTACGTCGTCACTCACACAACTCAGTCACATAGAGACGCGTCGCTTTTGCTGCTGGCACCTGCCATCAGCCTGTCGACACTGCGTAATGCTGTGCAAAATTAGGCAAAAGAAGAAGCATATTTAAAGCTCTGAAACGCAGACAAAGCAGCCTTCAAAAATCATTGCATTACTTTACAAGTTCTGAGCTCAGGTGAAGGCCTGAGTCATTCAAACCCTTCCTTCATAATGAGATGCTTTTATAATTCCTACTTTTGTGCTTAAATACTTTAAATCCTCGCTGTACACGTGGCCAGTGGCAGTGGTAATGGTAAATGCTTTCGGGGGGGGGGGGGACGGAGACTTGACACAGCTGTCGGAAGACAATGCCACCCGCAAACGTTAGCACAACAATGTCGCGGGACAAATTAACACAACCAACGCCAACGAAAGCTAACAGCAGATATAATAAAAATAACAAAATTCGACCAAGCGGCGTTCGACGGGTGGGACCGTGCAGTGAGCAATGGTCGAACGGCCATGGAACAAAGAAATAGTTGCGAGCGAAAATTGCTGCCGTATGTAAAAACCGAGCGACACGCGCGACCCTGCGGCCAGTGGGAGTGCGACTGCGTACGTGAGGTGCGGCACAAAAATGTGCCATTTGTAGTGCGAAGCGATTGGAATTCGAAAAAAGGGCACACGAGTCGCCGTCTGGCGGGCGGACACGCACGTATGGACATTGGGATGCGGCTGGAAACGGCTAAATTACGAGCCACCTGCCAGTGTCAGCACACACAACACGCTGAATGCTTTGTCGGAGAAATTATTGCAAAAGTATGTGACGTCATAAAACAACAAAAGAAACACGGCAGCGTTTGGCGTCTCCATGTGCGTTCGCACTGAGCCGAAAGGGATTGAATGCTTATTAAAATTTAATCCATACTCGTAATACACACACTTTTACGAGTATTGGTGTGTGTGTGTGAATGTCAGCGTTGTTTGTATGTGTCCAGACCACAATCGGCCAGCGACAAGCAACTGAACTCAGTTTGGTTCGAATTTATGGAAATGGGTTTTTTATTTGTGTTGTTATGTTTACACAAAACACATTCGTATAGCGGCAAATGAAACGAAAAATGCTCAAAAGTACCGAAAAAGGGTTTGATCGAACCATAAAGCGACGACGCTCAATTCAAGCGCTTTTCCGGTATTGTTTTCACATTTGTCGCCTGCCAGCAATGAGCTTATTTTATTGGACATGATTAGCACTTCCGTTCACAATGGCCTTCGCCCTCTTGCACTCTCGCTCTCACTCTCGCCATGAGTGCTGGCTGGCTGCTTCGGTTATTTCGTACGTGCTGCCTAAACGTCGTTGGTTGCGCACTAAAATTGTTGTTATTGGTGTATGGAAAGCACGAAATGGAAACATATTTGTAAACTATGTTAAAGCGCCGTCTGTGATATTCTTCAATGCCACAATGATGAAAATTTGTTGGATTTTTGGCCATTGTATACAAATGAAGAAAATGTTAAAGAGTTCGGTTAATTGATGTTTTGGGTCTTAGAATTTGACTAGAAGTTACACATACTGCAGTCTGTAGAGCGAGTTCTGGACAAAGCAATGATTTTCTTGTTTTGGTTAAGTTGGAGTGGCAGTTGTCTCTTGTTAGAGTTCACTTAACACTAGAAAGTTTTATAAGAAAATAATTGCAATGTAACTATTAAAATGTAACATACATTTTTTTGGTTATAATTATTATTTTTTTTATTTTTTTTATTAATTTTATTATTTTCTTTATAATTAATTTTTACGTGTTAATAAATATTTTTTTTTTCTCGATAATTATTATTTAGGGATTTTTTGTTTTTATGTTGCTTTAAAACTTATATTTATGACATTCTTATTTAACTACGTTACCGACAACTATTATTAAAAAAGTTTTTCTTTAACGTTGCTTCATAATTTTTATTTTTGATTTTTTGATTTACGTTGCCGATAACTATTATTACAAAAAAAATTTTTTTACGTTGCTTCATAACTTTTATGAAAGAAATTTATTTTTTTAAGTTGCCTTACCACATTTTGAGTATGGTTGGTTGGTTGGTTTAGTGGCTGCCTCTGTATGAGACACACTTAGGCCTATGGGCCCGTTGTGATACCACAAATTCCACCCGTTTGAAATGTGTATGCAACACTGTTTTTTCCAACATGTGATACAACACACGTTTTGAGTATGAATTGATTTTTAGTTGTTGGTTAAGTTAATTTGCGTTCGTCAATTTAAAATAATTAAAAATCAATTCATACCCAAAATATGGTAATTCAACGTAAAAAAAAAATTTCAAATAGTTATCAGGAACGTAAATTTAAAAAATCATAAATAAAAGTTTTAAAGCAACGTAAAATAATGTCTCGAAATGAAAAAAAGTCATAAATAAAAGTTGTGAAGCAATATAAAAAACAAAAATCCTAAAATAATAATTATCGACAACGAAAAATATATTTGTTACTTATAAGAGTTATTATGCAACTCAAAAATATTTATTACAATATAATATTTATAGGCGACGTAAAAAATTTCTTATTGTGAATAATTACACTGTGCAAGTCGAAAAATTCAGATATGGGGGGGACATACTGAGCGACTTTTCTAAAGGTATACTGAGTTGAGATCCGTCAGCCGTTTGGCTCTATTTTAAGAGAAATCCGACTTTGAAGTTGAAATTATACATTAAATTATACTTAAATGACACTCATACGCCACGTTGCGCTGGGCAAAAAAATTCACATATCGCAATTACACAGTTTGAATGTATTTTTTTTGGATTTTCTTAAGCAAATTTGTTGGTCGTTAAAATATCTACAAACTCGCCGAAGACAGTAAAGCGATATTCGGAACGATTTAGGACCTATTAGCATTTAAACGTTCGAAGACTTAAGCGACGAACTCGACTAAAATGAGCAAACTTCAAAGTCGGATTTATCTTAAACTAGAGCCAATTCAGCCAAACGGCTGGTGGATCTCAACTCAGTATACCTATAGAAAGTCGCTATTTAGGTCCCCCCCCATGTCTGAATTTTTGAGGGTAAATTTCACGCACAGTGTTATTATAAAGCAATAATTATAGAAATTTATTAAATTAGTGTAATTTTTTTATTTCCAAAAATATGTATAATAATTATTTTAAGTCTCTGCTTCATATCATATTCGCTGATATCTCGAAATTTACACATCGGACTTGGCTAATTTTTCACAAAATAAATTAAAAAAATTAAAATTAAAAAAATAGCAATAAAAAAAATAAAAAAAAGAAAAGCAAAAGTTAATAGAAATACTAAAAAAAATACAGATATTTAAAAATGAAAAACCAGCAAAATGACCGTAATGGTCTTTCTAGTGTTAAGTGGCAGCACCAACCTAGCGGCCGGAAAAAAGGCCTAATTTCGACAATTTCTTTTGCGTACAGGCAAATAAACAAGAGGATGTATTTTAATGGGGTTTGTTTTGCATATATTGAAGTAGGGAAAGACAAATTCTGTTTTGCGCGTGCCTTCTTCAGTTGGCTACACCAAGAGGTGAGAGGGCGTCTTTGATTCGGTCTTCCACCAGGAGCACCGACCTCCGACCGACCTCGACCTCCAACTACCACATCGAACACCTTTTTCGTCGTAGCTTCATTGTCCCTACGACAGATATGGTCAAGTCAGCATAGTCGCTGAAAGTTGATTCGCTGCAGTGGCGCACACAGCGGGAGTTGGGGGTTCAAACCCCTCTAAATACAAAAACTGCTGAATTCCCCCCAAAATTAAATACTGTGTGCATCACTGATTCGCTCGTTGTCTTTAAATAGCTCGTTGTTTATTTGTTTTCATTAGTTGCATTGTTTTAGATGCTCGAAAAAAGGGCTGAATCATGTTTAGGTATCCTATACTTACATACAACAACTTAAGACACTAACTCGTACCGAGTGAGAATGGACAATTTTCTGGCCATAACTACCAATGGAGCTTAATTTTTATATGCATCCTCAGTCAGTGCTGTGTACACTTGAATTTGGCAAACAAAATGTTTTGATGGACTGCGCACAGGATGTCCTTTGAATTTATCCATTTCATCTCTTCTCGCCTTGTCTCGTCCCCATCTGAACATAGCAAATAATACTTTGTGCAATAAATCAGTTGCCGCTGGTTCCGCTATCTGCAACTGGCGCAAAGCTTCCAAAAATTGTATAGCTGAAAGTAAAAATACTCGTACAGCCACAGCAGTTGAGGCAGGCAGCCAAAAGCACTTACCGCATATTTTTTCGCAACGAGTTGCCCGATGTGTACTGGGAACGCCCGCATCTGCTCTGCTCGAATGCTTTATCGATTCCGGCGGCCCGTGTCTGTGTCGGCAATCTCTGCTGAAATGCGTCTCTGGCGCCTCTGCCAAGTTGGCAACTTTGCGCAATTAATTTCAGCTGCTTGCACGTGTATGCGAAACGGGCTCTGTGTTGATGATTTTTCAAATTTTCAGCGAAAAAAAGGCACCAGACACGCAGAAATTAACAAATTATTTCAGTACACTTGCGCACAACGAATGACTGTCGCAATCGCACGTGGCACGTGGCACGTGGCGGCCGTTTCTTTGCGTTGCGTCTATCGGTGCGAGCAATCGAAATGTAAATGGAGTGCGGGCCAAGGTGCGCAGATTGGGGAATTCATTCATTCGGTTTATGATTGTGATGGCTGTTGCGTATGATTTACAAGCGACAGTAGCGACATCGACAACCACCAACAACAACAACAGCAGCACCAACACCTAATCCGGTGGCCCTTGACAGCGCCATAAATTTAATGGATTTTATGGCGGCGGCGCGTGCGCCACTGAGCGGCGAAGCGGTGGCAGTGCGGCCGCAGCATAAGTAGAAGTGGGCGTGCGGGCGTGCACGTTTGGTTAAAGTGGTTCGCATAAATGGCGTGATGATTTAATTTGCCAACGCACATAGCTGCCACGAATAGGCAGCGACAGCGATAGCGACAGCGGCGCGTATCGTGGCTAGGCCGCATTTCCGGTGGCAAATGCAAAGTTTTGCGTGGCCATGAAGTGGCAGTCGCTCGGCCCCATTTGGTACGATGGCGTTTTACATAAATATTTCTCGCGTTTAGTGTGCTCCTTTTTATGGACTGCATTGTTCGTAGGCTGCATGACTAAGCAGGATGGCCACTTGAGTGGGCTGACCCGGCAACAACAATTAAAGTTAATGGAAATGCTGACAAATGGGAGCAAATAAAACGGAAAAGTTGCAGATACTCATAGATCGCGCACAATTAGTGGCAGTGTTGCTGTTTTAGTTGGTCAATTTACATATGTACGCTCCTGAGAGATTGGCGAGAGGGCGGCATAGAGCGCGTCAGTCTTGTGCTAAGCACTGCTTTCAGTTTATTTCTTGGACCTTTATAATCCTCAGCAATGGATGAAAGACCTATAAATGGTGAAAGAGACATCAGTTATTTGACACAAAAGCGTTTCTTTTCTTTAGGGAACGAAAAGAGTACAATTAAATGGAATGTTTAAGCGAATTCCCAAATGGGGGGTTTTTATCTTCGAAAAGATTTTCATCTCCTGTAAAAAAATTATCCTACACATTAACACTAGAACGACCGTAAGTTTCCCATATCTACAAAGACTATATATCATCCGCTGATATCTCGAAAAGTACACATCGGATTTGGCTAATTTTTCACATAACAATGTTTTAAAAATTTTAAAATTTTTCCCGATAAAAAAATGAAAGTCGTCAAAGCAAAAGTTGATAGAAATACATAGGTACTTGAGAAAATACAGATATTAAAAAATGAAACACCGTCCAAATGACCGCAATGGAGTTTCAAGTGTTAAGTCAGTTTTGATTATGGCCATCAAATCATCATCAATCATGTTTTATAATAACTGAATGAGGTTTATAAAATTTCGTATACGATATATAGCGGAGTGACAACAACAGAAGAAGTGGTCGTACATAAATTAAATTTGGTATAAAATTATTTTATGAATAAAGAACTTACTGTGCAAAATTTCAATGAAATCGGACCAAAACTTCGACCACCTCTCATACAAAAAAAAACTTGAAAAAACTTCCTATTAACAATGAAAATTATCTTAGTTCATAAAAGCTACATTCATAATATTTGTATATTTGTACTTTAATATAAATTTATTTATAAATGTGTATATAGATAAAATGCGGTTTTTTCAAAAGTGATTGAAAATTAAATATCGATAAATTGCTCCACAGCTGCTCAGAAGTTGCTCTTAGAGGGTTAACATCTTAGACTGGCTCACTAATTTTTTCTCCTGAATATTTCTTTCGAACACACCTACCCCCTATCTACAACCTTTAATGAGGTTCCCATACAAAAACATCGTGTTTGGAGAGTGGGCTCCCGCTGCTCTCAGGTTGGTCCCAGACGTACCATATGTAAGACTGACCCCCATTTATTGTCCCTTCCAAATGTTTTTTCTATACACACCTAACCGCTATATCCAACTCTTAAGGTGGGTGCCATACAAAACTATATTAATAATTTTCAGTGGAACTGGCTCCACAGTTGTAAATGTAGTAAAGTAAGCGAGGAAACATCGTATTTGGGTAACTACTAAACCGATTTTAATGATTTATTCAACAATTGTCAACATTTTCGAGTAAAAAAAATACAAAATTAATTAAACTTAAAAAATTCACCACCAGAGGGCGCCTCCCATACAAGTGAAGTAGTTAGGTTGCCAACTTTTGGGTTTGTACGAAAAAAAAATCAAAGTGTAGTTTCGAAACTCCATTAACCCCTCTATTTCAAATATAATAGTAATCGTAATTAATTTCCCGAAGCTATCTTCAACAAATTTTTCCATCAGCAGCAGAGCATTATTTGACCGATTGCTATTGGCATTCAACCGAACGGTGAAAATATCGCGAATTTGCACTCAAGACTTTACCGAAAAATGCCAATAACTTGCATTCGCGCAAATATGCGCAGTTGAAAATGTTACAGCATAATGTACATGCCAAAACAAAATATAAAAAAATTTGGAAGTATTTTTTTAAAATCACCTTTAAAGTGTTAACTCAGTTTTTATTCACGTGTTTTCTTTGTTTCATTTTCTTCATAATGGTATTGCTCAGAGGTGAGGTTAGGTGACCTAAATTGTATAAAACTTAAGACAACAGTAACTTTTAGGGACCCGCTCATAATTGATTTTGAAATATTAAACCTCAAAGTGAAAGCAAAAATATGCTGTTTGGACACGCGCTGTGAGAGTGTTCTTTAAGAGCTCATAACTTGTATATTAACCAGTATTTTTTTTTTAAACTTGGGATTTCTGTTAATTGAAATATTTCCAACAAAACCTCGTACTCAGATTTTTGTAGTTATAACATTGCATTTTGGCATTTTTTTCACTACTCGCAACACTGTGCGGTGTATTGACTATACTGAAGCATTCACTCTCACTTTCATCAACTTTTTCTGCATATTTGGCTAGTAATCAATGTTATAGCACTATGATTGATTTATATTCGATTGAAAGTTCAAATACAGAAATACATACGTGTTAATAAATATCACTCATACGTCTCAATATATAAATAAATATTACTTATACGCCACAAGGCACCATCATCAAATTGTAATTCTCTTCTCTCTCTTGTGGCGCATTTTCGCTCATGCAATCACTGCCAGTCCACTTGAAAGTTAAGTCTGGTTGGTATGTTCGATGGTAATAAATAATTCCTTATTACTTATACGCCATGTTGATCTTTGCTAGTCTATTAACCTCACTTCTGTTTCAGCAGGCATACATTTTTCTGCTTTGAATACTAAGTAGCATTGAGACATGGGAAAGGTTGAAATATAATGCAAGTCTGCGCCCTTGTCTGCTCATCTGAGGCGACTATTTGATTTTGTAAGCTTATTTAGTGAAAACCCGCCACAGTCTGCGTCGCAGACGTGGCCTGTGAAGCTTTTCATAATATCATATACACCTTTCATAAAGAGTCAAATTACCCAAAAACAAAATTCGTTTCAATTTCCATGGCAATACGAAGAACTTTGGTGGCTTAAGAGCGGCTCAGTACCTGTCGCGGTTTCACAGAAATTTTTGCATAATTTAATTGTGTCAACGACTTCGGCAAATCCTTTAATGTTTAGCACATTTACAAATTTACAAACGTACAAGCAACATTGTTGTGGGGCGAATGACGGACTGGCGGAATCGGAGACAGACAGATAACGTTAAAGATACAGACAAAGGCATCAGTTGACAAAGCGAATATTTAGCGTTGGCAGCGCTCAAATTTTTGTATTTGTTAAAAGAAATTTGTGTGTTGTATGTAAAATATTTTGTAAATATACAAACAAATATACAAATATATATAAAAATATATGTATATTTACAAATATATGTAAACCGAGCACGAGCCCAATAAATTAACACCTGTATTTCACAATTCTGCAATTTTCTTAAGGCACCCAACACACATTTGGCTCCAACTTATTAAAATGATTTGACTCTTGAATGTAAGATTTGTTTTTAAACTTTCTAGTAAAACGATTTAATGCGTGAATGGCTCATATGTGCGAAAAGTAATGCATACGTTTTCGTTTAGCAAAAAGCCAAAGAAAAAGTCAGCCGTCGCGGGAGTTGATGCTGCTTAAAAATTAACAAAGCGGCAAACTTTTAGGCAATGAATTGATACAAGTCTCATACAAATTGAATACATATGTGTACTCGTACTTGTATATATGTATTGTGCATGTGTGTAGCCAGCAGGCGTTAATGTCAAAAGTGTATTTAAATTGTTTTCGAAATTAATTAAAAGTGACAGTGTTGGCTGCAAAAGTCACCCAGAGACTGCCTAAATTTTGTTGCACGCTTCTGCCGGCGGCTTCTTGGGCCGAACTCAATCGGTGTGACGCCGGCTGTGAGTAGGGTTTAACTTTGCGCAATCTGGGTAATTTAGCGCGAGCGACAGCCGAGCCGTCGAGCAGCGCATTGCTGTTATGGCTGTTCATTTGCGGCAGCTGGCGAGGCGTGGCGGGAATAAAATTGCACAGTAAAATGACAATTTGATGCTGGCAATTTGTTGTTGCTGTTATTGTTGGTTGGGCGTGTGCGCTTGTGTGTGTGTGTTTGTTGGTGGGAACAATTGCGATTGCGGCAGCGACTGTAATTGCGACTTTGACTTTGACTGCGTCCCTGTGCATGTGTGTGTGTGTGTGTGTGTGTGTGTTGTTTAAATATGCGTGCGGCCTCCCTAAATGGCAGCATTTGCAATATGTCCAATGATATTTATTTAAAATGGCAATTTTTGCGCAAAAAAAAGCAAACCAAAGAAATTTGGTTTTAATGGTTGATCGAGCATTTGGTGCGTGCCTGCGTTTGTGTGTTTTGTTGGGGGTTTTTTTAATATTTATTTTAATGCGTCGCATTCTGCTGACTGCAGAATGACAATATGACTGCAGAGTGTGCGCGCGACTCGTCAAGCGACGAAATAAAAACGAAGATAATGTAAAAAAGCAAGCGGAAACCTGCACAACGGAAACACGCGAACAAATGTGAATTTGAAGCGCCGCACACGAATGAATACAAATGTGTTGTTACGTGTGCAAAAGAACAAGGTGAACATTTTTTTAATATTCATGTGGAACGCCTGCCCGCCAGGTGGTAGCTGCTCTCGTCCCGCTTTGATATCAACCAACCAACCAACTGTCACCACTCCTGCATGTCCTTGAACAAGCAGTATCAAGAAAATGTTATGCGCGACATGTGTTGCGCCATTTGGTAGCGTTTTAATTTAGTGTCAAACATGAATGTGTGCGTGTGCGTGTGAGTGTCAGTGTGAGTGTGAGAGGGTTTGCCAAACGACAAGAAAACAATGGCCCCACTTCAATTGTGCACAACATGCAGCATGAAGCAATCACTGCGCACCACGCCCCACTGACTGCTTGCCCGCTTTTAGGCGCACCGGCATTGTTCAGCTTAAATTTGAATTAATTTTTAACCAAGCAGTCGTGCGCAGCTTTTCATTATTCTTTGTTTATATTCATTGTTGTATTGTGTCGGCGTGTTGTTATTCTTGAGTCGGCTGCGTTTGCACCGTTATTGTCTTTGCACCGTACCTGTGCGTATTATAATTCGTATGAACTCATTGTTGCGTGTGTTCGCCTAGGGTGACGTTGTTGTTTTACTGCTTTCAGGCGCATTCCGAGGCCGCATTTAATATGAAATGAGCAGCTGTTTTGTCTGCGCTTTGTTGTACGAACGCAATGAAGAAGCAACAAATGTAAATTGACAGAGATATAACTGTTGAGGTATAACTGTACCGCTTAACCATAACTGTAGTTGTTTTAATACAATTGAAAGGCCGCCTGAAAGTATGCCACACAGTTGTGGCGTTATCACTACAGAATACCCGATACTGTTTGATATTGGATGCCATACTGAGTGGTTTCTTGTTATTGTTTTTTAATTATCTTTTTGGTGTAACTGCCTACTTCCTATAACAATCCACACTCCTACCTTTCCAACCAGCTTCAAGCTGAAGCAAGTTGGACTGTAAGCAAGTTCCCGACTGTGAAGTATGCAGTTGCACCACACAGTCAAGAACCTGCTTACAGTTCAACTTGCTTCAATTTGAAGCCCGTTGGAAAGGTAGGAGTGTGGAAGCTTGAAGCTTGTTATAGGAATGTGCCTACATGGTTCACGGGTTTTTCTCAAGCACTATTACAGTGTCTTTCTAACAAAGGTAAAACGCTTTGTCTGTTATAGTTACACAATCTTCTTAGCACATCCGTTCAAATATTAACAAAAAATCATGCTGCACTTAAAGTACTTAAAAGCAGGTTTAAGTGTGTTTTCTAGAAATATGTATTTTGTCCATTACATGAACCGCCCAGCAGCCTCGATATGCTAGCGTGAGTTCACTAGACTGTCATCCCAGAGGTCGTGGGTTCAACTTCCGCCGCGTGCACGGTCCCCGCACTGTTCCAACCAATTTTGCCGATTTTTCCTGTTCTCTAAATTTTCATAAAAACCCTGCAACATACCCAAGTTCATTGATTCTTAATCCAAATTATTCCTATCCCACTCAATTCCACGCAATAGTACGCGCAATTATGAGCTGTGCGGCTGATAAAAGTAAACAAGTAAACAGCGCACTAGCGACATCTGCAAGGGGAAACGGACAACTGCGAAAATAGCGCACTAAATTGATCTAGCGAGGTCCCCAACCATTCTGCTTTAACCTTCTCACACAACAGATGGCGTTACGAGCGGTAGCCCGAAATAACGAAGGCGACGTTCCAAAGCGGCGTTAGATGGCAGCCCAATCACTTAGGACTACCTGCGGCAGACCAATCACCTACCCTGGCAGAACAACGCAATCGATTAACGTAACGTAACGGTCCTAATCGAGAAATGGAACCATAGCATTCTAAACCTCGGTGAAAGCAAGGTTGTTGCATTGGATATTTCTAAGGCCTTTGACCGGGTGTGGCATAAAGCACTCGTGTCAAAATTGATTGCCTATGGCGTCGGTAGCATCTTCTCTCGTTGGATTACGAGCTTCCTCTATGATCGCTCTATTCGTGTTGTAATAGACGGCATAGCCTCGGAAAAGCTTTCCCTTAGCGCGGGAGTGCCTCAGGGTTCGGTCCTTTCACCAAATCTTTTCCTTATCTTCATCAACGACCTATTGTCATCGACGAAGAATCCCATCTACTCGTTTGCCGATGACAGCACCATTTGTCATTCATACTCCTTCACAAAGCGCCTCAGCTCGGTGAAGATTGAGAGGAAGCGGCACCGTATGAATGACACGCTTACTAGCGACCTACAAACAATCTCAAAGTGGGGTCAAGCAAGATCCAATGTTGCCTGTTATCCCACAAGCGAGTCTCCCCACATCCCAACATATCCCTGGTTATGGATGGTGTGAGTATTGCGGAATCGGCAGCTCTTGATGTTCTGGGCATGTCCATTAAGAACGATCTTCTTTGGAACGATCATATTTTTGGCGTGTCGAAAGAAGCAGCCAAGTGTCTCGGCTTCCTAAAGCGGTGCAAAAAAGATTTCATCCCGTCCGATCTCCGCATTATTTATACCACCTATATCCGACCTAAAATGAAGTTTAACTCGCAGCTATGGGCAGGGGCTTCAAAAACCCATTTGGAGCTGTTGGATCGGGTGCAGAACCGTACGATTAAACTTATAGGAGACAGTAGGGCATCCAGCTCTATTGACTCCTTGGAACATCGGCGAAACGTGGCATGTGTGGTTTTATTTTACCGATACTTTTTTGGTAATTGCTCAGTGGAGATGAGCAGCTTGCTGTCATCACTCCGAGCATTCCCCCGGGCAACCCGTTTGATCACTGGCGCCCATGCATTCCACGTCGAAACGGTGTTCTAGCGCACTAGGCACTACAGAGAAAGTTCGTTCCTGGCTCGTACAGCGCGATTGTGGAATGGCCCCCCTGCAGATATTTTCCCCAGCACTTATGATCTTGATGAGTTTAAGGCAAGAGTCCATAAATTCTTCACCCAACATGCTTTCTCCCAACCTATATATCCTTCCTGAACCAGCGCAATGCCTCGCATTTATAGGGGTATCCCCTGCACGTTGGCTCGTATTAAAAAAACAAAAAACTAAGGTCCTCTTGTGGAGGCCCTATGCTCCAGAAAGGAGTGAAAAAGGACCAAAAAAAAACATGAACCGCCCATTTGGTGCCAGATACATTCAAGATTTTTCTTTATAGCATTCATTCGCAGCAAGTTTTCTGCATCGTAGGATTCCTTAAGTGAGTGGGGTTAGTTGGAGTACTGTAGAGTACTGGAAGGATGTGAGCGTACATAGATACAAGGCAAAGTCTTTGACTGCGTTCAACCTGGCAAACGCCAGAACGGTCCTTGTCTAATGCAAGATGATACACAGCCTTCTCGTGGCGCTCTCGGATAGCTATTTGGCGCCCGCTGAGTAGTGAACTAATGTGTGTAGTGTGCCAAATCCGCAGGACTTTACATTTGTGTTGTGCGTAGGGTTTGGTGCTTGCCACGAAAAACCAATGCACCAATGAATGCTTCAGAAAGCCTCGAAAAGAGCGTCGAAAGGATTCACTATTCATTTACTATTCATTGCACTGTTGACGATCACAACCAACTGTAGAGTACTAGAAGAGAGCACAAAAGGCTTCTGGTCGCAGTGCACATTTGTACTATTCAAATCTATCTACCCATCTGTGTTAAGTCTTTAGGCAATATTTCAATGTCAAAATATTAAAAAAAAACCTTTGCGAGCTTTAAAAGTTAGGAAGATTTAAAACATGGGAAGAGTTAAAACATTTTCAGAGTTTCAGCATTTTTTATATTGAAAGACTAGTCTCATGTTCACGAAAAGAAACCGCATTCCAAGTCAACTACGCGTTATGCTGCTCACTTGCTTAGTTGGCCACAACGGCCCTTTAATGGTTTTCAGTCTGCATTAACACTAAACTTACGCTTGTCTTTGCCAACTGATGACACAAGGATAGTGATAAAAATAATTTTTCAACTCGGTGAAAGACATGTTCATAATTTTCGTCATTACTTACAGAAATTCACATGGAAAATTCGTTTTATTGGAGCTTCACTAGAATTGATTTATTTCTCAATAAAATATAGTTTTAACACCAACTTTAGTTCAAACTTTGAATACTCAACTGTAGCGCCTCAACATTTGTTGGATAGCCAAATCGTTGTCATAAGTTTTGGCTTTCTAACGCTCATGGCGTGACCCTTTTTCCTTTCAGCATTCCCTTCTAATTCTTAGCATCGAGTTCACATTTTTCACCTTAACACAACGCTCTCTAATCAGCTCTGGGGCACTGCACTGCGAGTTAACGTGTTATAGGCACTTGAACATATGTTCACGACACTTGGCCACGATTTCCATCTCATGCATTGGTTTTCCTCTACGATGAACACAACGCACTGCGTTATCATTAGTTGGCATTAAGTGCGCTATTTTGCCCTCGTTCGCCGCCCGCTGCCGAGAGTTGCGCTCTTGACTGGGCCATTATTTTCCTACCATGTTGGGTTTATTTTTGCTTATTTGCCATTTGCCTACACGGCGCGTGCAACAAGCAGGCGAATTTCTTGCTGCCTCTACGACAACACATGCCACACATGCAACATGTGCTGGGCCCTTTCTTTTGCCTTCGCTCTCAGCCGGCTTTATTTTCCAATGTTGGCTTCTTCTTCCTTTTTGTTCTACGAAAACGATGTCATCGCTGCTGCCTGCCGCCGGAGGCAGCAGTAACGGAATTGTTTTTGTCAACGTCATCGACCGAACACTTTTTGCAAACTTTTCAACGGAATGCCTTTTTAATGTATTTTTGATAATGTTTGTTTTTATATAGAAGTTGTTTTACTTAATGGTGTTGTTTGTTTCTTGGATATTTTCAACTTTATTTGATGAAAAATAAAAGTTTTTACACAAAATGTGTGCGCATAGTTGAGCTTAGAATGTTTGTAGGTAGATTAGAAGTAGGTAAGATTAGGTTAGGTAGGGGAGGGTGTGTGCGGCACAGAGACCGCACATCCACTCGGAGGGCAAATTGGCCCATAGACAAAATGAAAAAATTTAATAGTCTCAGAATTTAACGATTAAGAAAAACCCCACAAAATCTGTGCAAAAAATTAATTAGTGTGTTTGAAAGCTGCTCAAAGTCGAAACTTTTTTCACAGAAAAATTCAAACACATGCATTGTGAATTCCTTCTTGAGTGATTCTGGAGTTAACCAATCTATCTCAATCCGTGGCCAAACGGTTTGAAATCTTAATAAAGGAAAGCAAACCCGAGATCTCTCTTTTTGCGCGCAAGGCAGGACCACTTGGATTCTTGAGCCCAGGGTACAGAGTAGGCGTTCCTGCAGAGCTGGATAGTGGCATAGAAAGTGTTGAATAATTTTTACTTCTTCTTTATCTCCGCAGCTTCTGCAAACATCACCATTTGATAAGCTTACATCCAATGGCGCAGTGTCCAGTGATGACACCAACGAGCTGTCCAATAGAGGTTCGACTCAGCAACAGTACAAATCGCGTTTTCTTCAAGGAAAGGGGGAGCCATATTGCCCGGCAGGTGCCACAGTTCGTTCTGCTGCGCCATGAGAACTCGATGTCAATGTACATTTACAGTGCAGATATCGGAGGAAGCACAGAGTAATCTGCTTCGGTGGTAGGCAAGGCGACTCTTTTTCTTGCCATCTCGTGCGCTGTTTCCTTCCCTGCTAGTTACTTCAGAGTGGCCTACTCTCTGCAGAGAGTGACTCAGTACCGTAAAGTGCAAGGTGGCAAGTCTGCACTACCTTCGATCTCACCACTGCAGATTCCAGCGCTCCAAGGGCTGCCTAACTATCCACGAAGATAGTAAATACTTGGTAGGTAGATTAGAAGTCGAATGTATAAAATATTGTAAGCATTGAAGTTATTAATATTATTCAAAGTATGAAAATATACAAAAGCAAATAAAAATACAATAAAAATAATTAAAGCTAAATTCTTATATTGTAGTGGCAGAAAATATTAAAAAATTATTCATGAAAAGTTGTGCTGTGCTTGGGTAGGTAGGCTGGCGAGGAAAAAACTTCTAGTTATAAGTTTCTGAATATGAGTTCTACTGAGTTAAACCGATATTTTAGTACTTACAACCTGCGCCAAGAAATAACTTAACTAATAACTGTTAAGACCCAACCAAAAATTGATATGGGCGTGAAATTAGAGGCCATTCATAGTAAACTGGCATACTCAGTTTATCATTTTCCTATCTGATCATTTTCTGATCTGGTGTCTTTTAAGGTATCATGGCACGTTAGAAAGGGGAATTTTTAATGATTTAAAAAGTTATTTACTTTTCAGCTCCTTTATTACACTACTAGACACGAAAAATGCTTCTAAAAATAAAAGTATATTTTAGACTAGTCTTTGGCTGCTGAACACGAAACTGAAAATCCAAAAATTCATCAGTTATGAGCACATATCTCGTAAACCAACCATCCGACCAACACAAGTGATCCGTCGTTCAGAAGATAATTAACTAACCTTTCCAACGATATACAGATTGTCCAAATCAGATCAGATTTGGGGTAGTTACTGACGATGAAATTTGAAAAAAATTGAATTTTTTACCATTTTCAAAAATTATACATTTTCGAATCGTTCTTTTATAGATAAAATGAATGATCTCCTCTGGTTTTAAAATCTTAGATGAAAGATATATTATTTGAGCAAATATTGAGCCTAACATCAATAGAATTGAAAGAAAAATGACAAAGTTATGATGCACGGACTGAAAACACCAACATTTTATTTATTACACCGTACGAAACAATTTTTTTATTTTTCCGAGACCCATCCAAATGTTGATATAGACGTGAAACTAGAGGTAATTAATAATATCATGGCATAGCCAGTTTTTTTTAAATCGGTTGAGCCAATCCGGTGATTAAGTATTCGTAATGGAGGATGTGTTTTTTTTTCTACGTGACTTCAGCTCCTCCTATATATATAAGAGACAATATGCTAAAAAAAATGTTTTTGTGTTCCTTAAACCTTCAATATATTGTACACAATATTTCAAAAAGATTGATGATAAAAGAGCTGAAAAATAAATAATTTTGTAAATCATTAAAAATTCCCCTTTCTAACGTGTCATGATACCTTAATAAGCAATAACAATATACAGAAAATACATAGCAAGAATAAACAGATTTAGCCTGCGACAATATACCTCAAATAAACCAGAAAGCCACTGGAATTGGTCTTCCAAGAACAGTCAAGAATTTTCTAGTTTCTAAGATTTTAACCCTCAAATGCATAGGTTTGCTTAAGGCGGGTTAATATATATGTACGCATTTGCTACATGAGTGCAGCCTGTAGTGATTCAACTACTTAATTTGAAACAAATTAAATAAAATTATGTTTATTAAGCAAAAAAAAATATATATCATGCATTTGAGGGTTAAGCATCATTTGGTAAAAATAACACCGTGCGACAAAAATCAAAAAATTTTAAAACACGAAAAAATCGATTTACTCGCGAAACTAGGAGCCAAATGTAGTAAAACTGCGTTTTTAGTTTTTCTCTCTGACGTCAGAATTTTTTTTTAAAGGACTTTGAAATTTCAAGGACAAATTCAAGGTAGTATTGTACATATTAGTCCTTAAGATATATTTCAAAAATAATTGATTGGAAATTTGCAAGGATATTCAAGGATAAAGTTTTAAAAGGACATTTTCAACACCTCTTCGTCCTTTTGCACCAAAAAATTACATTTTGTGAGATTCTAAGGATTTTTCTCTTTCTTTTGATACCCATATTGTTATTCTACAATACGCTCAATTTTTAAAATAATTTTTTGAAATAAACATGTAAAATTTGTTGTCGCACGGTGTAATATGTATAAATTTATAGTTAAGGTTTTCATAATGATTATTCTCTGTCTTGAGGAGCTCACCTGTACTTCACGGCTTGCAGCGCTAATCATTCGCTTGGTTTATTACCATCTTTGTCCATCCACTACATCCAGAAACGTGACTGAGATAAGATGAACTAAACAATGAATGCAAAAATTTTCCATGCCCGAATTTCAATAAAAACAACCACTATTGGTCTTTGTGTTTACAGTTAAGTTTCCTCTCTTTTTATTGTTGTCATCATCATCATTAATCTCTCATTTAATACTTCGAGTTTGTGTTACAAGTAATTTCCTGCTTTCAATCTCATCGCCATTCTTTACAATTGATTGCAATTTCATTTGCGTTTAACTTGTTGCTACATTTGCTTTCGGTTTGTTTGCTTGTTTTACATTTCATACACAAATAAACTAAGCACAAATATTCAAGTTTGTTTATTTCGATATCAACAATTTCAATGCGGTTCCACTTGCTAATTGCTGCCACATTTGCGTCAAATTCGCCACATTCGAATTGCACACAGCAAGTGGATGTCGTTGTGTGTGTGTGTGTGTGTAGAGATGTGTTGTGTGTCGGCTGCTGAAATGTTCAATTAATCTACCATTAGGCGTGACAATACGCACACACATACATACATAGCTATGTACTTGTTTGTTTATATATTCGCATTCGTTTGTTTTGCGCATTCGGAAAGCAATTTCGTTTGTCAACAGCAATCAAAATAATGAAAATAACAACAACAAAACAAACAAACAGAGAAAATACAATGCAGTACAATAACAACAGTGCTTGCTAAATATACAACAGTCATAAAAATAATCAAATGTTGTCGACATTAACAATAACAACAATGCGGCGCGTAATTATGCGAAAGTGATATGCGGCGCGTGTATCAGTGACAGTGACACAACGTCGCAAATCAGCATTTTAGCTTTTTCCGCGAAGCACACTTTTGTACATACATAGGTAGTGGTTTTCCGTATAAAAAGGCGTAAGTGGAATTTTGTTAGTGTAAACCTTAACCGTTTGGAGTAAAGTCGAAGAGTTTTGGTTTTGACGAGCGTTGCTGGGTTGCGGCGCAGCATCGTTGCGTCGATCTTGGAAGTTTGCTGTTTTATGCGATAAATACTGGAAGTTTGGCATTCATTGTTGTTGTCCCGTGTGTTGTGTCATGTCTGGTGCTGTAAATTTCCGCCTTCTCTTGGGTTGCGTTCTCATTCGGCAAGTAATAAGCGCACAAATATGCGCGTAACGCGTGCGGTTTTGCGCTGTTTGTGCATATTTAACATTTCGTACAAGTTGAAAATGTCAAAAATTCGCTCTCACACACACACACACACACATGTACACTCGGTTTGGGCTCATTCGTTTTGGTGCGCTCTATCGTTATCGAGGATTTAAGATTCACTCGACCGGAAAAAGCAACTGTCAGTGGGGGGGGCATGGTGGAGTGTGTGCGTGTGTCGGCGCTTTGATTGATGAGCAGTGCAATTATATGCATTGGTGTGGCTGTCATTGCTGCGCGGCCATTGTTGCTGAAAGGCCTAACGATAGCAGCAACAGCCATCGCCCAGCGACTACAATACAAGTTTACACGACACACATACACACAGCGACTGGGCCCCAGTTTGGCCCTTCGGCACGCTGCGTTGCTTGTATTCTGGGTGAACAATTCCATAAATGAGAAAAGTTATTTGGTGTATGATTTTGTGCAGAAAACAACAAATACGAAACACAACCGTTGTGGGTTGGTGGGCTCGGGTTGGCGCTGGGAGTGTGAAAATTTGAGTGGTTCACTCGAGTCTACTAGAGACGTTCTAGTTTTTGGTTTTAGTTGTTGCTTTAGTTTGGGTTTTTCGGGGGGTTTTGTGTTGGTGGTAAGTGCTCTTACAGTTGCTCATAAATTTAATGGTTTATGTTTACTGTTTTGTTGTTGTTTTGTGTTGGTTTCGTTTCTAAAATGCACTATTTTGACTAAATTTTGTATTGTTTTTTTTTAAAAATACACTTCTGCTGTTTTATTTTGCTGTTCGCTCTGTGCTGCTCTAATAATATTTTGCGGTTTAATAAAATTGTATGTTCGTGTTCCGTCGCCGTTGCCTTGCATTGTTGTTGACTATTTGAAATATTGTTGACGATTTTTGTTTGGTTTCTGGTTTTGTTTTACACTACATTCATATGTAAATATGTTGGCCACAGTGTTTTTGGGAGTTTGGGTTAGTTAGTTTGTGGATGCTCTGCGCTGTGATTTCATACATAAATTTTTGCTTTGCGCTCTGTTTGTTTTTCGAGTTTCTTAATTTTAAATGCTAAGACCCGTATTTTGTATAGTTTTAGTTTCCATGTGTTGTTCGTATATATTTCGTATATATTTTGACATTTATTGTGTATGCTTTACTGTGTCAAATAGTCAGACAGTGTGTTGAGTTGACAAGTATTCCATTTTTACATGTTGAAAAACAGTTTTACTTTTCTGAAGATTGGGTTTTAAACTTTTGAAATACAATTTATGAATTAAATGCGGAACTTTATTCAAATATATTGTTGGATTTATCAGCAGTTTCAGTGTTTTAGAGACGCAGACTGTGGCGGTCTGCTCGAGTTTAATATAAATATTTAATTTTTTTTCCATCATAAAATAATTTCTCAAAGCCAACAACTCGTTGATTGTTGAGGTATAACAGCACACATTTGTTTGGTTCTAAAATACTAAACAAATTATTTAGCTATTTATTTACTTATTAATTTTTTTGTTAATTCATTTATTTATTTATTTATTAATTTTTTTTAATTTATTTATTTATTTATTTATTAATTAATTAATTTTTTTATTTATTTATTAAATAATGAATTTATTTATTTATTTACCTATTTATTTATTTGTTTTATTATTATTATTATTATTTATCTATTTATTTACTTATTTATTTATTTTATTTATTTATTAATTTTTATGTATTTATTTATTTCTTTATTAATTAATTAACAAATTTATTTATTTATTAAATCATGAATTTATTTATTTATTTACTTATTTATTTATTTGTTTTATTATTATTATTATTTATCTATTTATTCAATTATTTATTTATTTGCTGATTCATTTGATTTATTTATTTATTAATTTTTATTTATTTATTTATTAATTTTTATTTATTTATTTATTAATTATTTTATTTATTTATTTATTTACTTATTTATTTATTTGTTTATTCATTTATTTATCTCTTTATGTATTTATTAATTTTTGTTTATTTATTTTTTTATTAATTAATTAATTTACTGATGAATTTATTTATTTTTTATTTCTTTATTTGTTTATTTCTATATATATTTATTTATTTATTTATTCATTTAGTGGCAATCTATCGGGCTGTGCCCTTATAAAAAATATAAAAAATCAATATTACAAATTAACAAAAGAAATCATAATTCAGTTGTAAATTTTTTTTCATAACAATTGAGCTTAAAATAAGTAAAGCGCATTTATTTTGGCGCGTTCTAAACTGACAAAAGCACAAAACTTGTCCAAGGTTTACGTTTTTAAATTAAAGCAAGAGAGCAAATGTTTTCACAGTTTCAAAAATTCTAACAGTATGTTTTAAAAAATTTTTCCAAGTTATAATTTCCAAAAGTATATTTTTTTCTTACATCTTGAAGCCATTAGAATGTTATGAAGTTAAAAAAAAACTGGAGTACGAATGAATTTTGAATTTATGTATGTATTCAATTAATGCTTCACAAGTATGTTTTATATTTTTTAAATACAAATTAGTTTTAAAATAATGATTTACTCAAAAAATATTATTAGTATTTATTTTGTATTTCACATACAAATCATGACAATTCCAGCCCAATTCTTGTGTTCATGCACTAATCTCTCTTAAAATATTTTCCCCAGCATTTTGTGAGCCTTTTCCGTTGGATTGTAAGCCTCTTTATTCGTATTCGTTCACAAACTATTCATTTTCAAGATAAAAAGGATAAAACCTTCTCGACGTGTTCAGTTGTGTAGAAAGATTTCATTTGTGACATTTGTCACAACTTCACGCCACTTAAGTTTTCCTGCCGAAATGCAAAACCGCACACTTGTGAAGAATTTTTTGTTGTGATTTGTACGCATTCTACACTTGCGGAAGTTCACAAATCCTTTCGTAAGCATTTTATTTTCTTTATGAGATTTTTTTCTGTTATAAAACAAAAGACAAACGGTTGCCTTGAGCCGTTATACCTAACAACCACTGAATTGTTTGAGGAAATAAGTAGTGCCTAAGAATACTTTTCGTTACATTTACAAATATCATATGTACGAGTAGTTAATATTTAATGTTGGAAAACTCTGCCATTGCTGTTGGCTCTCACCTTGCATTCAAACTGGTCAATCACTTTGAGTAAGTTGTCAGATAGCTTTCACGTGCTGCGTCGCATTTGTGCCACGCAAGTAGAGTTAGTGCAAGTCGTGCAGGCTTTGAAGCAATTCAAAGGCTTCACCAGCTCAGAAACTTTTATCGCACGAAGCGATTGTTGGATTGGCACTCAGACCCACTTTCGGGCGAGTTGGCAAACTTTCGAAGATTTTTTAAGGATTGTCGCCACTTTGCTTGTCGCTTCACCAGCTGCACCAACTCTGCGCGGTCGCTGTGTGCTGGCCCTGCAATGGATGCGCGGCCATGTCGTCTCTACAAATTGCACAAAATTTAAGCGTTTTCTATCTAGAAACCACATCGGTGGCGCGCAGCTGAAAGGCTCAGCTGCTCTACAACATGCATCACATACTTATTTAATCTTCCGGGTAGACGAAAGTGTACATTTTCTTCTGTTTGCTTACAGTAAGACCTGCTACTAGTTGAATGTGTTAGTGTGTGTGTGTGTGTGAGTGTGAGTGTTGGCGCCTCGCTTCTCGTTGCTCCATTTTTCTTCATTGGTTTGGTTTTCGGCTACTTATTACTTGCTAGGTTAGTTGTTCTTATTGTTTCGGTTTTGTTGTTGTTGATGCTGCTCTTGGTTCGCTACAGTGTGCTCTCGCAAAGACAAAGTGTACGTAGTAATTATGTCGTTCATAAATCAGACAGGCGATGGCAAAGGCGACAACGGCGCTGGCACTGGCACTGGCATAGCCTTGAAATGGCGCCCCCGGCAGTGGGGAGGGGGGGCGTAACGCTGCTCTGAACTGTTTCGAACTCTCCTAAGCTGACAATATGCTGTGCTGGCATGGCGTGCGCTCGCCCGTTGTTGTGGGCCATTGCCTGTCTCGTAGTGTCTGTGTGGGTTTGTGTGGCCGCCAAATGCTCCCGCCCGCGCCGCTTAATCTCTGACAAACACAAATTCATTGTAGTGGTTCCATCGGTTCTCCTCGGCGTCGACGCCGGGCTTGGGCTCCGCCGCCGAGCCCGCGGTGCCGGAGCCGCAGCTGCCGGCCATCCGGAAGCCGGCGTCGTGCAGCATGTCGAAGGCCTGCTCGATGAAGCAGTGCTTCAGGAAGAAGCGCGATGTGTAGCGATCGGGGCCGCCGTGGTCGGGGTCGCGCGACTCGTTGAGCGTGTCGGCGAAGACTTCGCGGCACTGCGCCACGCGGCCGCAGACGAGTATGCGCGACAGCTTGCGGAACTTGACATCGGCCAGGCCGTCCTTGCCGAACTGGAAGCTGCCGCGGTAGCCGATCGTGATGCAGCCGGGCGGTCGCGCCTCGCGCTCGCCGCGTATGCACTCAAGCATGGTGGCGAGCTTGAAGTACTCGGCCTCCTTCTGCAGGCGCTGCTTCTCGCGGAAGCCCTCGGGCAGGTTGAGCTGCTTGTCGCGCAGATAATCCAGCACGTAGCGGAAGAGCACGCCGTCGCGATCGAGGAAGTAGCGGCCCTTGCTGTCCTTGACCAGATCCTCCTTCTTGCCGAACAGCTCGTGCAGCAGCGACGCCTTCTCCTGCAGCAGTGTGTCCAGCGTCGTGGTGTAGTGCACGCCGCCGACATTCAGCTCGACCACCTCGGCCATGCTGCTTGGCGTTGCCGCGAAACTGTCGAAAGTGCAAACGTTACTTGCTCTGCTCGGTTGGCGCCGCCTGTCAGTCTGTGCGATCGAATCACGCTACGCAGAAACAAACACACACACGCGCACACACACACACAAACACGGACTTGCACTGGCACGCGCGCTGCAGTAATTTGTGCGCTTTGGCGCTTTTCACAGGAAATTTTCGCACGCGCACATATGGGAGAATGTGGTGCGGCGAATCGCGACTGCGACTTTTATCTTTTCGCTTGAACTTGCGCTGGCTGCGTTTGTATCTACACTCTCGACTGCGGCTCTGTGCGTGCAGTTTCACTTTGCCACACTTTTTGTGTTTCCGCTGTTGCTGTTTGCTTTGTTCGGTCGTTTTGCGTTTGTGTGCTTTTGTTGTTTTTGTTGTTGTGTGCGTGCGCCCCACTTGTTCGCTGGCTCGCTTGGCCGTCGGCTGGCACCAGTATACTTTTAGGCTTGTGACCGTTGCGGAGCTGGACGATGCTGTTGCTGCTGTCTTCCGCTCGTAACGACCGTTTGCGTTGAACTCTCGTGAGGAACTGAGTCGTTCGGTGTATTTATTGTGAATATTTAGCTGCTGCGTCGCTCCGCCGGATACAAACCGAACAGAGCCGCTTGGTGGGTGGCAGCATGGGGCACGACAAACGAAGCAGTGGAACAGCTACCGATACGAGAGGCCAAGCAGGAAAAAGAGAGAGCGCCTGTTGAAGCGACAGCAACCGTGCTAGAGGCAGGAAGCGTGAGAGCGCGCGCGTGCACTGCGTGTCGGAGCGCAACGTCAGCAAACATTGGCGCGTACAGTCGGAGCGCGGCTCGGCCGTTGGTGTTGTTTTGATATTTGAGACTCTTGTTTGCTCTTCACTGTTAACAAGTGGTCAAGTGCTTAGAGAAGCCAAGGATTTATTGTTTAAAGTGCAAAGCGCATTGCCAGCTCTGGCAAATATCACATCTATGTATATTTTCAGAATAAACATTTGGCCTTTCGCTGTTCGATGCTATTCTTTACGGCGCGCCAACATAAAAGAAACACAGTTGTGTTTTCTTTTATAAATAGCGCACATGAACAATTTGGCGAATAAAACCGAAAGCGGCCATAAATTCATTGGACAACCGAAAACCACGCGAGGCGTATGCGCAACATTAAAATTTTTGTTTTTAGTGTTTTTGAAAACGATTTTACGAGTCTATTTTCATGGCTGGTCTAGGGAAATTGTTTATAGTTAAATAGTTAGTATGGATTATTTGTACGCGTATACAGATGTAGTGAATCTGAAAGCCTGGCTAATAGCACTGGCAGTTTAATATATCGGCGATCAGCTGATATTATATTCGGGTTATAGTTTTACTAAAATATATTTTAGTAGATGTGAAAATTGTGAAACTAGCCAGCAAACATGCGTTTGCCAAACTTTTGAGAGGTTTAAGTACATTTTTAAACACAAAATTGTTTTAGGTTAACCTGAATCGAATTTTGCAATAACATTTCTTGAGCGATTTAATATGAAGCATAACTAAAAAAATAAAAAAAATTCACAAAAATATTTAAGTACATGTTTAGTGTGACCATATGATTACACTAGGCGCTACTGAGTTATCAACAGAGACCGGAAATCACAGTTATTTATGAAAACTATAATTGAAAATTTTACTATGAAGGAAAAATCATGCAAATAAATTAAATATACCAATATATTTCTTTTCGCACGGAGAATCAAACTTGGCAATAAATTTTTTTTTTGTAATTTTTACGGAAATATGAAAAAATAAGAATTATTTTTTATTTATATTTTAGAAATCCTTTAATAACAATTATTTTTGATTTTTTCATATCAGTCCAAAAATAAAAGTTTTATTTAGATTTTTATTTTAGTTGTCCTATGATAACAATTATTCGTGACTTCTATTTAAAAAAGTCATCAATGAAAATCATTCAGTGACTATATTAATAAAAGTCATCAATAAAAATCATTCAATGACTTTTATTTTTTAAGTCATCAATAAAAATCATTCAATGACTTTTATTTATATATATCAATAACAATCATTCAAAGACTTTTATTTATAAAAGTCATCAATAAAAAATCATTCAATAACTTTTTTTTTTAAGTCATCAATGAAAATCAGTCAATGACTTTTATTTTTTAAGTCATCAATAAAAATCATTAAGTGACTTTTATTTTTTAAGTCGTAATATAAAAGTAATTTTCATTAATGAATGCAAAAGTTATGATTCTTCCAGAATTGTAAAGACAGGTCTTGTTAAGCCGATCAAGAACATTTCGATATTAAATTAATCCAGTTGTGCAATTAGTGAAAATGACTTTTATATTGTGACTTAAAAAATAAAAGTCACTGAATGATTTTTATTGATGACTTCAAAAATAAAAGACACTGACTGATTTTTATTGCTGACTTAAAAAATAAAAGTCATTGAATAATTGTTATTGATCACTTTTATAAATAAAAGTCAATGAATAATTTTTATTGATGACTTTTATAAAAAAAAATCTTATAAATAAAAGTCATTGAATGATTTTTATTGACAACTTTTATAAATAAAAGTCACTAAATGATTTTTATTGATGACTTTTTAAAATAGAAGTCACGAATAATTGTTATCATAGGACAACTAAAATAAAAATTGAAAAAACCGTTATTTGTGGACTAATAAGAAAAAAATCAAAAATTATTGTTATTATAGGATTTTTAAAATATAAATAAAAAAGAAATTTTACTTGTTAAGTCATTAAATAAAAGTAAAAAAATAACTCTTAAACATTGATTTTTTTAATAAAACTTATAACTGTTACGGTCCCTGCTGAAGTGAAATCATTTCAGTTAATTTTACTTCTATGCAATTTTTGTTTTTATATCTATTTAGAAAGTTAAATTAAGATCAAAGAATACATTTTTAGGTTAGCTTTCGCATCTATTAGTAAAGATACTTGAAAATTTGTTGTTGTTTTATTTTTTTGTTTGTTTATTTGAGTTGTGGGTTTCCGTAAGAGATAAGCAGCTAAAAGCTTTAACAGTATCTTCATGCATTCAGGTTCATGGTTTTGAGTGAAGCCAATGGGAACTCTTACTCGAAGACTTGAAGACAAATCAATATTTTCAGCATTGCTTCTTCAGAATGTCAGAATATACTGAAATACCGTTTTCTATACTCAAACATTGCCAGTAATTTCAACGCTTAAAGTACTCAAAAAAGTTCTTATGCCATCATAGTGGCAACACTGAACGGCCACACAGCGCTGTTGTTTACATCAGCAAATTGCTCTCCAAATGGTGGAGCAACGTAGCCAAGTAAAGCAGTCACCTTGAGAGCTGCTGCCAACAGTTTTTGCTGCAATTTTGGCACTGTTGTTGTGCTGTGTTGTTGCATGCTGACAGCAACGTTTGCAAGCAAACACTTGTTTGCTACACATGTGTTGCTGTGATGGTGTTGTTGTTGCTGGCGCTTACAACAAACCAGTCTTGGCGACGAGAGCGGCGCGAGAGGACAACAAGACTGGTTAGCAAGCTGACACACTGACACTGACATTTGCATGGAGCGACCACGCGCCGCGTTTCTTTGCCGTAAAAGGTGAGCCAGGTGGCCAGTTGGTGGGTGGTGAATGCGGTACATTGTTGTTTTGTTGTGTTGGCTGTTTGGTTTATGTGTGTTGGCTGGCTAGTTGGTGGTTGGTGGCGCGCTCCTGTGCGACTATTATTGCCATTATCGTCACAAAGCAGCGACAACGAGCCCAGCAGCAGCTGTCGCTGTTGGTCTGCCAGCGTCATAACCGGTGCGCACATACGAGCACATGATGGCACACACTCAACGCTAATGTGACATGAAGAGTGTGTAGTGTGTGAGTGATTGCTGTGTTGTTGTTGCCATAATAAAAAGCAGCATTATGATTTATGAAATGTGTGCCTGTAGGCACGGCGCACGTTGGGAAAAAACAGCCAAAAACGCTTGCATTGGAAAAAATTCAAAAGTTGTTTAAATTTAAAAGTTTTTACTTATCGTAATAATTTAATTTTTAATAATAATTAATAATTAATTTTACTTATCGTAATCTAGATAAATTAGCGATATAGAAAATCAATTTTTCAAGTTCCTTCATTGCATAACCTGGACTCTAAGGCCTATCAAAGTTGAGCGTTTTATTATATTAATTTTCACGTCTAGCAAAATATCGTTAACAACGCTTTTTTAGATGCCCGTAGAATCTATATTTTTGAATGAAATCCAATAAATTCTCACATGTCGGGTTATGATATTTAATAAATTAATATTTAAAAAAAAAATGTATTTCAAAAATGTTTATTTTGACAGAAAAATGCATATCTAACCTATGCCTACTTTTTGTTTATAAATATGAAAAAAATCGAGATTTTCTATGGACTATAATTTTTGAGATTCCACAGGATTTCTCGAAATACTTATACACTGATTAGGTGGGACATTCAGCTTAATGATAGTACCAAACTTGTTTACAGAGTCCTACCTCAGCGTAAATGCGAGCAATTTTCGCATGCCAACTCGAGCACTTTTTGTACTCAGCACTGGTGAGCAACGATATATTTATAATTGCTGAGCAAAACTATAACGTATGAAAAACAGCAAGGCTGGTATTGAAAAGAATAAATATGTATTTAAATATATAGAATCGCTATGTCCGTCTGTTAATATGTCTTCCAGCCATCCTGTCTAATGGAAGGTATTCATAATAGCTTTTGTAAAAGTTAAGACGCGAAATTGAAATTTCGTACAAAAGCTTTAGAAATCATGAGAACAACATATTGCCTAAAATGGGCGTGGTTTGGCCATTTTTTAATAGGGTTGCCATATAAAGATATTTTTCAAAATATGAACTTTTAAATATTTACCGTCCGGTAAAGGATATTTTTGCCTGGAAATAGGTGTGGCATGCCTCTTTAACCCTTTATGATACATAATAAGTAATTATTTTTACTTTTAGTGAGCAAAGATATACTTATCAGTTAACCTTGTCAGTGCTATAAAAAAGTAGTTTAGGTTTTAAATTTTTTTGTAAGCAAAAGTTTGCCTACTTTTATAAAAGTGGGTTAAGTGTCAAATAATTCAAATTTCTTCGTCCAAAGAGGATTTTCGTGCATGACAACAAAATTTTAGCCTATTTTAATATTGTTAAAAATAAGATAAGAGATAAGTGGGCGAATTTGACTAATTTTTGGAATAAATCATCTTCTACTTATGAGAAACCCTTATGCGAAACTTCAATCTTCTATCTTTATTAGTTCCGAAGTTGTAATATTTTTCGTTATATGTACATACATGCGGAAACCATAAACCGTGTGCTGCGAAAGAGTGCTAAAATTCAAATACGCTAAAACACGTGTAACTTTATTTTTAATCTTCTATGAGAATCAGTTATCAAAATATAGATTTATTTCTTTTTCTTGGTTATGCATTTTTCTAAAAGTCTTAACTTCCGATTGTAGGGTACCAGCTCTTGGTAGGGAAAATTACAAAAAAAGTATACCATACAATTCTCCAAGGAATTCTGAAGAAAATAGCCAAATTCCAGTATTCAACGCAGACGATGCGAGCGTTTTGCCTGTTTTTTCCCAACGTGCAGCGCGGTCGAGTGTTTGAGTGAAGTTGATGAATTTGTATTCAGATTGATTGCCGGCAGCTCTTCTTAGGACTTTTATTTTCGCTTCACTCTTTGAGGTGCGCGCTTTGTGTTGTTTGCACCTTCTGTCAAGCACCTTAATTAAGCAATTAAAAATTCATGAAGCATTTTTGAAGTCGATTCCCTAAGCGATGTGTCCGCGCTTGCTCACATTTTACATTTATCCACCCGCCTGCGGTTGATTAGAATGTTACTCTTTTTTTTTGCCGTTGCACGTCCGCTGTGTATATCTACCCTTGACTCAGTTTGCGGCGTTGCTAATGCTCAGCGGCCCAGCGCTGTGCGCCAAAATGGAGCAGTAGGTTATTTCCGCCTTCGAGAGACATCCGTTAGGCACGCGGCCGCGCTTTGGCGTTGGCCCACTTCCGCTCGTTTTCAAGAAGGATAATTCGGCGCGTGAGCAACAATAAGCGCGCTGCTCCTCGCACTCTCTCACTGACTGCATCTCTGGGGATGTAGTACAATAAGTGTCATTGCCCGTCGCTTTTGTTTTGAATTTTGGCGGCAATTTCTGCAGCTGTTTTCCTTGGACTTTTCCGTTGTTGCTGTTGTGCTGATAAGCGCAAAGTGTCAGCTGGCAATGCCATTGCGTGCTCTCGTTCGCTTCCGCTCATTGCGAAAGTCTGTGATGTGAGTAATGTGTGGCTGCTAGCAAACGGGCAAACGGGCGAACGGGCGACTTTCACCTTTGGCCAGTTGAGGCCACAACAACAACAACAACGCATTGCACTGTTGCTTATGTAGAAACTGTGGGCTGTCTGTCGAATATTCGCTGGCCGGAGCCAGGAGGGATGTGTGACGCGTTAGCTGCAAGTAAACATTTGACTTGGACCAATGGCAATCAAATTGCAACGGAAACTTGGGAATAATAAAAACCTAAAAAATGCGCGCAACCAGCAGACCATTGCCGCCTTTCTCCCTCCACAGTTTGCCGTAAGCAAAGTCAAATGTGCCAAATTGGCCACCCACCAAGCGGCCGTTGATGCCTAACGGCAAACGACCATCACCCGGCCACACATTACCGGTCGTACCAGCCAGTGCGCTCCCACTCTCTCTCTCTCTCTCCCGCTGTTCAGTGGCCGTGCTGCCACACGTCATTGTTTTTATTACGTTTAGTCAGGTCATTTCCTCTTCCTTGTGGCCATTTTTCACGACGTGCTAAACGACGGACGACGCTCGCCGTGCGACAACGTTTTTCGAACGAATTGCAAAAATGCTGGCAGCGCTCTGTTGTTGTTGTTGTTGTTGTGAAGTTGGCGCTGCAGGATGCTGGCCAGTTGGCGCTCTGGATGCTGGCGGGTGGCGTGTGAGGGGGGGGGGGGGAAGCCTCGTGACGGCCGCAGGTGGATAGAGTTGAGCGAACGCGCTCCCTGCCTGCAACTTTTCAGCGCTGCGTTGGTGTTTTACTATCGTTGGCACTGATTAGAGGCGAGAACAGCGGCTGAGGTGTATTTGAACGGGGAAGGTGTGCAGCGTTGGGCACGAATTGAAATTTTGGGCTTTCCTATGAATGAATTTGGAACTTTTTGCTTTTCAACGAGGCAACAGTAACAACAACAACAACAACAACAACAACAACAACAACAACAACAACAACACCAACGAATACAATTCGAGCGCAATATGTCATTGGATGACGGCGAGCAGAGTGGTGAGTGACGGAAGCGAGGGTTGACTGGATGGGATGGGAAGAGATATGGCACAACAATAACAATAACAGCAAAAGTGCGCCTGGAGAGCGCGACAGCAACACAACGGGATATGACAGGATACACAAAATAATCAATAGTTGGGTATTCGCTGATGCTGGTGGTCTTTGTTGTTGTTGTTGCTGTTGCCATTTTTCGCCAGCATTCCTGTTTTCGTCGTTCTCTTTTGCCCCCTGTTCGGTTGAAAACAACAACAACAAACAACATAGGAACAACAGCAAACAAAAACCATGCGGCACGTAGCTTGAAGCGTGTTTTGCTGGTCGTAAGTAAATAATACCAGGATCGATACTTTATGGCTGCTTTAAGTAACTTTAGTGCGCGCACAAGCAGCCATCGGCGAATGTGCTGTGTTACTTTGGCGCGAAATGTGGTGTGTGATGCGCAGTTTGGCGAACGCAAAGACGTCGCGGCTAATGAGCACAAGTGGGCGCTGGTGTGATAGTGCGACGAGAAAGGCGGAAGCGCACATTTAATATAGTAGTTTTTATTAGATAATCGATATTTTGGCGACATGGCCGATTAGAGACACGAACGCCACACGCCGCACGCAGAAAGTCAATCACACTCACAAACACACACATACACACACAAACACACACACACTTATGTTGGGACCAGCGCACTATGAAACACGTTTGATAAATCACTTGACAACTGCTGCTGACAACAACCCAATAGACCCACAGACAGACGCACAGTGTCGCGAGTCCATAGTTGCGAGTGACAAAAATAGAAGGAATAGTCGTACGACAACAAAATTTTGTGCATATGATTTTGTTATAAAGAGAAGTTAATACGCCAAAAATTACTTTAATCGCCCCACGGACACGCCCACCTCCACATACAAACCAAATACTAAGTTGACAGTATCTCAGAAACTATAAAAGATATACTGATTCAAGATAGAAAATTTAGTTAAGAGGAGACAATTGTCCTCTTTCATTTGATACCCATTTCTTCATGATTGCACAATCGCAAATATTTAAAAAAATATTTGAAATGTGTATGTCCTTAAAATTTTAAAGTCCTTTAAAAAGGTTTTTGGGTCAGAAAATGAAAAACTGACTATGCCAAGATATTATAAATTACCTCTAGTTTCACGTCTATATCAACATTTGGATGGGTCTCGGAAAAATTAAAACATTTTTTCGCATGGTGTAATAAATGAAAAGTTGGTGTTTTCACTCCGTGCATCATAACTTTGTCATTTTTCTTTCAATTCTATTGATGTTAGGCTTAATATTTGCTCAAATAATATATCTTTCATCTTAGATTTTAAAACCAGAGGAGATCATTTATTTTATCTATAAAAAAACGATTCGAAAATGTATAATTTTTGAAAATGGTCAACAAATTCAATTTTTTCAACTTTCATCGTCAATAACTTCCCCAACTTCTCATCTGATTTGGACGATGTATCGTTGGAAAGGATAGTTAATTGCCTTCTGAACGACGGCTCACTTGTGTTAGTCGGATGGTTGGTTTACGAGTTATGTGGTCATAACTGAAATAAGAGGGGAAAAACGTGTTTTTCGAAGATTTTTCGAAGACAATTTTTTGATTTTCAGTTTCGTGTTCAGCAGCCGAAGATTAGTCTAAAAAATACTTTTGTTTTTAGAAGCATTTTTCGTGTCGAGTAGTGTAATCGGTTTTCGATCATGAATTTTTGGAAATTAAACACTCTACATCTATTTTTGATACAATTTTAAATTAAATTTTTTTATATTGCAGTATATCAGAGTTTCGGCTTTCATGTTTAACTTTAATTTTCCTATTAACTGCTATAATTGCTTCTGAAGACATTAACAAGTTTTGCTTCTTGTCGAAAGTTGCCTTGATTCGATGGCAAGCCACTCAGCCACTCATTACCGAAAACTTCCATCGAATCTACCTTTTTTTGGTAATTTTTCTAAATGAAGTGATGTTTGCATATTTTTGCATACAAAAATTGATAGTTTAAGCGAAACGCAACAGTGGTAGCTATGTTTTCCTGCGAACCATGCTGCAAAGAGGTCCCTATTTTTGACTGAATACGTCACTGAAAATGTTGAATTTCTTAAAAACGTGCAAGTTTGTGCAGCTAACGTCCATGGTTTCTATTAACACATACTTTCAGCTATATCACACTGTAAAATCTCGAAGTAGTAAGAAGTAGTTTTTTTTATAAGTTTATCTAAAATTTGATGACACTGCACTTTTATTCCTACGAATTTACGTTTTTTTAAGTAACGGTACAAGGAATATGGAAAGCAAAAAAAAGAGGGAAAGCTTCCACAGGGTTCCAAAAATAGTATATTATTGTAGAATATATTTGCTGAAATTAAGGTTCCATGGGAAATTTTTCGACAAACGTCGTCGAACTTACATTCAACAAATTGCAATAATTTCAACCCAAGTCACCAACCTTCACAAAGTGCAAGTTTGGTGGCCTGTCATCGGTATATAAATTGATATTTTTAAAATTCGTTTTAACATTTTAGTAAATTGAGGTATTTACTTCAGTACTACAAACTTATTTTTCTACATTTGCGACATTCATTTTTTTTATTTTTGTCCCTACTCGCGACACTGTGAGACGTTGCGTTGCAGTTGCATGCAACAGCAGAGACAACACAGCTCAATCGCAGCGCCTGTCAACGCTGAGCCGGGAATTGGGTCGAAATCGATTCGTTTGAATGAACTGTGTTGGCCCAGTGCTAAAGTTCCAAATGGATTTGACTAAATGGATTTGTGCGCCAATCGTTTACCCCTTCGACCACGTGTCAGTCCAGGTGCGGATGGGATGACTGCGTGCGAGTGCTTGTTGTTCTTTCGTTTTATTGATGCAAGTTTGCGAATCCATTTATTACCCAAATTTGGCAAAACACACCGAAGGCAGACAAAAGCTGGCACCACTCAGCAGTCATTCGACAGCAGGCGAAAGTGATGAAAACTTGACAAATCAATGGAAACGTTTGATGACTGCTTCGGTGATGAGTGGCAGGGCATGTGAGCCAAACATATATAAGCACACTTAAGCGTTTGTGCATGCATACACACACACGCAGGTGTGTATTTGTATGGAATTTGAGTTGAGGCTCAGAGCTGAAGGAAATGCATGAGCGAAAATTCTCTCATGAAGCATAAATTCCTTTTGTGATGTCGATAAATCGGAATGCAAAGAGTTGAAATCTTTTGATGTACAAGTGTTGTACATACAAGGCTATATACATACACGTATATACAAACAGTGGCGCGTGCAGGGAATGTAAAGTGAAACGGATGTACATGAAAGCAATATATACAAATAATTTTTTATTCAAAATCAATATCAAGTTTAGTAAATGTACAACATAGGTTAGGTTTATTTAGATAAGCCAGCAGCTTAAGGTATCATGATACGTTAGAAAGGGGAATTTTTAATGATTTACAAAATTATTTATTTTTCAGCTCCTTTATTATCAATGTTTTTGAAAATTTTTTTACAATATATTGACACATTTTTTTTTTGTTTTTTAGCATAGAAAAAAAACACAACCTCCATTACGGACACTTAATCTCCAGATTGGCTAATCTGAAACAAAAAACAAAAAGGATTCATAATAACTAAGCTTTCGAACACAGGAATTCACCAGAAAAATTAAAAAACGCTAAAAATAAAAGGATAGGAGCTTTTTAAAAAAAAGTGTCAAAAATTGACTGCGTTTTTCACCTTTCTTCCCAGAAAAAGTACTTTAAATTAAAAATTTTTCTTCAATATTGTGGTGGATTCTTGTAAAAAATGAGTTAATAAAAAGAACTACAAAATTTTATTAAAATCGGTCGAGCCAATCCGGAGATTAAGTGTCCGTAATGGAGGTTTTTTTTTTCTATGCGACTTCAGCTCCACCTATATAAGAGACAATAAGCTAAAATAAAATTTGTTGTGTTCCTTAAACCTTCAATATATTGTAAAAAAATTTTCAAAAAGATTGATAATAAAGGAGCTAAAAAATAAATAATTTTGTAAATCATTAAAAAGGGGAATTTTTCTAACATGCCATGATACCTTAATGTAGTTTTTTGGCAATCAGCTTTGGCCCCTCACAACAACTAATTCTGCTGCTGGAGTATGAAAATCTTATTGTTTGATTTAATTTTGGCTGACAGCAAAATGAAGCAATTTTGGTGTCTTCTCTGACCAGTAAAATTTAGTAAAACTTTCAAAACTCATGACTTGTATAATTATTTGCCTCACTTTTCGTTCAAAACTGTTACAAGGCGTTTTCAAATGTGAGCCATTAAAAAATTGCCCGAAGCGTTAAACAACAACAACACCTCGAACAGTGAGGACACCGAACCACTTCAACGAGCTGAGTTCTATTTTTCTCTCAGTGCATGCAAACACTGCCTTGACGCCTTGAGCGCCACTGTCAGTGGCACTGCAGCCGTTGCATGGCCACCGTCACAACCGACACAAACATTCATCCAGTCGCGCTCGTTTGTTTTTTTCTGCATCAGCAGGCGGCTGCAGCATTTGCATCTATGCGCTGCTAAATATTCGAATGTACGTACGTCGTTGTCAGCTGCTGGCTGGCGCTTGTGTTGCCAGCCGACCTGGCGCCAGCATGTGTGAGTGGTTGGTCGGTGTTGTCCTGTTTGCGTTCGTTTGAAATTTAGCACGAAACGATGCCTGCGAGGCGTGCACGGCCATTGTTGCCACTCTGCTTGCAATTATTCGCTCTACTAGTGTCTCTGTGTGTGTGTGCGTGTGTGTGTTGGCGCAAAAGTGTAACAAAAATAAAAGTGTGAAAGATGGGAGAATAAAAGCCAAAGGCAGATATGTAAATACAGCGGACGTGGCGCTGCGAAAGTGTGTGGCAGAAGCATCCTGAAGCGTACTTCGTTAATGCACATTGCAGGGTTGCGAAGCGTGGGGTCTGTTTGTTTGTTTGCTTTGTTTTTCTTACACTGTGCGCTGCCTGCGACTCGTTCGCTGTGCGCTACAGTTCTATTACTTTCTTTTATTTACTGCAGTCATGCAGCAGCAAGATTTATTCACCTCTGGCAGCGGGAGGCGGCACATGTGCGCTTTGTGCGCGTTTGCTGAGGCGCCACACCACCGACTCTTTCACTGACACTCCGTATGCACAAACAAAGTTGGATTTGCATATGCAAATTCGCCGGGACGCAACAATTGTAGCACAATTGCAACTTTAAAGTAGGCGAGGATTGAAGACGCTAAAGCCAACATTTGAAGTTGAAGTTGAAATTTGTAGCAAACAAGATTTATATTTGTATACCTTTAAATAAGTATAAAAAATTTAAGAATATGAAGGCGCATGTTTGCATGTATGTACGAGAGTGTGCATTTCAAAAAGTATGTATTTAATATTCTGAATGTTGCGGGTTTGAATCCCCACTCAGTGAACACCAGAATTTAGAAAACAATTACTTTAGCGACTGTCTTTTTAGCAGGAACTGGCAAACCTCTGGTAGTAAAATAGTTGCCTATAAAAAGCTTTCAACCAGCGGTTCGTATTCGGCATACAGACACAGAACCCTTTCACTCTTGCATGATTCAAATTCAAATACACAAAGTTGAGGAAAGCTGGTCCTTAGTCTCGTCTACGGGTTGTCGTAGTTAGCCTACTAACAAATTCTCGATATAAATTTTTAGCGACAAATTCTCGAAATAATCGAAATTTTCAAGTCAAATGAAATATTTTTTGTCAAACGAAAAATTGTCATTACGTGAACGTGCGCGTATTTAAAACCGAGTTTACGTGTACTTATAATCGTTATTTGATTTGAATAATGGACTGGCCATGCGACAGTACTGTAAAATATGCGTTTTATTTCAATTTCCAAAAAGAAAATACGCTGTCGTAATATTATCCAAAATGTTTTTGAGAACAAGAAAAATGACGCAATCGAAATGATATTGAAATTTTCCAAATATTCGACATCGTTACGATATCTCGGATAAGATAACTTCAATATCGCAACGATATCGAGATTTTCGATATTCGAAGTTACGATAGTGTAATTTTTCTCGTTCTTGATATCATTTTAGACACTTTAGCAATACTCTAAGACGATAAAAATTCTCGCTTTAACGATATCGTTTCTATATCGTTTGGTTTGCTGGGTAGTTATATAAAAGAATACGAATATAATATTTGGATGTAGGTGTACACAGCACAGTTATAGAAGAGATAATAGATGCTGGAATATTGAATATTTTTAGCAGTTTGTACCACGTGGCGTATGAGCGACATTTCATTAATGATTGCTGGCACTTTAAGAAATTATTGGTGTGGACGATAGCTTTCCATGAAGTGGGTGTATGTATCGGAATAATTAAACTTCTTGTTGCTCAAACATATAAGTTCACACTTAACTCAACTGCCTCCAACTGCCTCATATATGGTTCATTGTACTGCAAAAGGTCCATAATATAATCCATAGTTTCCCTTTACTAATTTAATGAGTTGAAGCTGAATAATCTGAAGACGAATATTGTGCTGTTGCCCTTTACTGATGCTGAAAAGATACAAGGAATATACGATATAACTGTTCTGTAGTGTTATTTATATATAAGAAAATGAATAAAATATTTTAGACTTGGGTGTATACGCAGCCAAAGAAGAGATAGTAGATGATGGAATATTGAATATTTTTAGCATTTTGTACCACGTGGCGTATGAGTGACATTTGATTTATGATTGCTGGTATGGAACTTTGAGGTTTGAATTGTTGGTGTGGACAATGGCTTCCCATGAAGTGGTTGAATAATTAAACTTCATATAAACTTTTTGTTACAACATATGAGTTGACACTTAAGTCAAATGCCTTCAACTGCGTCATAAAAAGTTTAAAACACGTCTGTGCTGAATTTCTCTGGAATGCCCTGTTCTGCGGATACCCAACGTGGATTACAATTGTAGTAGCAGCTGGTACTCATTGAGATGATTACTGCAACTCAGAACTTTAACTCAGACTGCTTGAATTGCGACGGAGTTTTGGGTCTTAATTGAACTAAGATATCATCTGCCCGCACATATCATCGTTATTCATATATAAATAGTTTGAACAAAAATGATTCACACTCTTCTCAAGTGTTTTCCTTCCGAAACCTTAAGGTTTCATATAATTATTCAACATTTGTTTTTTCGCCTCATTCACTACAGTTAAGAGGATAGAGCCCAAGTATTTGTTAGGTTAAACAACTGAAATTTGGCTAGATGGGTGATTACTTTATTTCTAGCTGTTCCAGGCATTGCGTCTTTCATCTATCGTCCCTTCACATGCAACATTTTAGTACCTTTAATTGCTGACAATAGTCTCTCCATTACTTTGGATTCATACATCATAAGAATTTTCTCTGGACTTATATGAAAACATATACAAATATGCTTCCTTTGACACCCTCAGCGTTCATCATTCATCACTTGCACTCATTCTAAAATCAACACTTTTTCCACTGCTTTCATCTTTCACTTTCATCGTTTAGTATCACTCTAAATTTCAGTTGCTCTGCTCCAATTTTGTTGTGGTTGATTGTTGTTGATGTCAGTACACACAATGCATATGTCGTGCAAACCACCGCACACCCCGTTCCACCGATTATCATCGATTCCAAGCACATACATATGTACTCACGTCGATGTGTATCTGTTGCATGTACCATACATAAATAACTGTACATGTGTTTGCCTGTTTATGTGTTGTTGTGTTGCTGTGCATGGCCAAGTATTTGATTACGTTGCACTGGGGCGCGCTGCACTGACGGCGCCGTTATAAATGGTTGCAACATTGCGGTTGTGCTTGGCAGCAATTTTGTGGCTTTTATTTCAGCTGCTGCTGTGGCTGTGCTGTGGGCGCTGCTGCTGATGTGGTACGTTTTGTCAGTGTCGCACTTGCTGTTGGCTTTGTTGTTATTGTGTTGGTGTGGTTGTGCCATGTTGCTGCAGCCATTAATACTGCAAGCAGCAATCGGACGAGCCATCAACTGGTGTCCGCTGCTGTTGGCATTTGTTGCAACAGCAATCAGTGTCAAAATGTTGAGCCACCGCATCACGTCGCTGTCAGTGGCTGCGTAAATGGAATTAAAATGCCAATTAGACGCATTGCCAATCATCATTGAGGGCGTGCACAGCGTGCCACCTACAAATGTAAATGCGTAATGCCGAATGACGGTTTTTAAAGCTGGCAAAATGTTGCGGGTACTGGCGGCGGGCTGCGGGTGATTTGTGATGGGCGGCCACAAATTGCAATATTTCAATTGCAAAATTGAATTGTGCTGACTTTTAATTTTGCTTTTAAATTTTGTAAATAGTTTAAATTATGTTTTGTGTTTTAAAATTTCGAAGGAACAGATTTCTCATTAAAAAATACAAAATTAAATTTTATAATAGTTTTTAAATTTTTAGGTTCAATTATTCGATTACAGAAATTCTGACTTAAAACGGTTAAATACGGAATGCAAGAGCTTCAAAAAGTAAAGCGAAACACTAAAAACTGACAACGGATTCGAAAACAGATGACAAGTTCAAACATTTGATCGGAATTTGTAAATTTTTGTAGTCGAGTGTATGTATTTTAATGTTTAAATAGTTGCGCAAACAAATTTAATTAAATTTGTTTTATTTTGTTTATGTAAAAATTTTGGTTGGTTGATTCATTAATATTTTTTTTTATTCTTTATTTGCTTTCTTTTAATATTATGCCACAACGTAAAGCCAGGGTTGCCAATTACTCTCTAATATTTTCGATTAACTGAAATATTGAAATTGCAAAATTATAAAAATCTCAATTGCTTAAATAATTAAATAAGTATATAATTAAATATATATATATAAGTAAATAAATATAATATATAAATATAAAGTAAATAAATATAATCAATAAACAATCATTGATTTGGACGAAGATCTTGCAAACAAATTTAATCAAATTTGTAGTATTTTGTTTATGTAAATATTTTGGTTAATTGATTCAGTTGGTTTGGTATTTATTAATATTTTTTCTTTATAATTTATTTGCTTTCTTTTAAAATTATGTCATAACGTCAGTGTCATTGTTATTTACAATTACCAGTATTTACTCTATTAAATAAATAAAAATGTAAATAAATCAATAAATAATCATTAATTTGGACGAAGATCCAATTCTAACTTTCAGTTTTTCCATAGTTCATAGTTCATTAAAAACCTCACGTTTAATGTTTTGAATTTCAATTAAAAGTTACACCCTGTGTAACTGGGTTACTGGGTGTAACCTATCCTACACCCTGTGAAAACACAGACCGTAAAATGCTCAACTAAAAGCAGATTTTCAAAATGTGCTAAACAAAATTTGCAGCGAATTCACTGCAATCCCTCAATTCTTCAGTTTAGCGTGAGACAGTCGAAAGAAAAGTCAGTGAAAATGCACAAATAAAATTTCAACATAAATTTATTAAAAAAAATATATATATAAGAAATATATAAAAATTTAAATATAGTGATATAGCCCGGAATAAGCTGAATTGAATTTGAAAATGAAAGAATAAATAAATTTTTAAAAAAGAAAGTGTGCAAAGTTTTTACGTAAAAGGGCAACGAAATGAGCCGAAATTGTGTCAAACATGCGCCACAAAGTCTGGGCGTGTTGTTGGTGTTATTGATTGCACTGCATTTGACGAGCACAGCAAATGGCCAAAAAACCAATATTGGTGAGCAGCGCGAAGAATGTTTGCAAATTGAAAAAATATTCAAATTTTTAGTTTGGTTATGTAAATAGTGCAGCAACGGGCAGATGCAGTCGCTTTGTTTCCAAAAGTGTTTGTTTAATTTATTATTATTTTTTTACACTAAAAATATGCCAGCAGGCACAATTCGCCATGATGCATTGAGCGATCGCGGCGTGTTTATTTTTGTTGCGCGATTTGTCGCCGTCGCACTGATGCGTGTGACAGGGTGCCGGCGACCGAAAGCAGCGATTACCGCCAAAAAATGCAAATTTCACTCGACAATCTCGCACTTGGCACGCTGTATGCAAATGACAGTGTGCGCAATATGCACAAACGAAACAAAAGCAAAATGACGACAACATAAACAGTGCAGCGAAGCGGCGAAAATGCACTTTAAGCGGTGCGCATTTGCATTTCGGCAGCAAATAAAATGGCAAGCGGCAAGTAAAAGCAACGCTACAAGAACAACAAACAACATGGAATAAATATTTCAGAGTGCGCGCACAATAAACACAACAAAACAAGCAAATTGCATGCGCGCTCGCACAAATAAGCGAGAAATGTGAAAACGTACAAATGTTTGTCAACAAACGAACCAATATGTAAATGCAAATGTATGTATGTAAGTGTCGAGGACGCGTGTGCAGTGCAATTATCCGGCAGCAATGCGCCGGAATAATAATGTCGCTGCGAAAATGCGTTGACGCGGCATTTATTTATGATTTTTGTTGCTGGAAGTATTTTACTTAAGTCGACCAGTGCTCGATGGATGCGATTTTTAATGAAGTAGTCTCCTTTTTTGACGAACGTGAAACCCGTTTTAACCTTCACTCTCTGCATGGGTTTATAGTTTCCCATAGCCATAGAAAATATGAACTTGTGAAGGTATTTACTGAGAGCGTAAAGTGACAGTTCATTTCGTGAGAACTTGCAAGTTTTTACTGCAGAAATTTTTTCCGGTACTTTTAGCCAGTAAGAAGAATAACAAAAACATATCGCTCCTTCGCTGCAAGAGCGTCATAACTAAAAAAAAACAATTTTCGAGTTTATGTCAATCCTGTGTGTATCTGCATATGATCGATTATTTACACTACCCTACACGAAAAATGCACCTAAAAATAAAAGTGTTTTCTAGACTAACTTTGGGCCGCTGAACACACAACTGAAAATAAAAAAAATTTGTTTAAGAAGCGTTTTCGAAAAATCTTCGAAAAACCAGGTTTTTCCCTGTTGTTTCAGTTATGAGCATATATCTCGTAAACGAATCATCCGACTAACACAAACTGTCCATCGGGCAGAAGACGATACCTTATTCTTTCCAGCTATATACATATTGTCCAAATCAGATGAGATTTGGGGAAGTTACTGACGCTGAAATTTGTAAAAAAGTGAATTTTTCGACCAATTTTAAAAATCATACATGTTCTAATGTTTTTTTATAGATAAAATAAATTATCTCCTCTGGTTTTAAAATCTAAGATGAAATATATATTATTTGAGCAAATATTAAGCTCAACATCAATAGAATTGAAAGAAAAATTACAAAGTTATGATGCACTGAGTGAAAACACCAACTTTACATTTATTACACCGTGCGAAACAATTTTTGTTTTTTTGCCGAGACCCATCCAAATGTTGATATAGACGTGAAACTAGAGGTCATTTTTAGTATCATGGCATAGTCAGTTTTTCATTTTCTGATCCAAAAACCTTCTTAAAGGACTTTACAATTTTAAGGACATACACATTTCAAATTTTTTTTTTAATATTTGCGGTTATGCAATGATGGAGAAATGGGTATCAAATGAATGAGAAAAATTGTCTCCTTTTAACTAAATTTTCAATTTTGAACTTTCAGGACCAAAATATGTCAGATATGGAAAACATACATGTTTTGGATCTCAGCCTGTAGATTCATACATCTAAATTGTATTCTATTTCAAAGTTCTGAAAGTTCAAATCAAGAAATTTAGTAAAAAGTGCAAAGACAAATAATTTTTCCAAACATTTAAAGGCAAATAGAACCAGCAAAGAAATTACGCATTCGTGAGTTTACTGAACCACAACCGTCTTGCTTAGCTTTACCTGCTGCAACTGAAAGGGAAGAATTGCACATTGAGCCCAATGAACCATTTGCCTTTGCATTAAATGTCTGATTAAACTTAAGTTTCCCTACAGCTTCAAACCTCAAATAAATCTTTTAAATCAGCTGTTTATTTCTTTAAACCTCCTCTTTACACTTTTTTTCCTGTGTATTGTGAATGTGCCAAGTCCCACTGGAGTAACCAAAAGTTAAAACTTGCAAATTCTTACAAATTTCTGTTTGTTTACCTTTTTGGATAGCTTCATTTTTGAGAGCGTAAGCTGGCTTACTCTTCTTGTATTTTTTACTAGAAAATTGTTACTGGAAAAGTTCTCAAACAGACCTATTGCACACAAACTGTTTGTTGTACTTTGTGGAATAAATTACCCCGCTACGATATTTATACCAAAACATTTTGTCTGCAAAACATATCCAAGTTCTGAACCACTCCAGTTCTCAACCACGAGCACACACACCGGTGGAATTATCAAATTCAAAGACGGTGTGCAAATAAATAATACTAATACAAAGAATACAACAACAACAACAATAACACCAACAACATTAATAATATTTTATAATATAATTCCATACAAAATATATTGGTTCAAAAATGGGGAATTCAGTTCCTCATTGCACGGGATTAGAGCGTAAAAACCATGCACAGAGTGAAGGTTAACCCTAGGCTTCTATGTGGTTATATTAGAAACATTCCATAAGACATCTTTCAATTTTTATACTCGGACCCTGTTTTTAGAGTGTTTTTCTATGAGAGCAACCACATCGTTGTGGCTGTAATTATTACTTAAACATACAACTTTTTACGCATAACGAAAATTTGAATATTTCTTCATTTACTTCAGCAAAAATTAAAAAATAAAGTATCTAAATTGAAAGAAAACGTCAAATTAGAAAGTTCTCTAATGTTTTCTGCTTCTTCTTCCTTTACTACGTCAAGATATACCATTAAAAAACGTGTATACTATCGACATTTCTTAGCCTCTTTATCTCTTTGAAGTCCATCTGCATCTCGACCTAATTTCGTTAAGCAAATCTAACTTAACACAGGAAGAAAATTAACCTTCGTGAGAAAATTAGGAAATTAATAATAATATAATAATTCCGATTTGGCTATTGAAATCGCCGTTGTAGTTCGCCGAGTTTGCAAAACAATGACTACCGGGACAAGTAGTAGCAAGAGAAAGAGAGGGTTCCAATTGTTGCGAACTCATTACGAAAGGAAGTGCAAACCGAAGTAGATTGAAAAATTGACCACTGGTTCATCATTCGGTACACAATCCATCATAAGTAGTACCAAAGAATATGAAGTGTAGATGTATGTATATTATGTTTATTTTCTTTGGTAGTACACAACTAGTCAAATCATAAATAGCGTTGACGAATGATAGTAATGAGTCATTACTATCATTACTATCTATCTATCTATCTATACTATTACTATCATTACAGTCATTACTAATGACCGATTCCAACGAGTTTAATGTGCCAGATGTTACCGAGAAAAATTGGCATATTTGGTAAATGGAAAAGGAAGGTGCACTATTCACTTCAAGAGCTTCGCAGATGGTAAACTCTGAGGCTGTGGCAGCATCTACTACGTCCTTGCTTGTGTTTCACCTCTCGTGCTTCAGAAACTCTGTTGCAGTCACTGCGAAATCTTCTGCAAAGCCAACAAACCAAAAGAATCACACTATGACCTTGTAGCACTCTCCTCTTGTAATAATTTTTTTCTATTTTTTTACTAAAATTTTTTATTTAAATTTTTCACTTTTAATATCTCATGCATCATTCACTCTTAGGTCTCATATACGAAACAGACCATCCCGAAATGGAGAAATTATTTCAATTAGCCATCGATAAGGCCAACGAAGACAGCGATGGCAATGTGCAGTTGCATGGCATTACGATCGGCATTGATCCGGGCAATGCCTTTGAAACCTCAAAGAAGCTCTGCAAAATTTTGAAGGTACACATTTTATAATTAATATACATTCCACATAATGGTTTATCTGTTTAATGGAAAATTTGCTTGTACAGCAAAATTTGATTGCTGTCTTTGGACCCACCACCGACATGGCCGCCAAGCACGCCATGAGCATTTGCGATGCCAAAGAGTTGCCTTTCATTGACACGCGCTGGGATCTGAGCGTACAAATGACGACTGTCAACTTGCATCCGCACGGTTCCCAGCTGGCAGTGGTGCTGAAAGACGTGGTTACGACGTTGGGCTGGAATGGCTTCACGATTATCTATGAAACTGGTGCGTACGCAAAGTGAAGAACAACAGATCTGAACTTAACTTTGACATTGTTTCAATGCTATTCAAGTGCCATCGATATGACAGGTCTTTGAATAACTTTTAGTACAACTTGTATATAACTGAGATATAATGCATCATCAGAGACTTGTTCACTTTATTCCATATTTTTTCATTCATTAATGTTTGTTGTGGATATAACCAAATATATCTGGTTGCCCAGAAAAATGCTCATCTATATAATTAAAAACAGATTTAGAATTAGTTTAGTGTTCAATCTTCATTAGGTGAATTTCTACCCATGGTCAATCAGCTGCTGCAAATGTATGGCACCAGTGGCCCCACCATCACAATACGTCGCTATGAACTGGATTTGAATGGCAATTATCGCAACGTGCTGAGACGCATCAAAAAATCGGGCGAGTCTTCGTTTGTGGTAATGGGTTCGATAGACTCGCTGCCAGAATTCTTTAAACAGGTCAGCATGCTTGGAGAAGGTTTATTTGTATTTATATGATTTGTATTTGTATTTATATGATTTAATTTGAATTTTTCAAACAGGCACAGCAGGTGGGCCTCATGACCAGCGATTATCGTTACATTGTGGGCAATTTGGACCTACAAACCATGGATCTGGAACCATATCAGCATAGCGATACGAACATCACTGGCCTTCGCATAGTTTCGCCAGAGGAAGAGAGTGTTTTGGAGCTGGCAAAGACCTTGTACGAGACGGAGGATCCTTTTCAAAATGGTAAAACAATGTCTTCAGAAAGTATTTAACTACTAGAATGCATGGGATGAATAACACTACTCGACATGAAAAATGCTCCTAAAAATAAAAGTATTTTTTAGACTAATCTTCGGCTGCTGAACACGAAACTGAAAATCAAAAAATTTTCTTAAGAAGCGTTTTCGAAAAATCTTCGAAAAACACGTTTTTCCCCTGTGAAATCGGGAGTGACCTTGGAATGCAAATCGAAATTATAACTGATGAAGGAAATGTCAGAGGGCCTTAGACTTTCGACTGTGCACTTTGTTGTTGTATTTAGTACTAGCAAAAGTTTTAAGAGTGAATCGCATTGAAAAGCCTTTAAGTCTAACCACTTTCTGCCCCTTCAAATACAAAAAATTCTATTCAGTTTCATTTTTATTGCGGATTGCTAGACAACCATAGATGCATTGTTAAAATATTTCAAAATTTAAAATTTATGTGAAAAGTTTCCATGGCATAAAATTCGCATACTTTTTCATTTGTTTCCATTATATTACTTGTCAGCGCGGTATACAACTGTCAAAGTGAGAAATCGCTATCGTCTTGAAAGTCGAATTCTTTTGCATTCGAACAAATGACTGAATGAATATTGAATGTTTTTCTGTGAATTTAGTTAGAGTTAACGCATTGACATCTACATAATTTAATTGCACTCAGCCCAGCCCAGCCAGAGCACAAAAATGATAAATGACGTTGTGCCGAAATTTCAGGCAGCTACAGAATTGTTTGAAAAAGTAAAGGAAATAATTCGTTTTATTATTTATGGGCATTAAATCTCTTTAAGGCAAGATAACGTCCAGGCATTCGCATTTACTAGGCCACTCACTCACATACATCTAAGCAAATGGACTGACAGACAGATGGACAGACCTTAGGACAAGTTCATAAAAAAAATCCACTCACAAACACACACACGCACATACGTATGTGTATAGTTGTATGTTATGTCGCGAGGCTATGACAGGCGACATGTGGACACGTGTCGGTGTGTGTGTGTGTGTGTGTGAGTGGTTGTGGTCGTCGGCGCACGTTGTAACCGTTTGACGTAAATACATTTGCAGTATCGTGTCCTCTGACCGTCAGCATGGCCTTGGTGCACGATGGCGTACAGCTTCTGGCGGAGACATTGAAACATGTTTCGTTTCGGGCGGTGTCATTAAATTGTAATGATGACAGCTCATGGGATAAAGGCTACACGCTCGTCAACTACATGAAATCGGTAAGATGAACGACCGTTGGCCTTAGCTAAAATATTAATATGTGCACATTTGGGGCCGCTCACACACACACACACACGCACACTAACTAATTTTTACATTTGCAGCTGGGCTTAAGTGGACTGACGGGCGAAGTGAAATTCGACTACGAGGGCTTGCGCACGAATTTCGCGCTGGACGTGGTCGAGTTGACGGTTTCCGGCATGCAAAAGATTGGCACATGGCGTTCGGAGGACGGATTCGTGGTCAATCGACCGCCGCCGGCCATCACATTCGTGCAGGATCAGCGCTCGCTGGTCAACAAGAGCTTCGTGGTGATTACGGCCATTGTGAGTGCATTCGGTAATGTTGTTTGTTCCGCTGACTGATGACTGCTCGTTTTCGACGTGTTTTCGCGCCTCACGCTGCACCGCAGAGCGAGCCGTACGGCATGCTGAAGGAGACGCCAGTCAAGCTGGAGGGCAACGATCAGTTTGAGGGATTCGGCATTGAGCTCATCGAGGAGCTGGGCAAGAAACTGGGCTTCACCTACACATTCCGGCTGCAGGAGGATAACAAATACGGCTCGTACGACCCGGTGACCGGCAAGTGGAACGGCATGATGCTGGAAATAATCGAAGGGGTGAGCGAGCAACTCTTGAGCGTCAGTCCCTTTCAATCGTACACATGATTTATTGCGCCCATTAGACGCCATTCCCTCCGCGTCCTAAACTTTCCGCGCTCGCTTAGGCCTCGGCGCTGCTTTCCATTGTGCACCAATGAAGCTATCAATTTCTGGGCTGAATTGGCCGTCATTAACATAAATACCACACGTCCGGCTAGCCCAGTCTAGCCACACCGGCTCCACCCACTCGCTCAATCGTTTGAGTAACTACCGAACTGGTCGTGGTGCGGCATTTGCTCCGCCTAATCGGCCTCTTTCCGTCACTAATCCAGCGTTCTCTGCGTGTCGGTGATTGCTGCCCAAAACGCTCACAACACAACCAATTCGTTGTCTGCTTGTTGTGTGCCTGTTCATGCGTGTGTGTGTGTGAGTGTGCGTTTTCAATAGATTTCCCTTTGCCGCACCATAATTAATTCAATTCATAACTTCGGCTTACTGCGTTCGAATTGGGGCTGCATTTATTTTCATAACTTAGGCATTTTCGAAAATGATGAATGGCGTTCGACAATAGTAATGCGTATATATGTGAGTGTCTGTGTGTGTGTATGTGAGTGTGTGCATTGGAATATGAAATTAGAGTTTGCTGCATGCGTGTGTTCGTTCGCACAATGCTATGGCTCAGGTATGGCTTAGCAGCAAATTTTACTAATACTATCGAACATGGGAATTTTGCACTAATCAAAATAATTTGATTGCTCTAATTACGACATCAAACTGTGCATGAGGGGCTGTGGCGGCGGGTGAACATGGAAACCATTATGATGTGTAGAGCATTAATTAAGTTTTGCCCATCACACATGATAGATTAGTTTTTAATAGTTGAAGGATACACAAAAAAAAAATTTGAAAAATATTAGTTGACCTAAGTATGTACAAACGAGTTGGAAATTGAAATCAGGAACACTTTCATTATCAAATAAGACTCCATTTACCACGATATGAGAACAGATATGTTAGTCCAATTATAAAACTATCTATATTGTGTGTGTGTTTGTACATGGATGAAAGGAGCCCAAGTCAATTCAGTTGTGTACTTCTAACTAAATAATGCCAATTTGAATCAGGGACTTAACTATTGTAAGTGTTTTAAGAAAATAATTGCAATGTAACTATTAAAATGCAACATAAATATTATTTTTTTTATTATTTTTTTTTCATTCTCGATAATTATTATTTTGGGATTTTTTTGTTTACGTTCCTTCATTACTTTTATTTATGACTTTTTTATTTACGTTATTGATAACTATTATTTTGAGAAAACTTTTTTTACGTTGCTTCATAACTTTTATTTATGATTTTTTGTTATTTACGTTGCCGATAACTATTATTTGAAAGACAATTTTTTTTACTTTGCTTCATAACTTATATGAAAGACATTTTTTTTACGTTGCCTTACCACATTCTGAGTATGAATTGATTTTTAATTGTTTAGTTGTTGGTGGAAATTATGTTTCTGCAGTTAATTTGCGTTTGTCAATTTAAAACAATTAAAAATCAATTCATATCCAAAATGTGGTAATTCAACGTAAACAATTTTTTCAAAATAATAGTTATCGACAACGTAAATGAAAAAAAATCATAAATAAAAGTTATGAAGTAACGAAAAAAAAAAAATTTTTCAAAATAATAGTTATCAGCAGGGAAAGGATTTTGAGGACCTAAAAACCTATAAAAAAGGCAAAATAAAATAGCTAAAAAGGCACGGAACGGCACTAAAAGCTGCCAAAAAGTCAGAAAAAGGCACTAAAAACTGCACAAAAAGGCAAAATAGGGCATTAAAAACTGTTAAAAAGACAAAAACACACATTTAAAAATAAGACAAAAATACTAGAAAATCTAAGAAAAAGGCGAAACGGTAGGTATTTTTTAATAATTTTATTTGATCTGACGTATGCAACATACAATATTTATACCTCGTTTTTTGTAAAAGAAAAGGAACATCAAGGTTTTCAAAGATAGTTTAAAAACTAAAACCAAGATATTTTAATTGAAATGTTGGCACATATTTTAAATTCATATTTTAACTTCTCATATAAAAGCATAAAAGCCGTAATTGTATCACAAAAAAATAAATAAAATTTTTGCGCAAACCGAACTTTTTGATTTTGGCATGTTTTTTTCTTTAAATTTTCTACTGCACAACAAAAAATAACGGCTTAGGAATGATCAAATCAATGTAAAAAGATCTATAAGTTAACGAAATTGCAATGTTGCCACTTAATTTTTTTTAAATTAAAGGTATTTTTGCGAAACAAAAGGGGGAAAATATTAAAATCGAAAGAAAATTAAAATGGCGCTCGACAAATCTTGAAAAAGGCATTTTGTGGCATTTATAAGCAAAATAGGCACGAAAAAAAGGCATTTATGGGTGGAAAAGGCAAACTGCCTTTTTAAGGCAAAAAAAGTGGTATATTTCTAATCAGGAGGACCGAATTCGTGCTCATTTTCAATCAGAAATGATCTATCTAGCAGTAAACAAAAAAGGCAATTTCCACAAAATCCTTACCCTGGTTATCAGTAACGTAAATTAAAAAAGTTATAAATAAAAGTTATGAAGCAATGTAAAAAACAAAAATACCAAAATAATAATTATCGATAACGAAAAATATACTTGTTACTTATAAAAGTTATTATGCAACTCAAAAATATTTATTACAAGATAATAGTTATAGGCGACGTGAAAAATTTCTTATTGGGAATAATTATTATAAAGCAATAATTATAGAAATTTCTTAAATTAGGGCAATTTTTTTTATTTTCAAAAATATGTATAATAATTATTTTAGGTCTCTGCTTTGAATACTAAGTAAGTAAGTAACTACTCTGAATATCAACCACCCAACTTTAATGCATTTATTCCAGTAACCATCTCGCAACAACATTCCTCGACATTAACCACTTTGCATTTTTTTTCAACTACTCGAGTTTCTACCAAAAGCCAACTAGCAATAATTCTTTCGCTCTGCCGTCCAGCCCAACTCGAGCATCGCATCCAACTATAATTCACATCTCTTCATGCAATAAAGCGTCCTAATGCAATTGCGTGACTTTTTCTACCCAAAATTTAGCGCGCCGACATGGGCATCACCGACCTGACCATGACGTCCATACGCGAGGAGGGCGTCGACTTTACCATACCGTTTATGAATCTGGGTAAGTACCAGCACGCTCTCGCTCTCCGTGCATCTCTTCCCCTCTCCCTCCGCCACCAGTGTGCAATGCAATTTGGTGTCATCGCAGCCGCAGCGCAATCAACGCTCGGCACTCGACTCTCGGCACTCGGTTTGGCTGCCAGTGAGGCGTTCCACAGTAATTAACATGTGTGAAGTGTGTGCCGCTGGTTGTTGCTGTGTTGCTGTTGTCACCACATTTGCATACACATCGCTCAGTGTCCCCCACCGCGCATGCATAGCAAAGTGAGTAACACTCGGCATTGTGACATTGCAGGCATCGCGATTCTGTTTCGCAAGCCAACGAAGGAGCCACCCAAACTCTTCTCCTTCATGTCGCCGTTCTCGGGCGAGGTGTGGCTGTGGCTGGGCTTGGCTTATTTAGGCGTCTCGCTGACCATGTTCATACTGGGCCGCATCTCGCCGGCCGAGTGGGATAATCCGTATCCGTGCATCGAGGAGCCCACCGAACTGGAGAACCAATTTAGTTTTGCCAATTGCCTGTGGTTCTCCATGGGTGCACTGCTGCAGCAAGGCTCCGAATTGGCGCCAAAGTGAGTACTGACATGGACGCTTGCACACTTGTAGCCGCAGCGTCAGCTGGTTGAAGTGGCAGAGACGTGGCACAGAGCGGCGCGCAGCAGGATTACGAAAACGGTAGCTGACTGCCGAGGAATTATAAGGATTTTGTGTGTAGTCGGTGGGCAAAGCAGTCTCAGATGATGGCGTTCGTTATGCTTTTCGATTAAGTTATTTGCAGTTGTGGGTTATGTGGGATGTCTTAAGGACGAAAGGATCAAAGTGTTGAAATTGGATTTTGAAATAATTCATGTTTAATATGTTTTGGACTCAAGGTTGTTGATGTAAATTCACTAAAGTCAGGTTTAGGATTATCAAAAGGACCACAAAGGGTAAACAAATTCGTTGGTTCCTGGACACTGGATCGTGTTCAAATTATAGTATTATTATGGCAGCATTGTTGTAATACTTATTTTGTGGGAGTCATAACATTGCAACTAACACTTCGGCAGACATTTCGTGCCCACTTCAACGCAAATGGCTGCGCGCCTTCATAACAAAATTGTGAACTACGCTTCTGCACACGTCCGCGACTTTAATGACATTTCCGCTCTTGAGGTGAATTCAATTTTAATTCATTGCCACTTTCGGTTTGTCGACAGAGCGTATTCGACACGTGCAGTGGCCGCATTTTGGTGGTTCTTTACGCTGATTCTGGTCTCATCGTACACGGCCAACTTGGCAGCGTTCCTGACCATCGAATCGCCAAGCACGCCCATCGAGAATGCCGAGGATCTGGCAGCCAACAAGGGCGGCGTCAAGTACGGTGCCAAAGTGGGCGGCAGCACGTTCACATTCTTTCAGGTAACTCGAATAGATGCAACGCTTGAGCCGCAGTTTGCTATACTTAATTTATGTTGTATGTATGGGTGTGTGTGTGTGTTTGTGTAGGACGCCAAGTATCCCACTTACCAGAAGATGTACGAGTTCATGCGCGACAATCCGCAGTACATGACATCGACCAATGCCGAAGGCGTCGACCGTGTGGTGAATGAGAATTATGCATTTCTGATGGAGTCCACGACCATCGAGTACATCACGGAACGGCAGTGCAGTTTGGCGCAGGTGGGCTCGCTGCTGGACGAGAAGGGCTACGGCATTGCAATGCGCAAAAGTGAGTGTGCCCGCTTGTTGGCGACGCTGAACGCTGCCCCCATTACCACTGTTGCACTTTCCAGACTGGCCGTATCGCGACATTCTAAGTCAGGCCGTGCTGGAGCTGCAGGAGCAGGGCGTGCTGACCAAGATGAAGACCAAGTGGTGGAAGGAGAAACGTGGCGGAGGCGCCTGTTCGGTAAGTGGCACTCTCGCTTTTCGACTAACCGCTAGCACTATAGTTATTTTGTGTGCTGCCGTGTGACAACAACTCTGGACACGAACGCATACACGAATGCGCCACAGGACACGAGCAGCGAGGGCGGCGCGCTGGCCTTAGAGATAAACAATTTGGGCGGCGTGTACGTGGTGCTGATTGCGGGCTCGTTCTTCGGGGTCTTTGTGTCCATACTGGAGATGGTGCTGGGTGTTAAGGAGCGCTCGGACGAGAACAAGGTAGCCGAAATTGGCGCTGCTCGGTACCCAGCACACACTGCTTGGCGTCAGCTCCTCACAGTCCATCGCAGTGAACCCCAAAAACATAGAAACCGCAAGCAAAGTAGTCAAAGTTTTCCATTTAAGTTTTTGCTCCTTTGACTCCTGTGACTTTGATCGTTGCATTTGGAATGCATTAGTACTAGTACACACGCCTACATATGTATTGCTTCTAGGCTCTTTTTGGCATTTAAGATTGTGCAAGAATATCCTTAAAATTTAAGTTGGTTGTTTGCTTCGTTTTACGACAAAGCACTTTAAGCTATTCTTCCTTCTTGGCATATTTCATTTCCTTCTTAAACAAAACAATTTCTGAACGCATTCAACGCACCGAACATCAACAACAACAACACCAATGGCGGCAACAACACACCGGCAACGACATCAACGAAAATCCCTTCGAAACACGCTTATCCTGTCTGACGTCAACATTTGCGGCCTAATCTCCCCTTTGAAAAAATGTGACGGCTTCATCGTCGCTCACTCTCCATCGCACATCCGCACACCAACACACATACACACAAATACACATACACGCGCGTTTATGACTGCAAATATGGTCGCTGCGACCGTTGCGTTGACGGATGCGGATGCGGCTGCGCGCGCTGGCTGTGACTGCAGCAAGGACAGGATGGCGACGGCGCCGAGGAGCTGGGCATTGCCAATTTGGGCGGCGTGTACTTTGTGCTATTTGCGGGCAGCATTTTCGCCAGCCTCTACGGCATTGTGGAGTGGCTGACGAGCGTCTATGCAACGGCACGGCGCAACAAGGTACAAGTCATAGCACGCACCGCATGCTCGCAAGTACTCGTACTGTACACTGTGACTAATACATAGCGGAAAGTTGGCGAAAAAACTCAACAGCCTCGCGCAGGCACTGAAACGTGTGTTGAGAGCGACTGCACACAATTTCAGTTGAATACGAACAAAACAAATATTTAGCAATTGAAAGTCAAAATTGGATATATAAAAGTTCAGCTTAATATTGAATTAATTCAATTTGTAATAACAACAACAAACAAATCTCAATCTTTAGAATTAGTCATTAAATTCGCTTCACATCTGCGCTTCATGGGTTTTTGAAAAACATACTAAATAAAAAAAAATCTAAAAAATGGTCAGCGAGAAAATCATACAAAGCGAATTGTTTGTCTTGCAGCCAGAATCAACAATTTTGCGTTGTGAGCGCGCCTGCAAGTATGCTACGGCACATTAATTTAATATTGCAGCGATTACAAAATGAAAATTCGAATTTCCGCTTCTGCGAGCAGCAATGCTCAAACCGAACCCTCCTCGACATCACTTACACTCTCCACACGGCTACACTGCAGCACTCACAGCGCCCCACTTGCCGCACAAAAATCCAATCTATGCTCCACTTTTTATCACATTTATTTTATTTGTTTTTCCCCAATTCAATTCAATTCAATTTTATTGTTGCCCACCTACCTGCCCCCCCCCCTTGCAATTAGACGCATTCCACCGGTCAGTCCACCCAGCAAGTAGTAAAAATGATTTCGCTCTAACTTGTTGTTCGTGTTGCTTTGCACGTCTGGCAGCTCTGCTGGCGCTGCGGTGTGCTTCATTTCTAATTTCATTTCATCATATTTGCACAGCATCAATTGAAAAGTTGTTCAACGTCAAATTTGAAATACGTCTTCCTCTTCTTCTTATTCTACCGCTTTCTATTCGACTGCAACAATCATAAACCAACCAATGCACGCACCGAAGGTGTCCTTCAAGGCCGAACTCATGGAGGAGATTCGCTTCATTATGCAATGCTCGGGCAACACCAAAGCCGTCAAGTATCCGAAGAACTCCAGCCGCGGCTCACGCTCGAGCGCCAGCTCGAAGAGCTCCTCCATGTCGGTGGAATCCATACCGACCGACCGGCTGGAGGGCGCCAGCAAATTGCGAACCATCAGCGAGCATACCAAACTCTCGAAATGAGTCTGGGCGCTGCGGACTACCTGCTGATGTCGACGCACTTACCGTTATGTTTATTGTTGTTGTATTTGTTTTTTTTTTTTGGTACGCTCACTTGTGGGCCACAATAAAATGTTGCGTGGCTTTTGTTGTTGGACGATTGTTTTGGATTTATTCGATAGCAGAAATTGGTTTATGCATTCGCATGGAAATGATTGCGGTCAATGTGCGCGAAGGTTGGGGACAGGCTGAGTGCGTCGAACAGTTGAAAAATTGATGGAGTAGCACGTTGAGGGAAACGTTTATGACAAAAAAAAACACTGTTCAAATATTTATTTAGTTTTATTGAAATGAAATGCTGGTATAGTAAGAATACTCCAGGCGTCTTGCGGCGACTTGCGGCGACTTGCCTCTGTCTTGCGTGTCTGTCTGCCTACTTCAGTTTGTTGAAATGTAATGGCAAAGAAGATGAGTTATGAATTGTTGAAGATGCCGTATATTGTTTTTCGGAATCGGATATAATTACAAGGCTCACAACTACGCCACATTATTTTATATGTTTGACTTGCGAAATGTTTACGGCAAGTTTGAGTCCCCTGCCTGACTACTTTCAATTTATTTCAATCAAAAATGTGTTTTCATTTCAAATGATTGATGTGATAAGTAGAGGCCGGTGCTGCATCATTTTTGTAATAAACATTTTCAGAAAGAAACAACAAAGATTTGACAATTTGTTTGATAAAAAAGAAATACGCCAAATTTGGCGAACTGCGTCCATTTTTTTATAATCTACAAAAAGTTGGTTAAGTAAACTGATGGAAGGCGTTTGGTTTGTAATAAAAAACCCCACAAAAAAATTATAAAAGTGTGTGCACGTTTTCTCTATGTTTTAAATTTGTCTTTACCATGAAAATGTTGACCACTACCACATTGCAAGTGATCCAAGCGACAAGGCAAACCATTGAACCATGTTGTCGAGCATAGCCACTGGTCTCTTGTTAAAAACATGTCTAATGAGGCATTCCACGCGAAGCGGACAGGTAAAAAAACTCGATGTTTCCGATTTCAATAATATTTGAGTATGTTCTACCTATACGTATTATTGATACGTATACCAAATATTTTTGTGATATAATGACTAGTTAAAGAGTTATGGGACTTTGAAGTTTTCGACAGCCGGTTGGCATGCAGTACTTCAAAGCCGATTATGGAGTCATAAAATTATATATTAAAATAATTAAACCACTGGATTCTTACTTCATTTACTGAGCTTTTTAATGGTCTTGTTGGAAAAGAAAAAAAATTTTTTTTTCGTAAAAAAAAAAACCAATTAATTTTTTTTCCTTGATTTTCACTAAGTTGGACCATTTTGTTTTTTTTTATTTTTTTTATATATATTGCTAATATTGTATAGAACATTGGTGCCAACTTTTATAATGGGCGTGGAAGTGGATTAGGAGCTAGACTGAAAATACTGCCGAAGGGTGGCGTATTTTGGTACTTAATAGGTATTAAATATCAAATAAACTCATTTTTTTGATAACACAGGCCGACAAAATTCGAACATATTTCAGAACCAGAAACCAGAGTATACTTTTCCGAAGGTTTTTGGTGCGCTGAACAAGAATCTGGCCTCAGAATTGCTCAATCACGTTAGGTTTTCGAGATATCCTAACCTAAAAGTGCGAAAATTGCGGTTTTTGCCTATATTTGAGGTTATGTAGCATAGCTATTTTAACTTTTTTTTGTAAAATAACTGCTGGCATCTTAAAGTACAAGCCTTTCCCTTTCAAATGCGCCTTAGTTTGCTCAAAACTCATTTTTCGTCTTTGAGATATCCAAAATTGAAGTTTGGAATACACATGAGGTGTACAAAACTTGAGAAATTCTGTGTATAATGTATAATTCATGTGTATTCCAAACTTCAATTTTGGATATCTCAAAGACGAAAAATGACTTTTGAGCAAACTAAGGCGCATTTGAAAGGGAAAGGCTTGTACTTTAAGATGCCAGCAGTTATTTTACAAAAAAAAGTTAAAATAGCTATGCTACATAACCTCAAATATAGGCAAAAACCGCAATTTTCGCACTTTTAGGTTAGGATATCTCGAAAACCTAACGTGATGGAGCAATTCTGAGGCCAGATTCTTGTTCAGCGCACCAAAAACCTTCGGAAAAGTATACTCTGGTTTCTGGTTCTGAAATTTGTTCGAATTTTGTCGGCCTGTGTTATCAAAAAAATGAGTTTATTTGATATTTAATACCTATTAAGTACCAAAATACGCCACCCTTCGGCAGTATTTTCAGTCTAGCTCCTAATCCACTTCCACGCCCATTATAAAAGTTGGCACCAATGTTCTATACAATATCAGCAATATATATAAAAAAAATAAAAAAAAACAAAATGGTCCAACTTAGTGAAAATCAAGGAAAAAAAATTAATTGGTTTTTTTTTTACGAAAAAAAAATTTTTTTTCTTTTCCAACAAGACTATTAAAAAGCTCAGTAAATGAAGTAAGAAATCCAGTGGTTTAATTATTTTAATATATAATTTTATGACTCCATAATCGGCTTTGAAGTACTGCATGCCAACCGGCTGTCGAAAACTTCAAAGTCCCATAACTCTTTAACTAGTCATTATATCACAAAAATATTTGGTATACGTATCAATAATACGTATAGGTAGAACATACTCAAATATTATTGAAATCGGAAACATCGAGTTTTTTTACCTGTCCGCTTCGCGTGGAATGCCTCTAATGTTAATTCCGAAGACTGTAGTTTCGTTTGGTTTATCGGCATAGACGAGTGACTTCACGCAACCTCAGAAAAAGTAGTCTTGAACATGGCGTAATAAACAAAGTGATAGCAAGATTGACATCTGTCCGCTCAAACGTCAACATTTCAATGAGAGCATAGCATATGTGACAATTGTAAACGTTTCAGAAAACGCAGACGAGGCCGAAAAGAAAAAAATACTGATAACACTGCACAACAAAATCAAATTTTTTTCAAAATAACAAGGTTCTGACAACGGATTCTGGTAGAGGGGACCAAAAAAAAATATACGTGTATCGGCGTTTTGAAAGTTTACGTCTGAATTTGTTTTAGGGGGGGTCAAAGTTTTCCCCTTTTTGCTCATTCTCATGGTGAATCGGCATACGAAAACCATGTAACCTTACATTTTAGGTATATGATGGGTTCAGCAATTTGATGTAAAATACTACGAAGAATATTTTTGTGGAGCATTTTAACCTTGTAGCTACTATTTTTATGGGTCAATTTGACCCTCTTTTTCTAAAATGCCAGAAATGTCCTGTAAAACAGGACTTTTTAAGGACAAAATATACCACGAAAATATTCGCCATAAAATTCTACTATAGGTCTCTGAATACATCAAATCTCAGAAATTAACTTCAACGCCAGAATCAAGCCAAAACTGAAAATCTGTTTAAGTGTTTATTTCGTACTCATTCAAAATTTCATTTTTGAGGCTTAGTGTAAACTTTCAAAACGCCGATACACGTATATTTTTTTTTGGTCCCCTCTACCAGAATCCGTTGTCAGAACCTTGTTATTTTTTTTTGTGTTGTGCAGTGTAATTCGTAGGGCAAATCGAATGAGAAAAACGTCAATCTCACTATTAATTGACTCTATAGGCGTGAAATCGCAACGATTTAGGCGCCCAACTCACTGTTTGCTCAATAGGTCAATTATTTCAACTGGTAACGGTAAATGGTCAAAGCAGAGACCTAAAATAATTATTATCCATATGTTTGGGAATGAAAAAATTGCCCTAATTTAAGAAAATTCTCTAATTATTAGGGGTATTCCACACCGAGCTCGTTACTTTGTTAGTTCGGTATTCGGTAGTTTTGTACGTGTATTTTGTGTTTGTACAAAAATTGAACAAAAACAAAATACACATGGAAAACTACCGAGTACCGAAGTAACGAAGTAACGAGCTCGGTGTGAATACCCCTATTGTTTTATAATAATTATTCCCAATATGAAATTTTTTACTTCGGCTATAACTATTATCTATATATATAAAAAAAAGTTCACTTCTTGTGTGTAGCCAGTGTTTGCGAAAACGGTTCATTCTTTTGGGAAAATTTTTTTCGTATGTGATAGAAGATGTTAATGCGGTGGTTTATAGCGATATTACATGTTTGTACGGCAGGTGGGCGTGGCACCTCCCATACAACCTAAATTTTTAATATGGTATATCTTCGGAATTATAAATCGGACAGCATTGAAATTTGGTACAGAGTCGTGGCGTAAACATGTCGTTCCACCGGCAAAATTTTATGGGCGTTGGACAAGGGGCGTGGCACTTTTTTAATTCCGGTATAACTTTGGAACTAGAGCGTTCACATCAATGACAATCGGTACAAACTAACGATTTGGTCGTGTCCTTCGACAGGGGGAAAAGGATGGGTTTTTGACAATGGGCGTGGCACCGCCCATACAACCCAACTTTTTAATATGGAATATCTTCAGAATTATAAGTGGTACAGCATTGAAATTTGGTACAGTGTAATGGCGTATACATGTCGTTCCATCGGTAAAATTTAAAGGGCGTTGGACAAGGGGCGTGGCACTTTTTAAATTCCGGTGTACCTTTGGAACTAGAGCGTTCACATCAATGACACTCGGTACAAACTAACGATTTGGTCGTGTCTTTCGACAGGGAGAATAGGGTGGGTTTTTGACAAGGGGGCGTGGCACCGCCTATACAACCCAACTTTTTAATATGGAATATCTTCAGAATTATAAGTCGTACAGCATTGAAATTTGGTACAGTGTAATGGCGTATACATGTCGTTCCACCGGCAAAATTTTATGCGCGTTGGACAAGGGGCGTGGCACTTTTTTAATTCCGGTGTAGTTTTTGAACTATAGCATTCACATGAATGACAATCGGTACAAACTAACGATTTGATCGTGTCCTTCGACAGGGAGAATAGGGTGGGTTTTGACAAGGGGGCGTGGCACCGCCCATATTACTCAATTCTTTAATATGGCATAGCTTCGAAATTATAAGTCGCTCAGCATTGAAATTTGGTACAGTGTCATGGCGTAAGCGTGTCATTCGACCGGTAAAATTTAAGGGGCTTTGGACAAAGGGCGTGGCACTTTTTAAATTCCGGTGTTACTTTTGAACTAGAGCATTCACATCAATGGCACTTGGTACAAACTAACGATTTGGTAGTGTCCTTCGACAGGAGGAATGGGGCGGGTTTTTGGCACGGGGCGTGGCACCGCCCATACAACCCAACTTTTTAATATGGAATATCTTCAGAATTATAAGTCGTACAGCATTGAAATTTAGTACAGTGTCATGGCGTAAACGTGTCATTCCACCGGTAAAATTTAATGGGCGTTGGACAAGGGGCGTGGCACTTTTTAAATTCCGGTGTAACTTTGGAACTATAGCGTTCACATGAATGACAATCTGTACAAACTTATTATTTATTTTGTGTCCTTCGACAGGGGAAATGGGTTGGGTTTTTGACAAGAGGGCGTGGCACCGCCCATACAATCCAACTTTTTTAATGTAAAATAGCTTCGGAATTATAAGTCGCACAGCATTCAAATTTGGTACAGTGTCATGGCGTAAACGTGTCATTTTACCGGTAAAATTTAATGAGCGTTGGACAGGGGGCGTGGCACTTTTTAAATTCCGGTGTAACTTTGGAATTAGAGCGTTCACATCAATGATACTCGGTACAAACTAACGATTTGGTCGTGTCCTTCGGCAGGGGGAATAGGGTGGATTTTGGACTAGGGGTGTGGCACCGCCCATACCACTAAATTTTTTAATATGGTATATCTCCGGAATTGTAATTCGCACAGCATTGAAATTTGGTACAGAGTCATGACGTAAACGTCTCATTCCACCGGTAAAATTTAATGGGCGTTGGACAAGGGGCGTGGCACTAGAGCGTTCACATCAATGACACTCGGTACAAACTAACGATTTGGTAGTGCCCTTCGACAGGAGGAATGGGGTGGGTTTTTGACAGGGGGGCGTGGTACCGCTTTCATTTTTTTATACATAGATTGTTTATCCTGACTGACCGACTGATTGATTGGTTGATTTATCATCGCCCAGCCCAAACCGCTGCAGCTACAAACATGATTTTTGGACTGTAGGTACATCTTGAAGAATTAACCTTCGCCAAGAAGGGATTTTTTGAAATTCGGGGTCTAAAAAGGCAAAACATGGGTGAAAGTGTTGTATGAAGAAACGTGATTTAATAAACATATTGAATTTGAACTTCCTGAAAATATTCTAATATAGATCAAAACTTATTCGACACGTATTTTATAATTTTTCGAAAATCAAAATTTAACTGGCCCAACAATGGGTTAAGGTTTATTTGCGGAAAGACTCCGAAACAAACAACACGAACCGATGGGCCTATTGACTTCAACAATTGTAAAAATAATTGAAATAGATATAATTAGACACGTGTTTCTCATTATTTTCAAAATCTAAATCTAACTGGATCAACGTTAAAAGTATGTATGGAGAAACTGTGAAATGAAAAATATGAATTAGACTTGACATCAAACTTGGGGAAAGTACTCTTTGTGAGAAATAATCTGACACGTGTTTTTCACTTTTTTGAAAATCAAAATCTAACGGGGTCAACAATGGGTTGACAATTTGTATGGAGAAACAAGATTTATTGGGCGTTCCGACTTCAAAGTTATCAAAAGCAGTTCAATCGGGAAATAATAAAACGTGCTTTTAATTTTTTTGAAAATCTGAATCTACCATGGTAAACCAAGGGTTAAGAATTCGTTTGGAGTAAATGTGAAAACATATTATTTAAAGGGCCTTCTGACTTCAAAATTTTTAAAACAGTCGAAATCAAAGATAGACACATGTTTTTTTTAAAATCAAAATCTGATGGGCTCAATAATGGGTTAAGAATTCGTATCGGGGGAAACAGGAGAGCTTGCGTGCAAAGCCGCAGGGCCCAGCTAGTCATGTAATAAATATTTTTGAATTGCATAATAACTGTTATGAGAAATAAATATTTTTTTCATTCTGGATAATTATTATTTTGGGATGTTTGTTTTTTACATTGCTTCATAACTTTTATTTATGACTTTTTTAATTTACGTTACCGATAACTATTATTTTGAGAAATTTTTTGTTTACATTGCTTCATAACTTTTATTTATGATTTTTTTATCATTTACGTTGAATTACTACATTTTGGATATGAATTTCAACAAATTGCTAATTAGAAATTGAATAATTAAACAAGTAGCCATAAGCCGACAGTTTAGGCCAAGTTTGACTTATTATTCATCATTCAAGTAATTATTATTCATTATAACATTATTCATAACATAATTTAGTTGAATTGTTTGTAAGTCTTTCCATGATGAATTGGCAATGCTATGTGAGCATTTTCTAACAGAAGGAAACTGTCAAAAATGCTGTACTGAAAAACCACTTTTTGTATATAGACATAATATAAGAGGGGAAACAACTGTGTCCAACCAATTAAATAACAAATACTTAACTAACTAACAAATTAATTCAACAAATTCATATCAAGTTTGACTTATTATATTATTTGTGCCTGCTAAAACGGCAGTGAGGATAACAGAGCAAAGCAGAGCAAAGATCAACATGGCGTATAAGTAATAAGGAATTATTTATTACCATCGAACATACCATCCAGATACCTTTCAAGTGGACTGGCAATGATTGCTTGACCGAAAATGCATGACAAGATAGAGAAGAGAATTCCAATTTGATGATGGTGCTTTGTGGCGTATGAGTAATATTTATTTATATATTGAGACGTGCAAGTAATATTTATTGACTCGTATTTCTGTATTTGAACTTTCAATCCAATACAAATCAATCATAGTGCTACAACATTGATTACTGGCCAAAATATGCAGAACAAGTGTATGAAAGTGAGAGTGAATGCTTCGGTATAGTCAATACACCGTGGCGTATGAGTGATGTGTATTGAAATAAAGGTATACCTAACTCAATGCGGTCACTAATTCCGGTCGCACTGCCTTACATTACGTGCAAATTTACGGCTTAAACGTGTTAAATGAGCTTAAATAAATGAACAAAACTAGTTCCAAAACATGTATTCTGATATGTAATTGTTGGAAATTCATATTATTCAATTCATATTATCATATTAAACCATTTAACATGATCTAAAACCAGCTCGGCGCAGGGTTGTATTCGAAAGCTTTCTATAAAAAAGCGTTTTTCCAACAAATTCATGCTTTAAAATGCAGCAAATGATTTTCAAAATTTTAAATTAAATAATTGTTCAGCTGGCACCTTTATTTGTTTGCGTTTTATTCCATCTGAGTACAAATTAAACAATAATATTTGCATAAAGTTGAGTTTGTTGACGAGGATTGTAAAAAATAGAGCAACATGTCGAATCATGTTTCCAGCACATCAGTGCTCAAAAATATTTGTGAGCAAACCAATGTAAAACTTAACCTTATTAGCAATGTGGACAGTTGTTTTCAACAAAAAGCTCTATTCATTTAAATTAGTTTAGAAGTTAGAGTCAGTTTGAACATGATAACTATTATCTTATACATTTTTTTTGTACCCAATGAAAGTAGCTACTATGCACAAGTTCTAATTTTTTAAAGACTGCGTTTTCATCAAAAATTCCAAAACAAAATGAACTAAATACATTGTTAATCATTAAATATTTTATTAGGCCGAAAGTAGAGTGCTGACTATAGAACTTTTAACGAATACCTGAAAAGCTGCTTTTCAAGCTTTGCGGTTTTGAACATGGATAATGGAAAATATTTATATTGGAAATGTGTCTTTGCTACATTACTGAAAACTTCACGAGGGTCTTAAGTTTTTGAGGCATTGGAAATGTGACTGCAACATGCTGCAGAAGAAACTATAGCAACATGTGACTGTTAATGGAGTGTAAGGTAATGAATAAATTGTTATTAGTTCAACTAAAAATTGAATATATCAATTTTTGTAGTTCAACTAAAAATTGATTCATTGAACAGCAGTAATTCCAATTTATTCTCCTCCTAAGGGAAACCAAGAAACCAACCGCAGATTCATAATAAACGTTGATGGTTTGTTCAATCTCGTCTTTTGGACATCTCTCTTTTATTTGAATAGAAAATCCACGTCCTCCCCTTTTGCATACCTACCGCTTTGCGCAACAACTTCATTCAATCCTATTCCCATTTGAATTGAATAACCAAATGCATTTCGCTTTCGATAGTGTTGTTGTAGTTTGTATGCATTTTGCTTTATTTGTTTGATATCTTCTCAAATACGTACATTCAGTAGACACTTAGAAGTGGAAAAGGTAAAATTTTGTATTTTCAGTGTTGCAGTTGTTGGCACTCCGTGCGCTGGCACACTGCCAGCCGGCTGCGTCAGCGGAGTTGCGCTCTGTCTGTGTATAGATTTCGGTGTGTATAGTATGCTTCCTCTTGTATATATAAGTATGTCGATATAATTTGGAACGCATCAATGCAATACAATACTATGTCCTTATAGAAAATGTTCTCAAGTCAACGTTTTGATTCCTGAAGTTTGGTTTTCGGTTTTGTCGAGCGGCACTTGGAGTGCTTTTCCTCTCGCCAACCATAGTTTTTGTTTGCATGCGAAAAATTATATACACAGAGTCCCTATTACAAAATTGTCGAAATGTTTTGCAGCGGCAATTTGCTTATGTAAACGTGGCCACAATCAGATTGAATGGCTTTCAACATACTGACAGTTAAAGCTATTAAAGTGATTATACAATACCAGACAATAATTAGTTATGTGTGTTTGCGCAGTTTCAATTTATGGCTCTCGGCCATAACAAAATGCTTACATTGTAATTTGTTTTTTTGTTTGCATATTTTGTTTCTTTCATTTACTATTTGTTTAGTATTTCTAGCTTACAGCCAAATAAAGAATATAGGCGCAACTTTGCATTTAATCGAGCATTTGTATGTATGGTTCGCTATGTGCTGCTGTGTTGGCTTAACCCTTTCAAACCGTGTGCACACTATTGGAAGGTCTTCAATAAAACATTGAAATATTGCACATTATATTGAATATAAATATTTGAAATACATTTTTAAACTCTTCTCAAAAATGCAGCTTCGGTCGGAAAAGGTTAATGCTTGCTGGGTGATTGGTTTAGCTTCTTTCTTGACACGTGTGTCCGAACGTAGTTGAGTTGAAGCACACAGAGTCGGTGTGGCTCAACGCATTTCATACACATACACACACACACTCACACATACATACGTATGCACAATGTTCGTGGAAGTGAAATGTTTGCGGGCTGGAAATTCGTCAAGTGGTGTTTTGTATTTGCATCTGCTGGACTTTGTATATGTTTCGAAAAATTCGCTTATACTTTGTGAGTGAGTTTTCTTTCGTCTTTGGGTGAGTTTGTGGCTTATCGGTGGGTGGTGTTTTGAAGTTTGTTTGTGTACTGCAATTGGGCGGCCCAGCGTTGCAGTTGTCGCTGCATTTGTTCCAAGTACAAAGTGTAGAACTGTTTTTGGTTTGGTTTTGGTTTTTGTATTTGTTTTTGGCGTTTGTTTTTTTTTTAGTTTTATTGTTTGCGCAAATTTGAAAGCTCTGCAGTTTTGTCTTCCCAGCTCTCACTGCAATTTCTTACTTCCAATGCACAAATACAACAATTTTAATGCGATAATTGTAACTTCAGTTTTTGTGTCTTTGTTTTTTTTTTGTATTCTATTGAAAAGTTTGTATTTATATTTTTTTATATTTGGATAAACACGTTTTATAAAAATGTCTGTGTTTCTCTTAGTAAGCGTATGATTTAATTCTTGTTGTTGTTGTTATTTTTGTTAGTAATAATAATACATTGTATTAGTCATATAACACACACACAAGCTTAATTGTTTTGTCAGTTATCCATTGAATTTACTTGGAATAATTCTCGCATATTTTAACTAAGTTTGTTTAATTTTCTGCTTTTTTGTATCAAACCATTGCAATGTTTCACTTTTGCTATTTGAATTTGCTACAACAACAATTTTATGCGTTTTTAAGCAGAAACGACGTAAAGCACAGAGCTCGTAGTGCAGTCAGTGAAAATTTAATTAAATGTGTCACAGTCGATATTCTTTGTCCATTTGCGTTTGCATTTGTGTGCGTTCGATAATTTTGGTGTTGCTTTTGTCATCTTCAGTTAAGTTCAATAATTTGTGCGTGCCCACAGTTCATAACTAAGTGATGTGAAATATTAATACAAAGTTAGGTTAGGAATTGAATGGAAGTTGCCACTTGTCCATGGAGCTTCTGCCAAGCAATTTTCGATTTTGATTAAATATAGTCTGTCATTGATTTTATTTTTGTTTGAGGTGAAAAAGTGAGTAAGGTCTGAAGCTGAAAAGAATATTTTGTACTTTACTATGAACTAACGAGAAAGAGACTTTTTTAAAGTTTTTCTTATAGGAGTATTTGAAAAAGATGCTTGACTCAATGTTGACGGTTACATTGAAAAAATTTTGAACACTAAACTTTACTAAAACACTTTTATTTGGTTTTAATATAATTTTCCGTTTCATTATGAAGGTTGAAGTTAATATTAGAAGACAAAAAATCCTTTATGCATAATGAATACAATAGAAGAGAAATCTCTAGGAGATACCTGTCTAAAATATGGTTTATACATAGTTAAGTAGGTAGGTAGGTAGGTGGGTGTGGCTGCCCCAAGAGAAGCACACTTAGGCTCCTGTGATACCACATGCGATCAAACATAAAACCGCATCACTCGTTGAACCAATTGGAGCTTTTTACGAAGCTTAGTAGACAGCGAATGGTCTTATCAGCTGGATCCCCTAGACTATCAAAGAAGTTTCCTAAATAGGTCATCCTTCTTCTGGATAAAGCATAACAGGTGCATAGTAGGTAAGGTATATGTTTTTACTCTTCCTTGTCCATGCAGCTGCGACAGAAGTCGTTTGAAAACAGTCCCAACCTTTCAGCATGAATGCCAATTAAGCACTGACCCGTTAGAACACCGACCATGGTTCTGATCTGGGCTCTGTTTAATGAGAGGAGTTCTTTAGAATGTCGAAGGTTCAAGGTTGGCCTAATATAATTAACTATATATCGTAAAAAGTGTGCAGATCTGTCGATCTGATAGCATTATTGAAGTATTGAAGCAAGTAGCTGCAACCTTAAATGTTAAGGCCCCACTAACATTGGCCGTCCCAGCGATGAAATTATCAGACTGACTGTCACTTCAAATCGAACTTTACTGAAGATGCTGAAAACCACTGACGGTAACTTATGATAAGTCATACGATACCTAACTGCAAGTAAATAATTTTTAATGTGTATGAAACAAAGCTGCCAGATATGTGAACTAAATATTGTAGGTTAGGTTGAGCTGGTTGTCTTTAACACCAGAATGCCCAAGAAAGTTACAGTGACTTCATTGCGGTGTTTTACTATTTTATTGCATTGCTTTCTGAAAGAAAATCTATCTACAATGTTTTTGCCTGTTTTTTAAAGCCAACTAAATAAACAAATTAAAAATATTGTTAATTGTTTACATAGCAGTATTTAAAAAAGACGGTTATGTTGGCCGGGCATTCTAGTGTTAGAGATCGGTTAAAATTCAAGCTAAATGTGTTGTATATTTTGTAGTTTGTAAGCTCGAGTGTAGTATTTGGTCTTTCCAAAACTTAGTACAGTTCTTGTGTAAAGATCATTGAAAATATTGAAGGCGTGTTCAAGTCAACAAATATTAATGACTGACTCTTGACTTGACACTTGAACTTATTCATATGATATGCTTATTTTACATACGTTTTGTTTTTTCATAAAAACTTATAACTTATTTGAATTTACTCAGGTTTCCACCTTACATCAATTTTGCGTTTTCTAATATTTTTAAGTATGCCGGAAAGATCCGAAGCGCGAAAATCTCTTTGAATTCATAATTATTTATGTATGAGTAAGAACGAAATTTGTGAAAAACTCGAATGTGAATACAGGTATTTGATTTGAGCATTCTTCCCTTGGAAATTGTTTAACATGAATGCAAAGTTAGTTTTATTAATTTTGATTTCATGTTTTGATTGTGGTTATGTGAACTTTTTATTGAAAGTTCATACAATTTATAGTTTTTACAAGCTTGAACAAAACCTTAAAGTTAGCTTAAGCCTTCAGTTATTGCCTACATTATCGAATATGTGCACAACGATATGTGTCGTTATTTCTAGAGATGTCAATTCCGTTAGATTAAAATTATGCAATAATGGAACTATTTTTAATAATTCAAAATATAAAAAATTATTTTTTATTTTAAATTTGCAAATGTGTATCCAAAATGCTGGGATATTGAATTTAAAAGCGTAAAAAAGAACATTCTAAAATGGAACTATTTTCAATAATAAAAAAAAAATATAAAAAATTATTTATAATTTTTGATTTGCAAATGTGTATCCAAAATGCTGGGAATTGAATTGAATTTAAAAGCATATAAAAAGAACATTCTAAAATTATTTCTTATTTTTTTTATTTGCAAATGTGTATCCAGAATGCTGGGATATTGAATTGATTTTAAAAGCATATAAAAAGAACATTCTAAAATGGAACTATTTTCAGTAATAAAAAATATAAAAAATTATTTATTATTTTTGATTTGCAAATGTGTATCCAAAATGCTAGGATATTGAATTTAAAAGCATATAAAAAGAACATTCTAAAATTGAACTATTTTCAATAATAAAATATATAAAAAATTTTTTATTATTTTTGATTTGCAAATGTGTATCCACAATGCTGGGATATTGAATTTAAAAGCATATAAAATAAACATTCTAAAATGTTTTGATTCTTTAAGGAATCCAAATTAGAACTGTAATATTGAAAAAAAGAAATTAAAAAACTGTTTACATTTTTATTCATTTTTTTTTTTAATTTTTAAATTTACTGTAAGATTAAAATTAAAAAAATTTAAAAAAAATAATTTTTCATTTATTTTTTATTATATAATTTTCAAATTTACTATTTAAACTTTTTAAAATATTACATTTACGAAATTTCGAAAATTAACGATTTAATTGCATTTTTTAAATTACACTGTAAATTCATCGATACGGCCCGACATCTCTAGCAGTTAGATGTAATTTTGTTGTTGTTATTAGTTTAGTGCACAACACCAACATTAGTTTCATCTCCTTTCAGCACACATACATTCATACACACGTAACTGTGTGTGTGTGAATGTTTCAAGAATGAGCTTAAACTATCTAAGTTTGTTCTCTAATATATTGTAGAATGTTTACTAGTATATGTACTATATAGATTGTTGTTGTAGGTGTTTAGCGCACGCGCATACATTTATCTAAAATTGTTTTAACTGTTGGGAACAGTTCCCGCATATTGTCTAACTATAGAATTATTATGTATTTAGTTTAGCATTTCGCCGATTCCATTTCATTCTCTTTATTCCCTATAAACATTCATGTATAAATATTATAAATATTTAGTATTTGTATTGCAGTTGTTGCCTCAAACTTCTACTCCGTCGCGCAAGCGTTCGTCCTCACAGTTCAACTCGCTCCTGGTGCTCGAACAAAATCTGAGGCTGGTGAAATTGGCGATCGGACAAACTCGCCTAAACACCGAAACGCGTACAGTCGGTTGGTTTGGATGCATCGACTGCACGCACACATACGTAAATACAAACGCACACCGGTGGTGAGGGATGCGTTGCAGGCTTTCTGTGTGCCTTTCTTTGTTTGTTCATTTTTTGTTGTTTGAGTTAATCGTAGAATGTGGCGTTTTGCATGCAGCAAGCGGCCTTACAAAAGCGCGGCTATGTCTTTGTGTGTGTAGAGGTGTTGCTGCCTCCCGTGGTGGGTGCGTTTCGTTTGTGGTGGTGGTGCTTCTTGGGAGGCTGTCTGTTTCTCTGACGTTTCGCATATTTGCATGTAAGTAGACATTTTTTACTGTGGGTGGCTGCTTTGCTTTGTTGTTTGTATTTTGTTAGTTTATTTGTAGCTCACGCTTGAGTGCGCTGTGTAGCGCAGAGGCTGCGCCGTCGCTTCCGAGTTAAGCTACGAAAAACTAAAATCAATTTTAAAGTGCTTGCCGCCGTGCTGTGCGAGCAAGTGAACGATTTGCTTGCGGCGTGTTGTCGTATTGCTTGCCGCGCACGTAGGAAGGCGGCCCGGCCACCGGCGACACGTTATGCGCTGCCGCCGTTGCACTTGCCTCCACTTCCTTTTCCGTTTCCGGTTCATTGGCATAGCCGGGCCGCGGCGTGCGCGTCTCTGGGTGGGCGTGTGCGGTGGTGTGTGTGTCGGTGTTGCCGCCTCGGCTGCTCAATTATTTATCTCATGGCAAACTTCCATGTAATCTGGGTCGTGCATAATGCCTTTTATCATGTCCTTGAGCATTGTGTAGCGTGGAAATATGGGATACATCTTGGAGCTGCCGTACTCCTCCTGCGAATGCGAACAGTCAATGTTATTAAAAGGAATGCAAGTCGAGATTTCGTTATGATTTTTCTGAACGACAACGACAACAAGCAACAAATAGCAAAAAACTTTGTCATAAAATTGCGTTTGCTTGATACATTACCTTGAGTATTCTTATCAAGTGTCGCAGGCCCAGATACTTTTTCAGCAGTCGGTACAAATCGTTTATGAGCTGAGTGTTTTCGTTTTCAATTTGCGCTGTCGTCATCACTGGTCGCATGGAATCAGTGCAAAAATGTACATATTTTTCATTAATTTATTATATTAAAAAAAAACACCTTAAGGTATCATGGCACGTTAGTAAGGGGAATTTTTAATGATTTACAAAATTATTTCATTTTCAGCTCTTTTATTATCAATCTTTTTGAAATTTTTTTTACAATACAGTGGACGTCCAGTATAACGAACTACCCATTTAACGAATTTTCGATTTAACGTACGGCCAAATTTTTTCCATTGATGGTTCTATATTACGAACGAAAGTGAAATTTGCTGTTCGATATAACGAATAGTTTTGTTTCCCATTTTTTGTTGTTTCTAATCAATCAAGAGAAATGGCAAAACGCAATCGTTTATCTTTAGAGAAAAAAATAAAGATTATAGATGACTGCGATAAGGGAATTCCAGTCAAACTGATCTCAGCAAAATATGGAGTTCCGAGTTCATCGATTTCTACCATAAAAAAAATGAAATCTAAAAAAGTGTTCAAAAAGTATATCAATCGAAATCGCGAAAATCTTTGAAAAAAGGTGAATTTCCAAAGATGGAGCAGGCTCTTTACAAGTGGTTTTTATCTCAGCGTCAGCATCATGTTCCAATAAGTGGTGCTATTATGAAGACAATGGCTAAAAAATACCACTCAAAGTTTTAGGAAGGCGCTTTTAATGCTAGCGATGGTTGGATGACTGAATTAAAAAAACGCTTCGGGATACGTCTTCTCAAGGAATCCGGCGAAAAACTTTCGTCTAATGTCGAGAGTGTGGATCCATTTAAAAAAATATTGAAAGATGTAATAAAAAAGAATGACCTTTCTGAAGATGCAATTTTAAACGCCGATGAAAGCGGAATTTATTGGAAACTGCTACCAGAAAAAACCTACGAGCATGCTGAAGAAATATCGGCACCGGGTAGGAAGAACACCAAAGAAAGGTTCACATTTTTAACATGCGCCAACGCTTCGGATACTAAGAAAATAAAGCTTTTGGTTGTTGGAAAATCTGAAAATCCAAGACCTTTTAAAAACAAGGTGCTGCCAGTGCACTATATGAGTTCTAAGTCTGCGTGGATGAACACATACATCTTTAAAAAATGGTTTTTTGATCACTTTGTTCCACAGGTTGGTAAAAATGTTTTAATTATTTTTTTCATTTTTGTTAACAAAACAAACAAAATTTACCAAAAAAGGCGCTACTTATCTTGGATAACGCTCCAAGTCATCCACCTAAAAAAGAACTTATTAAAGTCACTGATGACGGACTGATATGGGTAATGTTTATGCCACCAAATGTTACTCCATTGATTCAGCCTATGGATCAAAACGCTATACCGCTCGTGAAACTACGTTATAGAAATTCCCTTTTAAATCAAATTATTGCTGCTGGAACAGAAAATATCTGAGCGTCGTTGAAGAAAATTAATATTTTTGATGCAGTGTCTCTGTTATCACTTTATTGGGAAAAACTATCGGGAAATTCTATTAAAAAATGTTGGAGAAATATTTTAAATGAAGATTCCGCAAATTTTGATGAAGAGGATGACATTAAACTATCTGAGCTGATACGATGTAATGATGAAACCCTCTTAGAAACAACATTGACATTGGTTGAAGCTGTTTTCCCAAACGAAGGTGAACAGCATGGACTTTTTCAAATTATGGGGTTTTAATCTTTTTCTTATTTTCTTTCAACGAATGGAACAACACTGATCCTATACCTTCAATAGATTGCGATGAAAGCGATGATGAATTGGGCGTAGAATCGATGACAATATTGATGATTCTACACAAAATGTTAAGCACGAAGACGCAATAAATTGTGCAGAGAAGTGTATAACATGGGCAATGCAAAATAACATTGAATTTTCAATAGAAAAAAATTATGTTAAGAGAGTTGCAGGAAATTGCCATACAGAAAACTTTACTTGCGGTAAAGAGGCAATCGCAAATCGAAGACTTTTTCACTGTCCATACATAGCCATATTTGTATGTATTTAAAAAAAACTGGAATAAAACAAGATATTTATTTAAAAATTGGATATGTGGGACTTATTTCTTTAAGAAGGATGGTTTAAAACAAAAAAAATTTCGATCGATTTAACGAATTTTTCGATTTAACATATTGGAGGTACAACACAAGATTCGTTATATTGGACGTCCACTGTATATTGAAGGTTTAAGGAACACAAAAAAAATCGAATCTGCTAATCGGCTAATCTGAAACAAAAAATATTCATAATTATTAAGCTTTTGGACACAGGAATTCAACAGAAAAATTAAAAAAACGCTAAAAATAAAAGGATTTTTGAAAAAAAGTGTAAAAAATTGACTGCGTTTTTCACCTTTTTTTCCCAGAAAAAGTACTTTAAATTAAACATTTTTCTTCAACATTGTGGTGGATTCTTGTAAAAAAAAAGTTAATAAAAAGAATTAAAAAAAATTTTTTTAAATCGGTCGAGCCAATACGGAGATTATTAAGTGTTCGTAATGGAGGATGTGCTTTTTTTCTACGCGACTTCAGCTCCACCAAGAGACAATATGCGAAAAAAAATTATTTTTTTTTTGTGTTCCTTAAACCTTCAATATATTGTAAAAAAAGATTGATAATAAAAGAGCTGAAAAATAAATAATTTTGTAAATCGTTAAAAATCCCCTTTCTAACGTGCCATGATACCTTAAACTAAGCATTCAATCGAAATATTAACCAACTTACGTTCGAGTCGCTCCATGCGTTCCCTCTTCTCGGCCGCTTCCTCGGCCAGCTTTGCCGATGTTTTCACACCCTCGCCCGACTTTTGCGTCTTCTCCATAATGGCGCAGGCGCGCATAACATACGACGGCACCGTCTCCTGCTTCTCCTGTCGCGGAATGTCAATCAGCGTCCAGTACTGCGTCTCCAAGCGTATGACGTCCTACCACGCACAGAAAGCCTCATTAAAGCCATCAAGCACAAACGATTTTTTTGGTGGCATGTTCTACTCACCTTTATCATCAGTTTTAGCATCGGATAGCGTTGGAAGACGTTGCGGTGGCTCTTCGAGTCGCCATATTTGTTCATGAGCGTTATGAGTGCCTGCTTGGCGGTGTCGTAGGACTCCTCCAGGCGTAGGCGTAAAGCTCTCAGTCTCTCGTTGGTATCAATTACCTCCTCGCGGCTCATGCCACCTGTGGATCGTGTACAATTATCGATTTGCCATTGGCTACATACAGACATACAAACATACTTGGCGCTCCCTCGTCCTTCACATCCTGCACAATGCGTCGCACACTTTGCGTAAATTTGCCAACAAAATTTGTGGTCGCTGTGTAAAGACAAAAGAGCAGAGCAGACAAAATGGTTAGACAGATGACAGAGAAAATATAAAAAGTTATAAAAAATAGTTGCAAAAGAGTAAAATTGTGGGGAAATCGCTCGTAACACTATCATTTATTTAACAAATGTAGCAACAGTGAGAATGACCCTGTATGTTTATCTGCGATTCACTTGGAAATGATTAATCTATGGAGCGATGAAGCATCATCAGACAAATCATTATGCCATTGTAAATCGCCTCTGCGCGTGGTTTTTTTTTGGGCAGCGTCTCCGCTGAGAATCGAACCGGCGAATAGATTAAAATATTTACCGCAGCGACAAGCACACGCGGCCACAAGAAGTGCTTTGAGTGTGAGAGTTAATGCTGTATTTGAGCTTGTTGTTTTTGTTTTAAATATTTCACAGCATTGCCAGATGCGAGAAATGCTATTTGAGAAACTGTCGATATGAGAGCAGTTTGTCAGCACACAAGGTGCCTCAGGTATCTAAATATGTGAATGCCAATTAGAGTTGCCGCTTTGGGTCTTTTCGGACCAAAATTTTTCAGATTTTTTTACTTTGGTCCGCTGATCCGCTAAAACAAATTTCGGTCGGTAAAAAAATTTTTATTTAAAAATGAATTTAAAGATATCGCAAATTTTTAATTTGGTCGGTTGGGGTCGGATTTGGTCGGAAAAAAATTTGTGAAGTTTCAACACTGATGCCAATATTACTGATTGGGTAGTAAAATTTTGTAATAAAAACAGAATAAAATTATACAAATTTACATTTTACGATTTTATAATTTAATTTGAATAAATTACAATTTTTTCGTTTGTGAATACATTCCTTGAACTTGTATAAAAATATTTTTTTTTTTTAAATTTTATTTGAATTTTTTCAATTATTTTTAAATAAATATAAATGTATGTATGAGCAACTGAACGTTGACTAAAATCAAACATTTATACAGTTTAGATATGATGAATGTAGTTCTTTTGAAGAGGTTTAAAGATGGTTTCGCTAGATTCCCAGTTATCCAACATTGTGCTGGAGTTGGGCTATACACATCCAGAATTAAAATTCCAACATTAAAATTGTATCAATTGCATCAAAATTGAGTTTTTGAGAGACAAAATTCGTTAATCAGGTTTCGCACAGATCCACTTTTATGGTAAGTTTGGCATAACAAACTTGTTTCATATGCTTTGAGTACTTTAAGTATTACGAATTTTATTGACTAATTCCATTAACATTGAATTTCTTTTGAAAAGTTCTAAGCTAAACTTCCATTTTTGAGAATTTCTTCTGGATATAAATTGAGTATTGTTTAGGGCTTAATACAAGAATGCCCGGCCAATCCAATCTCAACAAAGTAATCGTATTACAAAATAGAGATCATGTTGTTGCATTATTTTTAATTTTTTTATTTATTCAGCTTTAAAAATAGTTAAAGTCACGAAAGATTTTCTTTCATTTCTTCCTTTTGATCCATAATAAAAGACCTCAATGGATGCATTTTGACTCCTTTGAGGCATTCCAGTGTTAAGATGTGAAAATGCAAAGTCATTCAGCGTCAGATACCGAAATATTATCGACAATCTTAGAAAAATCATTAAAATAATTTGTCATAAGATGTTTTCGCACATCTGTCTGGCGGCAACCGCAAACCAATTCAACTTTATTGGGATTTCCGAATGGTTTACACAAATTCAATCAATGAGCAGCACACACACACACACACACACACGTGCATTACGCAGGCAGATGAACAGCGAGTAGTAGAGTAAAATATGAAACAGATGCGATCTATTATGTCAGCATTTCATAAGCAAAGTGCAAATTGGTCAAATTTAATTGACTGCATTCTATGCTGCAGCAGCACAATGACAGCCACTTTGAAAATTGCCAGTGCGATAAGTTGGAAAAACCCAGCACAGAACGGTTGAGATACACAACAAGCACTGCGAAAAAAAAGAAGCTGATAAAAAACAGCCGCACGCCGACGCTTATTGGAAATAACTCACATTAATGTGGCGCGAATGCAGCAAAAAAAAATAAAAAGCAAACAGGCAAATTACACGAAAACTTTGCAGGCGGCAACTGAGTCATGCCGGCGGCTTAGACCGGCAGCACTTTGACCTTTGGACTGTGCACGTCATCAGGTGCCGGTGATGCGACCGCAGCCGATTAGACATGTCTGACGTTAGCTGGTTTTCAAGCGAAAGTGTCAAATGCTTTGCGCTTCCCAACATTCTCAAAATGTGTGTACTAAGCAGGGAATGTGCAAAAAAATATTCACAAAATATTACATAATCGATGATGTTAAAGGAAAGTTGGCGGAGTAAATAGGAAAAATATGGGAATATATGAAAACAGATTTTAGATTTAAAGCTGGATAGTTGGATCATAGAGAGGGAAGCCACAAGTGAACATAACATTTTTGAATTTATTTATTTTTTGGCTGCATTGAAGTATTCACTGTTGGATACTTTCTGACACTTTTGGACACTGGTAGTCTGATAATTATGTTACTAATAAATATTGAAAATTTCGACCGAAGCATGAACAATTCAAAAGGGGAATTGAATATTTATTAATATTTATGATTAAAGACAATAAACCAACGCTTGGCATACAAAAATGGAGAAAACCAATTTTTGAAATTTGCGCTTGCAGAGTGAAAAGTGCCACAATTTTTATTATCTTAACCCTTTCAGTCACAATGTCCAATATATTGGACTACAGCCCATACAATTCATACAGAACGGGTTTATTTTCATGTCGGAAAGGGTTAATTTAAGACGACCTTAGCGAAGTACTCAAAAAAAATTGAATCAATAAATAACATAAAAAAAAAATATAAAAAACAACGAGATAAGACTTTAGTTTAAGATTTATCTTTTTTCGCCGTTAGTTACAATTTCAACAAACTGAATCCGAGTAACTCAATAGTTTCTATAGCCAAACCTTAAACTCGCTGAAAGGTTGCAAGAAATTTGTTTTTAGAAAACTTGAGTATTTTTGTGTATTGAAGCAATGAGAGTGTTTATTAATTAAAAAAAATTATAGTCTAATTTTATAACAAAGAAGTGACCTATTTATTTTTTTGTGTGTTATAGCAAGTGAGTGTTCATTAACCCTTTCGCTACAGATTTTTGTTGGGGAAGGTTAAAGTTTTTATTTGATCGATTTAGTCTTCTGTGTGGTTATATAAACAACATTCCAGAATAATTTTTATAATTTTTATTATCGGATGCTGTTTTTTAGAGAAACCAGCAGACTGGCAGAGACCAAATAGTTATGGCTGTAAAAATTAGTTAACCGTAGACCTACGTTAAAAAAAAAGAAGACTAATCTTACGTTAGGGTCGTTTTCGACCCTCACATATGGGAGTTAGTAGGTATAAAAATTTACGTTTATTTAAAAAAAAGCACAACTTTTTGGTACAGTTTATTCAAAAACTTAAAATAAAATACAACGGAAATATTTATTTGTAGCTTTTAAACACTTTCAAAGCATTTTACACACATTGCGGTTGTGCTTATTTTTGCAGATATTTTTTTTAGGCATCCGCAGCAGACAAGTTCTGTTTTTTTTTTTTTGTTTTAGAATTTTTTTCCAGGCAACAACTTTTTTATTAGAAAAAAATAAATAATAAAAATAAAATAAATAATAATTTAAATTTTTATTTACGTTTCCTATGAAATCACGAAGAAATTCGAATATGAAAAGCTTCGGCATATAACGGGTTGAAAACGACCCGGATTGACAAAAATTACACAAATTACAAAAAATGCAGAGCTAACTTAGTTTTTCAATATAAAACACTTTGATTTCGATAGATAGTTCAAGTAAGAAAGTCATGAAAAACAGCTAAAAATAATAACAAATTAAAAAAAATATTAGAAGTACAAAAACAAATTTGGTCGAAAACGACCCCAACGTAGAGCTACGGTTAAACATAAAAGTTTGTAAGCATAACTAAAAATTTAATAAATTTTAATATCAACTAAAATAATGAAAACAATTTATATAAATTGAAGTAAAAAGTGTAATAAAAAATGTTTCTTATTTTTTCTGCTTTTAATTTTTTTACTATGTAACGACACAACATTCTAGAAAAGTGTATACTTTTCTTCTTTAAATTTAAATATTCACTGCATTAATTTCGTATTATTTCTAAAACTGTATACTATTCTAAGGACTAAAAAAATTTTTTTTTTAAACTATGCAAGGTTCAGATGCCCATAAAGAAGCATGTTGCCATATGGCAACGAAATACCGAAAGGGTTAATTGTTCTAATTTTATAACAAAAGTGGAGCAGGTAGAGAGAGTATTTAATTTAGTTGAATAAATTTATTTAACAAAATATCGCATAGCAGATATTCACATCTCGACTTCAAGCAAATAATAACAATTTGTAATGTTCAATTAAAAAAATCTGTGCGTTGGCAACTCCCGGCGCCATGCTCGCCGATCATATCACAATTTGCATGAGCTGAACTCGCGCGACGCGCTCACTCCGAGCGAGAGATGCACGAAAAACCCGCCGGAGCCAGTTTGGCGTAATATTTAAGGCAACAACATGAAAAGCACTCTAAAGTATTCGAATGTTGAGCACGGCGCACAGTGTGGATCGACAATCGCGACTTGGCTGTGGCACGAACGGGCGACCGCGTTAACGTATTTTAGGCCAACATTTTTGGTAGCTGTGCCGACGAAAAACAACAAACGAAAAGCATAAGTGAAAAAAATTAAAAAAAAAACCGAAACGCCGACGGCATTTGGCAGATGTCAGAGACACCACAAGGCGCTTATTGTCAATGAGACTTGTGCGAAAATTCAGTGTCGAGCGTTGCGTTTCATAAAAAAGCCAAATTGGCAGCGGAACGTGCAAACGCGAGTAAGCAGCAAACGTAAACAATAGTGGCGAGCGAATTCATACACAACGATTGATTGGCCGATTGATCGATCGATCTGTGCAAACGGACTGCGATCGAGTTGGGTGGAAGTCAGCGCTGCTGCTGTACGCACGCCAGAACCGCCTGAGGCCAGCACAAACGAAAGCCATAAGGTACATACAAACAAACAGACCTATATATATGTGTGTGTGGGTGAGTGTGCTGTATAATTGCTGCATGTACACACATCGATTTTATTGGATAAGCAATGTGCGCCGCATATCACCAGCAGAGATATTAAAGCGCGCCGATGACGCTATGCGGCGCGTTGTGGGTCCGCGCGAGTCGAACGTGTCTGCTCCATTTCAAAGCAATTTCAATGAGGTTTTCGTGCACTTGTTATCGGCCACAGCCAAGCAAACGAAGGGCAAGAAGCTTGTAGCATTAAATTTCTGCCTTTGCACATGTCGACTGTGCAAGCTGCGAGCAGTCCGTTTGGCTGCCGAGCGCGCCGACTGGCAAATGGAAAAGTCAAATGTTGCTTTTGCCATTAACTTGAAGCAGTTTTGTGTCGCCGAAGATTCTTCACGGCGTGTCGTGTCGGCGCCGCTGCTGTCCCACTGTCTGGCAGTCCGCTTGTAGCGCGGCAACTGGTCTGCGGCTGTGTTTGCCATTCGCCGCGCTCTTTCGGCTTTGCTCACGGCTGCTTTTTGCTGCCTGCTTTTTGTGGTATCAGCAATATTTTTTTTTGTCACTCGTTCGGTCGTGTACAATGAAAAATGTCTTTGTTGCTGTTGTTGTTTCATTTTATACCGCTTGCAAAGTGCAATTTTAATGAAAGCATAAAAAAGTTTGCTGAAAATCGTCCGATCGCGTCATTTTATCTGACTGCCGCTTTGTCCACACCTTTGCGGCTTTTTGTTTCGTTCGATTCTTTAAAGCTTTTGTTTGTTATTGTTTAATTTATGTGGTCATGACTTGTAATGCAACACAGACACGACTTATTGTGCTACTCGCACTCGTCGTACATAATTTTGAGGTCATGATTTACCTTTTTTGCAAATCATTCATCGTGCAACGTTGCAAGGTGAGTTGGGGCTAAAATGGTTGAGATAATTAGGAAAAATGCGACTTGAGAACGTTTGCATGTTTAATTAAAAAAATTCTCACAGTTAAAAGGTTAAATGAGTCAAGTTTCGCTCAAACATTGCTTAATGAAGCATTAATAATTGAGTGACCGCATTAATAATTGGAAATTAAGCAAAAATGTTTCCATTCTAAAAATGGTGTTTGCTCTTTGTGAAGCGATCGATTTGGCCGATCCCAAAGCAACATAAATGAATTTCTCATGCAATACGAAGGAGTGGCTTGAATCAATTTTTATAGATACTTTTCGAGAAGCTGATGAGTCAACTGCAGCTGTGCAGCTGCGCCTTCTTCAGCTTCTATTCGAAGATGTTGTCTATATTTCAGATATTTCATGTTTTATTAAACATTTAGATATGATCTATATTGATCTTTAAAATCGTTTTCAACACATAGTCTACATGACTCCATTGATATATTTTATTATTTGATTGCAATGATTTCTGAAAGAAATTCTTCCAAGTTTTTGAAAACCAACTGAAATTCAAAGATGATTGAATTTACATGCACATTTTTAAGCTTTTCTGCAATTATTTCGCATATTTATGTTTCAAATTTACTGCTTCAATTATGCTCAGTTTACAAATAAATACATTTTCGATGAGAGAAAAATGAATCCCAATCTTGTAACATGATTCTTTTGCATACCGGTTCTCAATGAGACAGCAGATGTTGTCACAGAAGTGATGTTCATCTGCCAGATGTGCAATTCAGCAACGTTCTGATGCCTCTTGAATTAATGCTCAGCCACTTCAATGAAACGCTTACGAGATTTGTTCTCTCGCTGCCGAGGAAAAACTGCAGAGCCATCGTAGGCATACTTAAGGGGCCGTGGCGGAAGATTGAGGGAAGATTGAGGGTCTAAACCCCCCCTAATACAAAAATTGATGATGCAAAATATGGTTTGAAATGGTATTGGGCTCAAAAGTTGTCAGCAAAACTCCCGCCCCTCAAATGAAAACATGTGTGCGCCACTGTAACGGCGCACTGCTTAATAGCGGCTCACTCGCAAAAGGTGTGCAACACCGAGTTGGATGCAAAGAAAATGGTGCCAAGAAAACCTTGGACCACATTCTTCACTATCGCAAGACTGCGCCTTATCCGCTTATGAGCCGCGTTCTTCTCTGTGTTGGGGTCCCATTCGGCAACTTTGTTAATGTTCTTATGCGGTCATGATGCAAAGGTTGGTAGGTTGCAGGGGCGGATTTAGCAAAATTTTTTGGGGAGTTTGAAAAAGTAATTCTTTAATATTCTTTAAAATCTAACTTCATTGTTTAGGGCCGTTATACAAATTGAGTTATCAGATATTTAAAAAAATAGTAATTATAAAATCGACGAGCGAAGCCACCGGGTACAGCTAGATGTGTATAAATGTGTAAAAAACCCGTTCAAAAAAAGAAATATTAATATAAAATATATGATATCTCAGGGGGTTTCAATCCGAACGGCGGTTTTTTTTTGCAATTTCCTTTCACACTTGGAGGTTTGGCCATTGCGTGCCAAGAGAGCACTTGCGCGATTCTTGTAATTCTCATCTGCTTCATATGGATAGCGATAGAAGTGGACGAGTGTTTGACCAGCCCGAGCTAGGAATCGAACCTAGGATGTCTGGTATGAGAAGCCTCTGGTATGCAAAACAAAATCTAAGTAAAACTTTGCATGTCGATCTGATCAGCTCAAAGTATTATTTATTTTGATGTACTCGAAATTACTAAAATGTTTCGGAAAATTTAATTATAAAAAAATTACATTAAAAAGCATATGAAGTATGCTTTTTTTGAGTGAATTGATTTATCCATTTCGTATTTTGCCACAAGTATTTGATTTGCTTTAAATTTTTATTAGTAAAATATTTCAAAATTCGTTAAAAATCGTAAATATTGTGCAATAAAAAGTCAAGAATCAAAAAAAATTTAAGTACTGCAGTGCTAGTATTTTGCTCGCAGCTGTATGTGTGTTCCTTTAACACTTTGAACATTTTACTAAAAATAAACCAGAGGCCAATCACTTCAATGTTTTTTTGTTTGCCACTCCCAACTACACAGAAATAAATACTAACATTTATGCATTTAATAACAGACAACAAATAATATGACAACAGTTGGCAACACCATATTTGGCTTGGACGCCTTGAGTCTGGCCTTTTGTTGCGTTTAGCCGCCACATAGAATTTACTCTGCTGCTGAGCGCTCCGTTTGGTGTCGATCGCATTCAGAGTGAACAACTTTAGCTGGGGGCAAATTGTAATTAACTGCCAACACGCTTCGCCATCTGCGGACAATGGCACACATGATGCGAATAACATTTTCAATTCGCTCGCCAATAAATCATTGCTTGCTAAGCGCCGCCACTGCACACAAATCGACAGCACAAACAGCACAAACATACAGAAACATGCGCGCGATCGAACCAACACTAAACAATTAGCCAATAAAAATAAATAAAAAGCAGTATTTTTGCATTTATTTAATTCGCTCGATGATTGCTGGTTTGATTGCGTTGGCTGATTTTTGGTGTTTTTGATGGTGAAATAATAAATAAACAGCCACTCGCGAGGATCATAAACCATTACCGGCCAACAACTGCACTAAAATGCCTTTGGCGGCTGTTCACGCTCCGTTTTTTGCTCATTCGATTTTCTATGATTACTGGAATTTCGGAATTTCTCTAATTGCGCTGCAACCCATCGATTGCAATTGCTCGTGTGATGTTTTATTGAGTTGCGCTACTTTCTTAATTGATGTTTATGATTAAATTTTTTTCCTATATTGCAATTAGAACTATTTTCTGAAAAAATTTCTCTTGAAATATGCACAAAATGCTTATTAATTTGTTGTTGTTGCAGTTGTAATATGAAGCGGCATTGCAAAGTGCCTCATGCTGGCGGTTGTTGTTGTTTTATTATATGTAATTTTTGCACAAGGAATGCGTCGAATATTTATGCAAAATAATTTACGTGCTCCGCAAGTTAATTGGTATTTCGACTTCCGAAATATGTTGTAAATTTATTATAGCTTGCGACTGCGCATGCATCACAATTAGTTGTCGGCCTAAGAGGCAAATCATTTTGAGTGCCTACGGGTTTTAGTGTTTGTAGTGAACGTTTAAGTTTCAATGGACAAATATGTTAGAGCTGTTCAAGGAAATATGTAGTGTGATGGCATTGTAGAATAAAGAGAAACTGCCTGAAAGTATGCTACATCAAACGTGGTTTGAATTCTTGAGGCTTAACCAACAACATACCAGAAACATACTCCTGAGTTGTAGAAGCGAAGAATGAAAGTTAGTTGGCTTTTCCTTATTTTTTTTTTTAATACTCTGAGTATGAGTTCTTTAAAATATTGTTGCATAAAATTTAAAATTGTTCATAAAAACGCAAATATTTAAGAATTTAAGCCACATGCAATTAGATAAATGTATTTATTTAATTTTCAAAATATAAATTTTTGCTTAATAGTAGCATTTCTGTTAGTAAAATTTGGTATTTGCATTAGACTCATTGTAGAATACCAATCAATGAGTACCGAAATACAAATAACACTCATCAAATATGATAAACTAAAAGTCTTCGATTTTAAGAATTCTTGGAACCACCTTGGCAGTTGTGACTAATCTTTAGAACAAAATTAAACAATACACTTTGGAGAATATACCAGAACGCTCAAAGAATTTTATCTCTTCAAAAATAAGGTTGCAGCAAGACTCAACAAATATTTTTGTGAACGTTTTGACGACGGTGGTTCTGTGTAAATATTGTTTTAAAAGAAAGGCGCTGCATTCAATGATTAATTGTAATCTTGACGATAAGGTTGATTGGAAGGAAGAACAAGTGGTGCTTCAGTCATTGGTTGAGTCCTAAATGTAATAAAACTGACGTCATAGAATAGATGTATTTTGTTCATGTTTGTTATGTAGGTATGTATGTACATTAGAGTGGATTTAGTGTTGTATGGAGATTCTTAATAATGGGTTCTCTGAATAAAAAGTTCACATTTTCTCACAAAAATCTAATGATTTCTTCTTAACACTCAATTACGATTGCAATTATATTCAAAGTAGGGGGGTTAGTGGGGTTTCGACAATACATGTTGATTTTTGCTTTGTAGAAACCCAAAAGTTGACAACGTCACAAATCCGATCGTTTGGGAGACGCCCTCTGGTGGTGAATTTCTAAACTTTAATTAATTTTGTATTTTTTGTACTCTAGAATGTTGGTGATCGCTCAATAAATCATTTAAATCGGTTCAGTAGTTTCCGAGATACGATGTTTTCTCGCTTACTTAACTACTACATCTACAAGTGGGGGGCCAATGGCATAGAAAATGGCCAATTTTGTATGGCAGACCCCTTAAGACTTGGAGATAGCGGGTAGGTATGTTTAGAATAAACATTCGGAAGGGAAAATAAATGTATGTCGGCCATACATTTGATACATCTGGGGGCAACCTGGGAGCAATGGGAGCCTATTTTATAAAAACGACCATTTTGTATGGGAGCCCCATTAAGGGTTGGAAATAGGGGGTAAGTATGTTTGAAAGAAATGATCAGTAAGGAAAACTAGAGGGGTCGGTAATAGATTTTAACCCTCTAAAAGCAACTTCTGACCAGCTGTGGAGCAATTTGTCGAATTTCCCAGCTTTTTTGTGAACTTTGACCTCGATGAGACGCCGCATAAAATGAGAGGGTGCGGAGCATCGAGAACCCATTATTAAGAATCTCCATACAACACTAATTCCACTCTAATGTACATACATTCTTGTGGGTGCTACATTAGGAAACTATTTAACAGAGTGTTGACTTCATATCTTGCTAGCAATTTTGCAATCAAATAGAATTTTTTAAATTAATTAAATAATTTATTAATTAATTTTATAAAATGCTTGTTTTTACCTTCAGCTGCATAATTAGTCATAATGTTGCTAACTAAGATTTTTTTGTAGTACAATTAATCAAAATTGCTGCCCAGTCATGTGCCAAACTTATTCTTTGCAGAAAGGAATATCTGTTTAAGAAACATTTTGATCTGTCCATGTCGATATTAAACTCACAATTTTTTCAGCTACAGTTCAATCCAGCAGTTGACTAGCTAGCGGAATTTTTTTGGGGAATAAAATTGAACTGATATCTGCAAAATGTTGCTTTGCATTGCAAAAGCTGCGCAATAAAAAATTATACCAATACAAAAATTTCAGAATTTAAATGAAAGTGAAAGTGAATTAATAATCATTAATAGATTAATGTTAATTTGTAGCTTTATTTTTTGAAATTAATTAATTTTAAATGTTGTTGCATTATCATTTATTATTATTTTATTTTTATTATTATTATCTTTAAATTCAATATGTTCAATAATGTTTTTATTCGATCACTGCTTGGCAATAATCCGAGAATATTTGATGGAATTTTAATACTAAAAATAACAAATGCCAGCACACAACACTGTCAGAAATAAAGTCTTTATCAAAATATTGCAATAATGTCATTGTAAATCAACTCAATAAAATCTGGTGACAAGTGAAAGGAAAATTTTAATTGTAAAATTTAAAAAAAAAAACCCCATGCTTTTGTTTGTGCTTAATGCAAAATGTGCGCCAACTCATCAACTCAAGTGAGACTGTCTGTGTGGGTGTAGCCAAATTTGTCTGATAGAAAGCACATGTTGACATAATTTATATAACAACGAATGCTCTTTAAAAATCGTTGATGCTTTGGTTAAAAAGCCAAAGTGTATATAGGATAACGGTTTAGTTGGGCTTTCAAAAAAAGGCAGAGATATGATTTTCGACCAAGATCTGAGAATATTATTTCTTTGGTATTTGAGAATTTTTTAATATGGCTATGACATTTTAGTTCACATTTAAGAACCAAAGCAGCCCAGCATTGTTGGTTGAGTTTTATAGATCACATAGGCAGATTCTTCCCATTCAAAGTAAGTGAAAATAATCAGTTTTAACCGATTCTACACGTTAGGGACAAGATTCACATTTTTTGTAATAATTTCCTAAAGTTTTCTAAAGAATACAATAAATCCTATACATCTGATCTCAACTCTCAAAAGATCGCACAGCTTTTTCAAGTATCTAATAGTATGGAGCATGTGAGGGTTAAGGTAGGTGTAAAATATTGAATGATTTTCAAACTACTTTGACATATAAAAATAGAGAGAATTCTCTCTCTTTCTGCCTTAGTTGAGTTGGTGATTGACAATACTAATGGAATGTAGTCTCAATGACCACTTAGTCACCAAACAGGCACTTAATGGATGAATTACAATTAGTGTGAAATTTTTGGACCGGCCTTTGTTTGCTTCTTTGTTCATTAACGATGCCTAATCATTGTTGTAGTTACTTCCCACATGCAGTGTTTAGGCATTTGAAATTAGCATAAACAAATTCTGATACAAATCTGGCTGACATTCAAGTTAAACTTGATTTTGGGTGATAACATGGAAGCGTCGAGTTATTCATTAAAATGTGGTATAACTTCTCAAGTTGCATTACCTGACGCAGACGACAGTTTTGCAGTTATGGCATTGTTGTCATATTTAAAAATAGGCATACAAAGTTAAGTGCAAGCAAAGTTTTGAAAGCCAACTAATTATTTGGACATGTAAATGCTATGCAAATGTTTGAAGAGGTGGCAAATTTTGCTGCCTTTTATTTGTTTGAACATTACAAATCTCGCACGCAAGCTGCCAGCCAGCAGCAAATGCGAAAGATCAACAAATCAAGTGAAAAACAGCGAAAAGTCAACGAATGACCACAACAGCGGCTGCCAAAATAGTCGCAGCGGGCAATGACAGCCAGTCGCACTACGAGCACAAACGCTGCCACGCAAAGATTTGCGCGCAGGGGTTCGTAAAGGCAGCGACGACCTTGCGAGTAACGTGAATTTTGACGCAGCGTACAAACGCCACTCCAACCGGGCAAACATGTTAGAATTTTGAATGTCTCGAAACCGGCTGATTCTATTTGGCATTTGTGTATAATGCGAAAGAGAATGTCAAAAATTGATTGTTAATTGCCCGCATAACGTGAAGCCGAGCAACGGCAACAGCAGAGAACAGTGAAGCATTGAAAAGCTCAGTAAAAAATCGACTCATTGAATTACATAGTTAGCTGTTGTTTGCTATCTTTTCTTATTAATAGCTATTTTCATTTGTTAGATCTGACAACTGGCCACTGAATAGAATACAAAATACATTTTAACCCTTTCGCTATTTTGTTGCCATATAGCAACATGCTACTTTGCGGACGTCTGCATCCTCTATGGTTGCAAGAATACATTCTTTTGTCGGTCCTTAGAATAGTTTGAAGTTTAAGGAAAAATACGAAATTAATAAACTGATTATTTAAGTTTAAACAAGAGAAGTATACACGTTTTTTTAATGGTATATCTTGAAATAGTGAAGGAAGAAGAAGCAGAAAAATTAGATAACTTTTTTCATATGACGTTTTCTTTCAATTTAGATACTTTTTTTTTAATTTTGGCTGGAGTAAATGAAGAAATATTCAAATTTTCGTTATGCGTAAAAAGTGTTATGTTTAAGTAATTAATACAGCCACCAAGATGTGGTTGCTCTCATAGAAAAACACTCTAAAATACAGGGTCCGAGTATACAAATTAAAAAATTTCTTATTGAATATTGCTAATATAACCACATAGAAGCCTAAAACGTAAAATTTAAAATTTTAACTTTCCCCAGTAAAAATCTGTAGCGAAAGGTTTAATGGGGCTTGCTGCACTGAGATCAGAAGTGATCTATTGGGCCCCTACAAGTTGTTAGAGAACATCCCCTAGGCCTATCGACCTAATGAAGCTTAGTAACTCATGGGATTTAGGTGCTTCATGTTATCTTCTGCAAGCCAAAACTGGCCCAGGTAACGCATCCTGCCGCGTCGCAGTGTAGTGAAGTATAATGTGCTCGGTAGTCTTTTCTGCTGTTCTGCAGAGTCTACAGACACCAACCCCTTTCAAGCCCGATTTTATGCATATGTTTCCTCAGTCTTCAGTGCCCAGTTAGAAGACAGGTGACCTGTCTTAGCTGGTTCTTTCTTAGTTTCAGGCATTCTTCACTCCATTTGTGGTTATAACCTTTAATAAAGATTTTCGGCTGCCTTAGGCCCGAGGCGTTAGACCAGTTGAGGACGTCCATAACAAAATGCAATAATTCCACCAGAACAATTTGTTGGATAAACGAATAAATTTAATTAAAGTTAGTAGGATATATGTACATATGGAAATGTTTCATTTTGGTCTGAACCATTATTTTTGGTTTTGAATTACAGTGAAGTTATTGACCTTTGGTATGTTTTATAACAATCGTTATATACATTTTAATATGTAGAATTGGATTTAGTCAAAAAAACGAAAAACTCAAAAAGGTGAAATTATTGCGTAATACAAATGTAATACAAATGTGAACAAGCCTTGTGACAAGAGCAGACCAAGTCAAGTATCTGTAGACACTGCATGAAAACAGAAGAGGAGGATTATTTTCTGTAGCAAATGTACTGAGGCACTTCACGAAATGGAGCAGAAGATAAAATTTGGCCATTTCAATTCATTCAAAAATCTGGCAAGAAATGCTTTTCAAGATTTTCATCCTTTAACCGTGGAATGCTAAAATTTGTTGGCAATTATATCAAAAACTATTCGCAACATTAGCCAAATCCACTAACATTAATGTTTCTGGATTAAAATTAATTTAGTCCCGAAGATATAAAATGGATAAATGCACATCGTATTACCATAGAAAATTGAGATTGAATTGAAATTGAAAATTGCTTAAGGGTAGAAACATGGTGAGCAGGTCGAGGTGACTAACAAGCTGACTAGCACGCTGACTAGTAAGCTGACTATCAGGTTCAGCTCGAGCACATAACGGAGTAGGTTATTATTTGTTAGTCAAGAAATTTTGTAAAGGCATCAAGCTATATAAAGCTTTAAAAATGAATCAAGATAGTTCTGAAAGCGAAAACGAAAGCGCAGTTACTAGTTGGTGGCTATTGGCAAACATTGGAAGAAGACAATATTCAGTACATCCACTAAATGCAGACCGACTAAGTTATGGCGAGTTCCATCATTTATATAAAGAAATAAAAGAGCACCCGGACAAATTTTACGTATACCTGAGGACAGGCGCGGATTCAGAAACATATTTCGGGGGGGGTTTTAAAAAGCAATTCTTTAATATTTATAAAATGCCTTTTAATTTGTATGTAGTTTTATAGTCGATCCAAATATTTCAGGGGGGTTTCAAACCCCCCTCCCCCCCTCTGGATCCGCCACTGCCTGAGGATGACTCCCGATAAATTCAAATATATTTTGGACATCATTACCCCAAAATTATAAAGCAAATCAACAATTTCTCCAACTTCCTTCCAGTATTTGTCCATCAAGAACCTATTCAGATGGTCCTTATTTTTGCCATCCCAAATAGGGACCTTTCATGGACAGCAATTATCAGTTTTTCTTTTTTATTTGCGCACATTTTCTTCACACATAGCTGACTACCTGACTGAGAAAAACAAACATGTAGAAAGTCAGCAAAACTTTCTAGTTAGCTGAGTAGCGAGCTGAGCATGATGTGCGCTCTCGTATTGTTTCCTATGTTTGTTTCGTCAGTCAGCTTACTAGTCAGCTTGTTAGTCACCTTGACCTTCTCACCATGTTTCTACCCTAAGAATAATTTCTATGGCGTTTAAGACTTAACTGAATTATCCTATCCTCCTAAATGTCCTATCCTCCTATCCAGTCATCACCTTCAAAATGTTTGATTGTATGCATGCAATAAACAAGGAAAACTATGTACGGAAAGCCTTTTCCAAAATTCAATTTGAATGACAGCTAAAAGTCGCTTCTCCCAAGGAGCATGGTTGCATTTTGCAAGTAGGAGTTCATAGTTGATTGGCAGCCGTTTGGTTAGAATTTAAAATAAAATAGGAAAAAACAAATATTGTGAAATATACCATAAAACCAGGCATATGAAGCTATTTTGTTAGCAAATTTTCGGTTTTAAGACTGAACTTTTGATACTTGTGACACCCTGGTGATCTTCTTTATGGTCCTAAACCTCAACTGCAGCACCATCACCCTGTTCAATGAGAACATTTGACAACAACAGTCATTTCTTGTACGCCAATTTTCATGGCTTAGTCTACTTTGTTGTTGTATCATGGTCGTATGGATCGTTTTTGACTTAAGAGTCTTTTCTTATTGTACTTTGGGTACCTGATAACCTATGCAACTAATCGAATGGCGGGTGGTTTGTTGATGATATCATCTTTTGGAATTTGATGTCACATCCAAACTGTCTAATAATTGAGCTTTAATGCTCGAAATGTCTACAGTTGTGCTGATTTGTTGGAAAAATATGTGACTCAGGATTACTTGGACACTTTATGTGAAAGAATAGCTATTTGGTTGACATTGGCCAATAACTCGAATTTTTTAATAATAAAAAACTTTCTTGTCTTGTCTTATTTAGTTTAGTTTATTAGTTATTTTTATTATTAGTTATTAGTTATTTGTGGATTATCAAAAGCACCGACTATTTATTTATTTATTTAATTTCGATCGTGCATAATATAGTTGTATAGTTATTCTAACTGTGTAGTAATAATTATTATTGTGATTATTTAACGTAAATATTTTTAAATAACTTTATGCTCTTCTATCTCGCTCTACTTATAGGCATACAATTTCAACAATTTCCAATCATTGAACATCTAACAACTTTATAGCCGAGTTACTAATTCCATGAGTAATTTTCAAAAAAATATTTCAATCTTATTGTGTTCTCCCATTAATCTCTGTACCGTTGGTCCATCAACTCTACACTGGCATTTGTATGTGTCAGTGTGAAATGTCAAACAAAGCGTAACAGTTTTTCAATTATACTGAATTGAATTTGAGTAGAAAATTTAATATTCTCTCTGTGCATTCGTTGTTTGTGGCGACTTTTCTTAATTGACACTGTCAGCTCGATGCATCAATATCTCGTTCGTTGAAACAGTAAGCAATAAAAAATGTTTTAATTAAATACAGCGTACAACATGCAGAAGCTTAGGACGGAATCATGTGGTTTTGTTTAAAAAAATATATTCAATATGCCGCTACAAAAACTGAGCTCAGTAAAACCATAGTGAAATTATGGATACAAGTAAACCAGGGAGAATGATGACCTCTGCTTTGTATGACAAATGTAGAGAAATGTGAAAAATTATATGTCATGTATAATGATCAAACAATTTATCACTGAATAGCTGAAATCATAGCAGCTTATCTAACATGACAATTGTTCTAGTGACCAGCTCGGCAGCCTGCGATTTTGAACCACTTGAAACTTGATAACAATCCATGTTAACATCTACGATATACTCTGGTCTACAGTTTACTGTGAGTACAGTGGCGCACAAAGGATTTCATTTGGGGGGTTCAATACCATTTGAAACCATATTTGTTGCTCACAACTGCTGTACAAGACAGATATTTGGTGAGGCTTGAAACTCCAAAACCCCTCTTGGATGCGTCACTGTGCGAGTAAAACCAAAGCGAATGAGAAAACAATTTGCGTGTTTTGTTTTGCAAGAACATTTAAATAATTTATAACCACCCAAAGTGCTCACTATTTGCGGTTGCCGTGTAATTCCGATTGTAATCAATTAAATATGTTGGCAACAAGTATTAGACAGACGGCGCGGCAGCCGTCCGAAATTTCAGTAGAGACCGCAAATTAAGCGCTACGACTGAAATTATAACTGACAAGCTCACATGTTGTGGGTACTGGTTTTATAGGGAATTAACGGCGCGCCGTCTGTCTAATTTATGGCGCAGCCTGCGTCGCAAGTTATCACAGCGGACACACCTCCAGCAAGTGGCTGTGTGGTTTGTTAGTCGAGTTGGTCAATTCACCACAAGTTGGCAGTGCGGTGAGTGAGTCTGAGGTGACGCAACGACAGCGGATGTCCGACAAGTCTGAGGGTGCTGGAATATCGGGGTTTCTGATTCATTTGCAGTCAAATTTGCTTTACTAAATGACATGAAAACGACATAATAGAGCACATAATTTAAAAAAGATTTTAGAACTTTTCAGTTGCAATTTATTCTAGAATGATGATAAAATCGTTTGAAAAATTATTATTTTGTTGGTAACACATATCAACCCTGTAATAAATACATAAAATAGTGTGTGCTTTTATTATAAAAAATACTTGGACAACTTTCATCAAAGGGGCAAAAAGACTTTTTCAGTAATTGTTTCAATTCAATAAATTACCAAAAGCATAGCCATTTCTAAATTTTCAAAAAACATCACAACAATACTAAATTTAGGTGCAACCAATCTACGTTCTTGTTGTTCATAGATCCAGAATGAACACAATGCACATTTATTTTAACAAATAATGATTTTTTTCGAAACAAAATAACAAAATAAAGAAGTTTTTGTTTCCAGTTTTAACAAAAATCTATTTAATTTCAAGAAAATGTTTGGGCTAATGAAATTTTTAAAATGCAACGGCGCCAAAGTCAGAGACCTCCAAGAATACTCCACCTTCCTTTATGTTATTTTCTCAAATGAAATCAACTTGCTGCTATTTTAGAAGCGCTGAAAGAGTAAGAGTTCAGAAGAAACACTGGTAAACCATAACCGTAACCAAAGTCAGAGACCTCCAAGAATACTCTACCTTCCTTTATGGTATTTTCTCAAATGAAATCAACTTGCTGCTGTTTTAGAAGCGCTGAAATAGTTCAGAAGAAACACTGGTAAACCATAACCGTAACCAAAGTCAGAGACCTCCAAGAATACTCCACCTTCCTTTATGTTATTTTCTCGAATGAAATCAACTTGCTGCTGTTTTAGAAGCGCGGAAATAGTTCAGAAGAAACATTGGTAAATCATAACCGTAACCAAAGTCAGAGACCTCCAAGAATACTCCACCTTCCTTTATGATATTTTCTCAAATTAAATCAACTTGCTGCTATTTTAGAAGCGCGGAAATAGTTCAGAAGAAACAATAATTAAACCATATCCATAACCATTCTAATTGTTCTGTACGATATATTTTTTATGGCAACCTTGAAAAGCATTTGAATGTAGTTTTTTTTTTGCATTTTGAAAATTGAGCGGTTTTATGTGTTGGGAAACTGTCGTGACTGACATTATTGCGACTAGTAAACCAGCAGTAACTCAGGTTGGGTTGAAAACGCCGCCAAGACACAATTGCCAAGGACACACATAGACCACAAGTTGAGTATGTTCATTTTGTTGTTATAACAAAAACTGCAAGTAATACCTAATAAGTTGATATTTTTCCACTGGCAACAAAGGGTTAAATGCTAACAAGCTAACAAAACCACTCAAACCTCTTAAAAATGTATTTAATTCACCTTCACAGCCAAAAAGCCAAAAGCAATTAATTTACCGCTATCAAAGTTGAATTTCTTTATCGTTTTCCTTTATCGTCGCAGAGTGCGGCCGCACTAATAGTCGCATAAATGTGTTTTAATTATTGCTCAGCTCTTGTTTGGATAATTTCGCGGTTTACTTAAACACGCACCACGCGTAGGCGAAATTGTTTACTACATCTGGTGCGTTTGAGCCACATTTGCGCCCATTTGTGATACTGAGCATGCTGGCCTATACACATACATACTACTTATACAATAAATATATATATACGTGTATATATATATACTTGGACATATACAAATGTAGCAAAAATTTGCCATCATTCGAATGACTTAAAAAAGTTATTAACTCGAAATTATGCAAAATGCGACGTTTTTTGCTACTTTTTCATTATTGTTGTTGCGACCTTATGTTGTTGGCATTTTGACAAATGTGCGAACGTGTTTATGCAAGTGGCTTAGAGTCGTTAGCCGCGTTATGGCGGAAGCTGGCTGTGCATTGTGCCGAAATAAGCTGATAGCATGTAGCATAGTGTGTGTGTGTCGCATAGTGTCGTTGAGAAGAGTCTAGCAGAGTCAGGTGTAGAGTCGGTTTTATCGCATGCGGCATTTTTACGCGTACATAGTGCGAATTCCTGTTGTTGTTGTTGTATTCAAGACAGCACATTTTTACGGCCTGAACGATAAGATACGCAATACAAATATTTGTCAGCTGGTTTTCACTTTTGCCGGGGCCGCGGCCGCACCTTATCAGCAATTAGTGCGGTTTTGGCAGAGTGAATCGACTTGCAAGCGCCGACCACAGACCGCAGAGCTTTCGATGCGCTTCGACTGCTAGTAGTGCAATACACACATTCACACACACACATACATATACATATGCGTATTAAAATATATTTTTGTTATTTATTTGCAAATCGAAGTGTTGGGTGTGTGTGCACACCCGGCTGCTGATTCACTTTCGGACTTTGTCACTTTGCTGGCGTTTAATTACGCTGGCGCCGAGTGGTGAGCGGTGGGCGACGGGCTAATTCAACTTGTTCTGTTAGTCATTGCGACTTCTAGACGGCTTATCGCTTTGCTTATGTCTACATTCAGGAGCCGGCGCCGTGGCTGACATCATTTGCGTTTGCGTTTTCCGTGGCCTTTGTCATTGGCCGAGCGCCATCACCGGCACTGCACTGCGAGCCGCTTCGTGCAAATTGCAGCGCGTTCCACTTTCGATTGCCACAGTTTATTGTTTGTATATCAACAAATGTTGTTTACCCATGTGCGGCGTGCGGTTCGTATAAAATGCAGCCATGTGCGTTTGTGGTTATAGGGGGGACAGGAAGCAGCAGGCAAGCAATTCTAACAGCTCCCATGCATGCAATTCGTACAGCTAATGAAGCATTGTTTAATTGTGTACATACATGTGTAAATACATACGTATGTATAGATAAATGTAAACTATTGAAATTAAAATGTTTGCTACGGCCTGTTGAGTTCTTAGACGAAAAAATGTGTTTAAATTGTTATTTGTATCATTAATAAATATTTACATTTATTAGAGGCCATACAATTTATATTTTAATGCCTGCACTCTGTATCCAGAGAGAGAGAAAGAGTATTATGAGATAATACTGCACTAACAAATCGAATTGATACGCAGAAAGTAAATGTGCCAACAATATTTGTTAGCGATAGCAACTCGAGCATCTGCCAAACTTATTTCATGTCAGTCTTTGTCAATCGAAATAGGTCTGAATTCTCCGTTTTCTGCAGTCTGTAGCTTTTATATTTGTTATTTGTGAGTTTGATGTTTGTTGCTTGTCAGCAGGGACCGTAACAGTTATAAGTTTTATTATGAAAATCAATGTTTAAGAGTTATTTTTTTTACTATTATTTAATGGCTCAACAAATAAAAGTTATTTTTTATTTATATTTTAAAAATTCTATAATAACAATTATTTTTAATTTTTTTCTTATTAGTTCACAAATAACATTTTTTTTCGATTTTTTTTTAGTTGTCCTATGATAACAATTATTCGTGACTTCTATTTAAAAAAGTCATCAATAAAAATCATTCAGTGATCAACAGTCATTATAAATAAAAGTCATTGAATGATTTGTAAATAAAAGTCACTGAATGATTTTTATTGATGACTTAAAAAATAAAAGTCATTGAATAATTTTTATTGATGACTTTTATAAATAAAAGTCACTGAATCATTTTTATTGATGACTTAAAAAATAAAAGTCATTGATGACTTTTCTTGATGACTTTTATAAATAAAAGTCAATGAATGATTTTTAGTGATGACTTTTATAAATAAAAGTCACTGAATAATTGTTATAGATGACTTTTATAAATAAAAGTCAATGAATGATTTTTATTGATGAGTTTTATAAATAAAAATCACTGAATGATTTTTATTGATGCCTTTTATAAATAAAAGTCATTTAATGATTTTTATTGATGACTTTTATAAATAAAAGTCACTGAATGATTTTTATTGATGACTTAAAAATAAAAGTCACTGGCTGTTTTTTATTGATGACTTAAAAAGTAAAAGTCATTGAATAATTGTTATTGATGACTTTTATAAATAAAAGTCACTGAATGAGTTTTATTGATGACTTAAAAAATAAAAGTCACTGAATGATTTTTATTGATGACTTAAAAAATAAAAGTCATTGAATAATTGTTATTGATGACTTTTATAAACAAAAGTCAATGAATGATTTGTATTGATGACTTTTATAAATAAAGTCATTGAATGATTTTTATTGATGACTTTTATAAATAAAAGTCACAGAATGATTTTTATGGATGACTTTTTTAAATAGAAGTCACGAATAATTGTTATCATAGGACAACTAAAATAAAAATCGAAATAAAACTGTTATTTTTGGACTAGTTAATATGAAAAAAATTAAAAATAATTGTTATTATAGCATTTTTTTAAATATAAATAAAAAATAATTCTTATTTTGTAATTTTTTTGTAAAAATTACAAAAAAAAGTTTATTGCCAAGTTTGATTCTCCGTGCGAAAAGAACTGTACTGGTATATTTAATTTATTTGCATGATTTTTCCTTCATAGTAAAATTTTCAATTATAGTTTTCATAAATAACTGTTATTTTCCGTCCCTGCTTGTCAGGAATCCATTCCACATATCGCATTGTAATCTAAATAAAATAATTAAAAAGAGTCAAGTTTTTTTCGAATTTTTTTAGGTGTTTGCATCCCATTCTTGTTTAAAGTTTGTGTTCTTTTCTCATAAATCTTAAATCTCTCGGAAGCCTAAGAATGCTCCTTTCTATGGATGCAGTTTGTTTGTGTTAACATCTGTGATTTTATTGGTCTTTTTGGGCTTATTACATAGTTTTGGGGTTAGTTAGGTAAGTTTTTAGAGGTTTCAATGCATTTCAATCGCTTTCTATGTTTCAAAATTTATTAGAACATAAGAAAAAGATCAATCTATATATAGAAATCTTTTAAGGAAGTTGTACACCATAAAAAAAAATTTTGGTACAAGTGTATAATGTCTTATGCGAATTACTTTGAAGGAGACAAAATAGATATTCATGAATAAAGAAATAATTTTTGAAAAAACACAAAATTCGCTCTTACAGAGTCTTCAGGGAAACCTGACCTCTAACTAAACGATAGGAGGGACAGACAGATTCTTGGCTTGGGGTGTTGCACTTTCGTCTTTACTGAAGCAGTTTTTATTGGTCACTGGACCGTAGGAAGCCACTTTCAGGCGCCTGTGCGTCCCTTTCAATGAGCACTACGGCAGCTCGGCTCTGTGAATGAAGACAATATTTTACACCCGATGTGCCACTGTCCAGTCCCAGGCGGAAGAGACTCCGTCATCCTTGGCCTATTTTCTGGTCGACCTGTCCAGTGGTGTACACTGGATTTTATTTGGGGGGGGAGGGGTCGTCCATTACTACTACCAGTACTGATAGTTGAAAATTCCTAATAGTTGAAATTTCCTAATCACAAAATTTACTGCACTTTAGCACAAACAAAGAAGTTTACAGTACGTTTTATATTTAGTGATTTATGAATATTTTTCCACTTAACACAAACTTTTTTTAGTGGTAGTGAAAAGCATAGTGCACTACAAATTTGGTTCAAAACGACCATGTCTGATCGCCCGTTTCATGAGGGAGTCTAAATGGCTTTCCCCTTCCGCCTAGGGAAAGGGGGGTGCGTAGTTTTTAGTGTCCTTCCCTACTCTTGTGGTAACACAACGAGTCCTTACTGACGATTCACTTAAATTTATGAATTCCAGTATTGCTTTGAATTCATCTAAGCAATTCTTTTTACGAAAATTGCTCAATGTGTGGCGGTGTCACTGCATTTAACAACAACAAATGCCTATATTGAATTTTGTTCGTTGCCTTCGGGGCTCAAAATGACAAAATTTATTGGGCATTGATTTTACAGTCCCCAGTCCATAGCGCATGTTAAAGAAGATTGAGATAAGTGGCGCTAAACCGCGGCAAACACACATACATATGTACATACATACAAGAATATATCTTTCCAATTGGCGGCTCTTCTGTTTCATGCGCTACACAATCAGTCGTTGGGTCCATGAAATCATTGTCATGTGGCACGAACACTTTTCCGCTCACGTTGTTTTCACTCGACATTGTTTTGTTTTTATTGTTGATGTGCAATTTTTATTTTATATTTGTTTCTAAAATTCTGTACAATACTCATTTTTGATGTATAATTTTGATGAGACTATTTCGAATATGAGCGATAAGTTGGAAATTTCTTTCTTCGGGTTTTGTGTTTACCAAAGTGTTTACTACTATCACAGACAAACAAACAAACGAAGTGTTATTTTATATTACATATATAATATTTCATAAATTATATATATTATATAATATTTCATAAATAAATAATCCATATATTAATACTCCATAAACAAAAAAAGAAAAGGTTTTGCTACCATTTTTCTTTAGATGTTAAAAATAATTTTGTTACTGTGAATTAATCTGTCAGGTGTCCGAATTGTAAGTTCTCACAAGGTCATAGGGCCGGAAATATACTGGTTGTACAATCTACATGTTTCAAAATATCTCAGTCGCTATTTGGAAAGACGTCGTTGGAAATTCTCTGCTGCTGCGGCTGTGGTTCGCACGAAACAAACAAAGCTTCCGCATTAAAAAAAATGCTAAATTCATCAATGAATGACTTTATGTAAAAATTCCAGTGAGTATAAATATAATAGATGCCATCTTATGCAATTAGATATCAGATTACAGGCCATCAACGCTAAAAACCCGATTCGAATTGCTTATTGTGTAATAATTTTTCTCAGCAACTAACAGAGATGTTCGTGCGCTTTTTTCCCAACGCCAGTTCGTTTGCCACAAGTCGTCTATTTCTCTAATTGCCATTAAAAACAACAGAACGTAAATTAAGCGGTGCGAAATTGTTGTATAAAAAACCACAACGCGTTTAATTAGCAAAATTGGTGGCTGCGAATTCTCGCAACGAAACGAAACGAAAAGCAAGAAGTGTGCGCAGCATAAAAGTGAATGAATTGTGGTATTTGTGCTTTATTGATATTTATTGAAATTATTAGAGTGATGAAAGAGGATCACACAAACTGCAATACAAATAGAAAGAAAACGTTGATTTTGATTAAACCTCACATCGATAGTGAGCTGAAGTTGAATGTTTTCTTTAGAAGTCAATAATTTTCTTTAAAAATTCATAATTTGGTTTTCTTTTTGCAAAATAAATACGTGAGCTTATGTAGGTTTCCTATGGTTAATTATTTATTTACTATTCACGTTCTTTTTGTATTCAATTTTTTTGAGACTAAAGTCATGTTGTACTAAAAACCCATACAGCTCGCGATTCGTCTGAATGCGGGAATTGTTGCTAATAGAACCAATGTGAGGTTAGGTTAGGTTAAGGTGGCTGCCTCTGTAGGAGACACATTCGGACGCCTATTAGTTAGTTTTGAAATGTGTATGCAACACTTTTTTTTCAAACATGTGTTACAACCAGCGTTACCGTTTTGGTTATTTTTAACCAAAAATGGTTATTTTTATTTTTGAAAATGGGTTTTGGTTATTTGGTGCTTTTTGATCCCATTTGGTTATCTTTTAGAATATTGCACACTGATACAAAATGTATCTTAAATATCAACGAGCACAATATTATTGGGAGTGGCAATAATATTGATACTGATTGATAGTGGCAACTCATAGCCATTGCTTTTTCCCGTAAAAAAGTAAGCAGGATTGTTTAAATCGATAACTATGTTTTGAAAAGAGTCAACAATACCTTTTTTACGACTAATTTTTTTAAAAGTATTGTTATTTTGTAAAAGTAAAGTAGTTACTTAAGTCGAATAAACATTTTGTTTATTTTTGTTACATTTTGGCTATTTTTATTTTTGTTCCTGGTTATGCATTTGTTTTTCTTGTGGCAACGCTGGTTACAACACACATTTCAAGCGGATAGGGGGAGGAAATTTTTTAAAATTTTTGGGCGGAAATTTCAGTATTTTTTTAAGTTGTAGGGGAAAGTCATTTCAGGTATCTGGCAACACTGAAGATGTGACTTCATCTCGTTTGTGGTTTAATCGAATAGATCAGAGATTTCACAAAATTTCAGAGACAAAAATTGCACGATCTTAGTGGCCAGTTGCCATCGGAATATTGGGAGATGATTTGTTCTGGAAATAGTTGCTACAATATAGTGGCGCACACAGGATCTTTTTGGGGTGGAGGGGTTTTCCGTACAACGTTTAATCACATTTGAATTCATATCTTGCACCATCAGTTTGTGTATTTGAGGGGTTTGACCCTCATCTGCTCCAATAAGTCGATTGTTTTCAAATGTATGCGTTCTTCCTTTATGTAGCGCCTCAAACTTCCGAGCTGCCACTTGCCATTGCAAACAAAAAAACAATGCACTTTTTTGGAAGACCCTCTAGAAACATGAATGGGATGAGCGTTCTCAGTTGCCTATGAAGCCAAAAATATATCCTCTTGCAAAGAGGAGTAATGACGGTACGAAGGCAGATATAGTCCTGAACGCCGCGTGTCCTTGCAAGTACAATGGGGGTATTCACACTGAGTTCGTTAATTTGTTCTGTACTCGTTTGTTTTCTACTTGTATTTTGTTTTTGTATACAAAATTGCATTATCGCATTACCAAGGAACAAGGAACAAGTTGGCAGTTAGGACAATTCGTTCGTTAGTTCGTAACAATGGGTTTGGCGTTTTTATGTTTTTTTATATATATTTTTTGTATGTTTGTTTTTTTTATAAAAAACATATAAACTGTCCTGTTTTATATGCTTGGTTTTATTTTAGCGCTCCACAACAAAATTCCCTATGAACCGGCATTTTTGTTATTTTTGGTTTTTCCTATTTGCAAAAAAATATGTAAAAATCGGCTGTTGTAGAACAACGAAAATATTGAGAAAAAGTATACTCATAGTTACTAGCAAATGAATACACCGAAGAATGACGACAGACAGCATATTTTTCACTCATTAGTCACTCCTTTACTTCACCCCTTACTTCACTCCATCGTAACCTTTAAGAGTTATACTAAATTTGTTCACATCAGCAACACTTTCATTATTTTTGTCTACTATCGAAGAGTTGCGTGATGGCAGCTGAAATGCCATTAAAATTTAAGCGACAAAGATGCGGCGCGTTGTTCCAGCCAGTGCCGCACAAATAATATCATTTTGGGAGGGTTTTGCGCACAACTTTTGAGCTCGATTTCATTGAAAACCATATTTTGCATAAGCAAATTGTTGTATTAACAAAACCCCACCATGTGTGCGCCACTGGTTCCAGCGATCGTACAACAGCTAAATAATCTCGCTGCCTAATCAAAACAAATGTTGGGTAAAACCTAATTTCTGGTCGCTCATGAGTTGGCATTTGTTTGAACATAATTTAAATATTTTCTAAACTCTAATGAAGGCTTAACTAAACAATTAATTCAATTAAGAGTTCAGCGTAACTAATGTCATTAAATATTTAAGCTAATTACAATATGATTAGTCACCTTCGGGCGGAGAAACAGACAGCTGCTGCGACTTGGTCAATTCAAAAAGATCGCTTGAACGGCTGCTTGTGGGCGCAGAAAGCATATTCAATATTCGTCGTGCAGTGGGTGACTCAAGTTGTTGTCATTTCGTTCATTCAGTCACGATAACAAAAACAAAGTACTTAACATTTCACTGGAAACTGTAACACGTCCATCAAACAATCGGCTTACAAAAGGAATTTTTCAGGTGGCAAAATAGTTGGCGTTTTGTTTAGAACATTTGTCTCATTTCGTTGCCGTGCTTTGCATTGTCCTGTGAACTCGGAGAACTTAACCCACAAGTACTCGCAACATAAAATGTATTTTAATTTTTAGAACTTTTCTCAAACTGCTTTTAACGATTTTTTTAAAGCTTTAAAGTGTTTTGGAAAAGTGGTCAATGGCTGAAAATATTTTTTGGAAAATATGTTTGCTATGTATATATTTTTACATATGTGCATACATTTTCTATATATATATTTTTTGGGAAAATATAAAAATTTAACAATTTATAAAAATAAATATAAAAGTTTATAAAATAAAAATATATTAAACAAAACGAAAAACACAGCTCATGTAGTTTGAAGCAATTACGCACTCTATACAAACACTAAACAAAATTATACATAATTTTTCCTTAACAAATAATTGTTTGTTTATAATAATCAGCAGCGCATTGACTCTTTGTGTGAAATGTGTACTTTATGTGCACTTTCGACGGTTGCCATGGCCCAGTTTGATTCAACAAAATTGCACAAGTTGTACTTTAAATGACACAAAGGTTGTATCAGGGTTAATGTGTCTGCTCGGCGACAACCATTTCAGGTGATCTCATGTGTCGCTGAAGCTGTTGCTGCTTCCATTCGTCTGCCTGTCCATAATTCATTCAGTCGAATATGATTAATGGCAGCGCGACGTGTTCGGTGTTGAAAACGATTACTCGGTTTGCATTGATTTTTTGACAGCCGCATGACAAAGTGCCCAGCACCACATAACCGGTGACATTCGCCGTAGCTGCAAGGGTCGTGCGAAATTGCCGACTTCAATGGAAGTGCGTTGTTGAGCTCGACGCGACATGCTGATGATTGACTACTTTTAAATATATTCGAAATAAATAAATGCAAATAATAGTCGAACAAACGGCGTTGTAATGCGAGTCCAATTTTAACGAGCTGTTGTTTCTATTATTGTAATTATTAGTCAGTCAAGGCGCGCGCGCGCAGTGTTTGTACAGTTGCGCGCCCATAAAAATGCCAACGGCTACAATTGGGCGCAGCCATAGTCGCTTAATTGCATGGATTATGCACAATTAACATATTCAAAGTGCAATTAGTAATAATATGCAAAGTAAGGCGTCGTTTAGTTGCGGCACGACACGCATTCATTCATTGATTTTTTGTCGCAACATTTTTGTTTGCTTTAATTAAAAAAGCTTTTTTGGGCAAAATAACGCAAAATAATTTAGGGCTAAGTGGAAAATTGTGCCAAACATATTTGGTGGGAATAAAATGAAATTGCATTTGACATATCTTGAAAAACCACGATGTCAACTTAGTTACGTTTAAAATAGCGGTGTTCACAATTCAGTGGCACTGTACTGAAACTGGCTACAGGGACTAAGACTGAGCTTCACATTGAAAGTGACGTTGTTTGTGTGACTTTGCAAATGAATTTGCTCCCTTCTATGTCGACTTCTCTATGTCGATATTTTTCATAGAAAATGTGTCACTCTTGGAAATTCAACATTGCCCGTTAAGAATCCTTGATAAATCCTTACGGTTTTACTTTCTCTGTTCTACGACGTTGCAGGTGGACCATTTTAGGTTACCATAGTCGAGTTGTGCAAGTAGACAGTTGGCTTCATAAACAAATGTGTCGGATTAAATTAGGTTCAATTAAATAAGTTTAGGTAAAGTTAGGTTAGACACTATCTAAGTTTAGAGGATTATGTTATTTCTTCAATAAAAGTTCTAATACACAATTCAATTCATTTATTCATATGAAGAACATAATTCAAATGGATACAGAGGCCATAGGAATTAGATTAAGTTGGGTTAAGTTCGAAGAAAGTGAATAGGAAAGCTCGTACACTCGCTTGGAGGCATTTTTGCGCCATCTGAATGCAATCTATGAGTGACAGGAGGAGTCTAGTCCAGAGCCAAGGTACTTAAAGTCAAAGCACAGCTAACTTGTTGGTGTATTTACGAGCCTAAATTGGAGTAGGTTGAACTACCTAAATATGAACTACTAAGTTTGGTTTACTGATGAGCTGAAATTTACGCAAAGACCTAATGCGACAGTCAGACTTAACTGACCTGACCTTCAAGTAATGCATTGAACACATTTGTCGCCCTTAATGGTCCATACGGGTGACCTGGCCTGGACGTGCCTGACATTAATGATGATTGGCATTTTTATTTTCCTACGTTGAAACTTTTAATCCCCAATTGCTGAAATTTAAAAAGATGCCACAAATATTGAAACATAATCTATTGTATTTTTCTGCTGAACGTTCATTTGTCTGTGGCTCTTTTTACAATAACCCATTACCAGGTTATGGCCTGCCACAAAAGTTATTTATTTTGCCTTTTCCAGCTGGTCTCACCAACAAATAAATGCTCATGCTTTAAGCACCTTTTTCACCGGAGCCTAATCCTTCATACGGGACACATGGCTCAGCCAGTTGGACGTGCTTGACATAAATGATGGTTACCCATAAATTGTCATTTAACTTTATGGTCGTTAATCCCCAAACGCCAACATTTATATGGAAGCAAAAAATATTATACCAAAATCCATTGTATGTATTTTCCTGCTGAACGTTCATTCACCTCCCGCTCTTTTCATAACCTCAAATCATTGAGTGCTTGAGTGTATTTTCAATAAATTTATTTATTTGCTTTTGAAATATTGTTTCGGCAATGTTTAGATATGTCAAGGGATGCTTGTATTTAACTTTTCTTTTAACTTTTCCACTTAAAGTCATCTAGAAATGTGAAAACTGTATGAAAGGCCAACATTTGCGCCAAAATAAAGAAAACAAAAAAATATTTGCATTTGCAATTCAAGCAAATTAGTGTAAAAAAAAAAGAATTTTTAATGTTCAACATTTGTCGATTTTCAAAACATTTCTTGTATTATTGTAAGCATTTAAAGTTAATGGGTATCCAAAGCCTGTTAACAGTTGGGACGTATACACATCCCCACGCACACACAATTACTGCCTTTTCGTGACCTTTTTTACATACGTTTTTACATTCATACGTACGTGTGTGTGCAGCTATTAAGTTTTGTTTGCCAAACAGAAATACGAATATTGTGTTTGCTGCCATTCCAATCACTCAGCCGCCCTCTGTGCTAAGCAAATGTGAAAACGTAGGCTTTGCATCAATGAAAAATCAATTTGGAGCTCCCATTTTTGCATTTCTATTTTTCATTTACATTTGTTCGCATCAAACGAAACTCATTTCGGCACGGCCGCTGGGCAATCCGCTTCATTTTCTGGTTTTGTTTAACTTCCATAATGTAAGCAACATCAGCGGAAGCAGCAGCACCACATCAGCAACAACATCAACACAGCAAACACTTTGTGGATATAACAACGTTGTTTCCCACATAGTTTGTGTGTGTTTGGCCACCAGGGTTACCCATTTTCCACCTCTAAGTAAGAGTGAATAAGAAAATAGAATGAGTATAAAATGAGTTTTAGCGAAATGGGCTGATCAGAGACTTGTCACTGCAATGTTGGTGGTATTTCAGTTTGAAGGCCGAGTTTTAATTGTCAACTTAAGCCAGGCCTGAATGAGCTTCCTTGACTTCGAGGCTGTATGTCACATATAAAGGGATTTTCCTGTGCAAAGGGTTCTGTAATCAGCTAAAAAAAAATTACTACAACTTTTCAAGTTGTATATCAGACAATTCAAATTGTATTTCAGCGTTTGAAATTGTATTTCAGATTTTTTAAATTGTATTTCAGATTTTTCAAATTGTATTAAAGATTTTTCAAATTGTATTTTAGCTTTCTTAACCCATTAAGCCCTGATTGTTGCGTTTGCGCAACGTTTGGGAATTTCGCTATATTAAGTAATTCATAAAGACATAAGACTTGAAAATGGGTAGAATTGGATTAGAATTGATCGTTTTAGATTCTGCCATACTCAAATTTCAAAAATATTTAAATTTTCATACGTTTTTTTCGATCCAAAGTCATCAAAGGTTTTTTTTTGGGGAATTTTCGAAATTCAATCAAAAATACTTATTCTTCAAACCTATCAAAATCCCTTAGTGGGCTGCATTTTGCAATGCTAAACTATTTAAAAATAAGTTTTGAAATTTTTTTTTTTAAATTTTTTAAACAAAAAATATGCTTTAAGTTTTATGTTGCGCGAATGCAACGTTGGGCCTAAACACTGCTAATTTTCATACAACGCAACGCGTGAAAATGTCAAAATCCAAGCAGCTGATATTTTATTGGCACATATTATTTTCCGCAAATGTTTGACTTTGTTTATTTGTGTAATGTTTGCGAAAAACATGACAAAAAAAAACATGGTATGAGTTTTTTGCTTGATTTTTTTTCATGATTAGGTCAATTAATAAGATTGTGTAAAATGTTATGGAAATCGCACAAGCCTTTCTGGGGTCAGGTTTTAATGGGTTAACCATTTTTGTTTTTTAACTACTGGGATAATACGTCCCACTCAGTTTTAAATGCTCCTCAAAACAATTATTCAGATCTTACGACCCACGTCAAATATTTATTCGAATTATATGCCCGGATAAAAGAATGATTTCAGAATTTGTGAGTATGCAACATAATCTTCTAGCCTCAATTTTCATAGCATGGACACATTTCTACCAAATGTATTTTGATTTTCAAAATTAAACTCCGTCCCGAAAGGGTTAAATATCATAAATCACAGATGACACTGTCTTTCTCTTCAGTTTGCAAATCAATTTTAAACGTTGAAGTTCCTTTTTAAAATCTGAAAATCAATTTTAAACGCTGAAATATGTACAATTTGAATTTTCTGATAAATGTACAACTTGAAAAGAAGCCGACGAAGTAAATTTACGAATAAACCTTAGAAAAACATTTTCGATTGCAAGTCAAAAAGACTTGTTTGTGTATTTAATACATAGTTTACAGGAGATCCAGGATCCAGGAAACGACACCGGATTCAAGAATAAAACGATTCACAAGGGGACCCGATGGGGTCTTCGAATGGAAGTGCTTGCCGCACACTTTCCTTCCCTAACCTAACCTTAACTTAATCTAATATAAACTTTACACAATAGAAGTAAATTTTATTCGAAGCAATATTTTTTGCTTTTTTTAATATTTAAATTTAGTTTGGTTTTAAAGTGACGGAAGATTTTCCTTCAAAAAACTGATGCAATTCAAGTAATTAAGTAATAACAAAATACCTTCATAGCTCTTTTGGGCATTCTAGTGCTAAGTGTCATATATATAGTACACATATCCTAACCCAGTGGCGCACACAGGACTTCATTTTGGTGGGGTGGGAGGGCGTTTTGCGTACAACTTTTGAGCCGAATATCATTCAAAACTATATATTGTACCAGCAATTTTTGTGTTTGGAGGGTAGTTTGAAATCCTCTTCCCCCTCTGTAATCTTCCATTGCCTTTCTCCGAGCGCACAAGAACGTTGATGCTTTGTCGCCATGTGGGGTCCAATAAAAGTATTTCTTGCCTTTTTTCCATAGTATTTTTGAAGTTATTTTATTTAATTGACTTCTTAATTGCTTTGGAATCATATTTCAATAATTTGTTTCTGAGCAAGAAAGTCCAAAGACTCTCACTGAATGCCAAATCTTGAGAAAGTGTCAACTATTTGGTTCTTAAAGTGAAGCCTCGAAGCAAACAAACGCCAGCTATTTAATGCATTTTGATAAAGACACCACTGCACCCTGCACAGGCGCAGACAAGGGGGTTTGAGGGCTCAACACCCCCAAAATATGTGTTCGTTTCAAAAATTGTGGATGGCAAATATGATTTGAAATTGTGTTGGGCTCAAAAGTTGTGTAGAGAAAACCTTCCCAAAATAAAACCGCACAACAACGTCTTTGCTGCATTCATTGCGAAACGTAATTAAATGTTAAAGCAGCCAACATGTATGTCGGTGTATGCACACATTTCTGTATGTATGTAGATGCATTTATATTTGTTCGTACATTATGCATGTATTTGTCTGGTCTTATGTGCGCCCATTTAAATTGGCGAGTGTTGCGTTGCTGCGTGTCCTGCCAGCAGGCATCATGTGTGTGTTTGTATTGTACGTGCGTGTGTGTGTGTGCATGTGTCTAGGTTGATGCGCCGCAACTTGAAACGGAAGTGCTGTCGTTACTTCCGGCACATGGCGCTTGTTTGCCAATGGCTCCGGCCCACTTCTACTTTTTGCCTGCATTTCATTCCATTTCTTTACAATTCACTTAATTTTGTTTTGTTTCGGCGCACTTTCCTCTGCCGCACTGCTCATCTCATTTAATTTCATTTCATTTGATTTCAATTCATTTCGTCTTGCTTTGTCGCTTTTATGTCGAGCTTGTGTTGTCACCGTCAAGTTGAAATGTTTGCTGTTCTTGTGCAATTTGAGCACTTGTGACAGTTTTACTTGTCATCAGACGTTGCGGCAGCTACTGTCGCTGCCGCTGCACTATAGTATTAGCTCAATTATGTTCCCCAAAACTTGCGTATAAATGCTGTCTGCGAGTGTGTGCCCACTTTTGTTGCTGTCTTTGTGTGCTTTGTGCTATTCCAAGTGGAAGCTGAGCTGTGTTTAATTTTTAATTGAGAACTGTTCATTAAACATTGCCACTAATTAACAGCAATTAATTGTCTGCTTGACCTTGGGAACATATCTGACAAAAGTTGAAGCTTTGCTTGAAAGCCATGAACGTAGAACATTGCGCAATTGATAGCTGTCGGGAACAATTTGGAAAATTGTCCAATGATACTTGAAAACTCAAGCAAATTGAACGCCTAAAAATGATTTCAAGTTTGCAGTTTTTCATTCAAATTAGGTTTTTTTGTCGAGACAATGAAACAGAAACAATGGAACTATTCAACACTGGCACACGGAGACGATTTTATTTGACGAGAAAATTTGATGCAAATATTGCAAAATGGTCCGATTTCATGCATGAGCAAATAAAACATTAGATGATTGCAAGACTCAAGGTCCAACTAATAGTCATTAACCCATTGCTGCCTAATGGGTAAAATTTTACCCATGAAAATTGATTTTTTTTTTAAATCACAAAAAAGTCAAGGTTTGAGATCTCTCAAAACCATTGGTAGGAATAGTTAGGGTAAAGATGGAACTACCTTAACCTAGTGAAGGTTACCCTAAAATTTCGCCATCTTGCTAGAGTTACCAGACTCCAAAAATCGTGAATTTTCCGGAGGTGGAAAATGTGGCGAAACGTAGTGGCCATAGAACTTCACAAAAATCTGCCTCCTAACTCACCTGTAAAAAATACAACTTTTGTTCACGTTTTTAGCTGATCACTTCATAAAGTCTGGAAAAAAGCTACCATTGCTGCGTAATGGGTACAAAATACCTAATGAATATCTCAGCAACGTGCAGAGATATAAAGCTGAAATTTTGTTTCTGATCATTTTGGGTCACTTCTAGGTCGTGTAAGAAATTTTATCAAAATCGTATGGGCGGAAATGGTACCCGGCAGCAATGGGTTAAGTTAGATTACAAATTCTTTCCTGTTTAGAACATTCTGATCGGTTCTCATCCTACACTCGGTTAATACTTAAACAAGATCAGTTTATACCAATCATTGCTGGACTAAAAAGCATGTCTGGTTATAAATAAATGCAATCGAAGCTCTTTTATTTTATTCAATGTTTTATGAAACTGCGATTAGTAGAGCAGTGCTTAATTTTTTCTTGGCTTAAGTAATATTTTTTCACAAAAGTATTTATGCAAGCAGTCAGCGCTGAAATGTGTCAGCACATTCCAATTGAAATCAGACATAATACAATTTTAATCAGAGCACGCAGCCGGCAGTCGAGTGTTGTTAACTCTTTGACCTAAAATTGAACTCGCAAACAGTTCGACTTTATGTGACATTTGCAAACAGATGAAAAAACAACCAATAGAGGGCAACAACAGACAGCAACAGGCAACACACACACACTCACAAAGTTGCCGCAATGTCACAGCACCAACGGCAGCAACTAAAAAGAAATGACAGTTGGACAGACAAATTGACAGAACATTTATAAGCCATTGTAGCAGTGCGGAATTGTATGGCGGCGCATTGCTGCTGCTGTCACTGTCAGCCGCTATCGTTGCCGATGCCATTGACAGCCGTGTTAACCCGCCCCATATTGAGCGCATTCATGTGTGTGAGTGTCTTGTGTGTGTGTGTGTACTCGTACGTGCATGTCGCCCTCCACACAGCAACGCGCCGAGTTTAAGTTTTGTGCAGCGCTCGCTGCCGCCCTCCGCTGCCGGTTGCTATTTATAAGAGCATGAAAATGTTGCCGTTGGGCAGGTTGGAAATTGTTCCCTCAGCAACAACAACAAAAATCACACGACATAGGTAGTATTTATAATGACTTTATAATGACGTTTCGGAAATCGGCAAATTGCTTCGCAGCAATGCCGATTATTAATTGTGCAACGGCACGCGCGGAACGTCCACCGAACGGGAACTGGCGCCGCGAAATCTGGCGGTGGCCTAATGCTGCGAACTTGACGCAATGCTAATGAAATTAATTAGTTTAGCGCCAAATTCGGCCGCGCAGAACTTGGGCGTAATTTCGAATTAATTAATTACGCAATTAATTAAAGCATAGGGAAAATTTTAAGCGGGAAGGCTAATTGATGCGCGAGTGTTAGGTTGTGACAGTGGCATTAATGTCGCTGACAACAGTCAACCGTCGACAGAGATGGGTGCAAAATTATTATGAGTGATGAGTTTGTGGCTGGTTGGTGGCCTTTTAAATGAGCCACTTTTACTTGTTTGCGTTGGTGTTTTGTTGAGTTGTGCTGATGAGTTGTGGCAAGTTTGATTTGATTGTTTTTTGCGTGCTGCACGCGACAGTGTGTTTCACACATGAAACAGTCGACAATCACAGCAATTGGAGACCGCAATTGTCATCCAAAAAAATAAAAAATGTCTACAATTTTATCACCACTCGAATTTCATACACCAGATGGTGAGGTTGGTCTCACACAGTGTTGCCGAACCCATTTGGAGCAGACAGACGCAGACATTGTTGCATGCATTGTTATGATTATATTTTATTGACTTTGCTCTTGGCACATTCTTGCCGGACGGACGCAATTGCCAGCACAAATATTTGTCGATTTATTGGTGTAATTTTTTGCGTGTTTGCAGTGCCCACAAGGAGCGAAGAGCAAACGGCAGCAAATCATTGGCCAATGCATGTCACAGGATCCAAGCAACGTACAGTAGAAATGGCACAATATTGCTGGCAACTGTATGCTGCGTATGGCAATAAATTGTAGCAAGTAAATTTACTACGAAAAGCGCACATCTTCTAGTTTGTAAATTTGTGAATGCTCTGCTGTGTAGTTTGTAACTTGACAGTGTTCTCATCTTGGCTTATAAACTAAAGCATGTATGGAGTAAATAATCGAAAACAATGTATTCTATATTTGGCATTCAAGCGTTGAGAAATTTTCATACACACATTTGTGTATGCGCAGAAATTTTCTCGTTAGAGTTTTTCAGCGCTCAAATATGTAGTTCCGCTTGTTAGGACTTTGGTATTTTTGTAGACGACCTTGCGGCGCTATTCGCCATGCAAACATATTGTACAGCATATGTTTGTTGTTGTTGTGATTGTTAAATTTTATTAGCATATCCATGGCGAGAGTAAGTCAAGTCGATTGCTATTCAATGCTTCGAGCGTGCGTATGTGTGAGTGTGTGTTTTTGTGTGTTTGTGTGTGTGTGTGTGGTTGCGTCTGTGTCTCCGGCTTTGCTCGTTTATGCCCAAAGGATATTGCAAAATGTTTTGCGTTCAATGAAAGGAATTACAATGGCATGTCAAGCAATTTATTGAAGCTGCACAAAAAGGGTTACGTAGAGGTTGATGTGCTTTCTTGCCGCTGCTTGTCGCATTGTTGGTACATACAGCGTGGAAAAATAGGCAAAATAGGAAAACTCGGAAATTCCTACACTTGAAAGAAATTTAAAGTAAATTTTAATGTATAGAAAGCAAAATCTTTGTTGTGAGCTCGATCACAAATAGACGGTTTGCGCGCTCAAATTGGCAAAACAATCAACCTGAAAGTGAAGCTTGAATCTGCAATTCCATGAAACAGGGGAATTATATACTTTTGGTGCAAGGATCTGATTGTGGAGACTCTATCTGTGTGACTGATTGAATGCAATGATGGCGTTGAGCCTTGTTGTGCATTCAACTTGAAATGTACTAATCAAGTATCGTAGCAAAGCTATTGATCACACTAACACTTATTGTAAATTTTACTCCACAGTCTGACAGCGCTGATCTAAACAATTTTTCGTGACAGAAATCCTAAGTGGTCACCGTTTATGAAATTTGCATAAGGCACAACTAAAAACACAGATAGTGAATTAAAGAGGATGAAAAAACATCCACAAACATTTATACAGGGTGGCGCAAAAGTTGTCACCCAGTTTTATTTGGCTCTAATTTTTTTATGAACGAATGAATGAATGAATAAATCCTTCCTATTTATTCATTCATTCAACAACAACAACCGCTCTGCCCAAATGAGTGTATTGGCCTTAAACCAGTGGTGGATTCAGGGGGGTTGGGGGTTGAAATTCCCCCCGAAATGTTAGGATCTACTTTAAAACTACATACAAATTAATCCTTTCGCTGCAGGTTTTTACTGGGGAAAGTTAAAATTTTTAATGTTACGTCTTAGGCTTCTATGTGGTTATTTTAGCAACATTCCATAAGACATTTTTTAATTTTTATACTCGGACTCTGTATTTTAGAGTGTTTTTCTATGAGAGCAACCACATCGTTGTGGCTGTAATAATTACTTAAACATAAAACTTGTTAAGCATAACGAATGTTTCTTAATTTACTTCAGCCAAAATTAAAAAAAGAATCTAAATTGAAAGAAAACGTCAAATTAAAAAGTTTTCTGATTTTTCTGCTTCTTCTTCCTTTACTATTTCAAGATATACCATTAAAAAACGTGTATACTTCTCTTCTTTAAACTTAAATATTCAGTTTATTAATTTCGTATTTTTCCTAAAACTTCAAACTATTCTAAAGACCAACAAAAAAATGTATTCTTGCAACCATAGAGGATGCAGACGTCCACAAAGTAGCATGTTGCCATATGGCAACAAAATAGCGAAAGGGTTAAAAGGCATTTTTTGGCATTTGATGAATATTAAAGAATTACTTTTGGAAACCCCCCCAAAATATTTTTCTGAATCCGCCCCTGCCTTAAACATACAAAAAGGCAAGTGCTGGGTAGTGAATTTATAAAGACAAATGAAACTGAGATGAATTAAGGAATTCCCAGATAGCATTGGAGGATATTAACTCTTCCAATAATGAAGGACACAACACCGTTCAGCAACGGACGCAGTGACTCGAGCTGTTGAAACTCGATTCTTCTACCTAATCTAATCTACTTAGTCTACTAGTTATCATAATGCAACATTTTGCACTTTTTGATCCATTAAATGACTACATATAGTTGCAATGTTAAAACAAAACTCTTTCATCTGAAAACAATGTTTTTTTTAATTTTGAAATTTTCGAACAACAAATTTGCCTCAAAAATTTCTTTGTGTGTATTTTTTTTTTAGAAAAAGCTTGCATAAGCTGCAAACAATGGCAATATTTACTTTGCGCTACATTTTTTTTTTATATCTTTTTGGTGCCAACAATAATTCAATTGTGTGACCTCTGGACAAAGCGATGCGCATAGTTAAATGGCCCACCAGGCACAATGGAATTGCATATTTGCACATTTTTCTTTTGTCAAATACTTAATTTGCGTAAAATGTTGCTGATGGTGATGCTTTAAGGAAATCAACGATATAAAACAGAGTAGAGTTGAAAATCTTGAAAATATATCAAATATTCACGCTCAATCTGCTGCCCGTCTGTGTGTGTTTGTACACAATGCAAATTGACACTTTTTCAGGTTTTCGCTCAGAGCTCGAATTAATCAGCCCCGCTCGTTGCCTGCGTTTTTGCTGCATTCCGCTTCGCTTTCGAATGCACTTTACTCGTGGCATGAAAAAGGAAGTGCGTGTGTGTGCGCTCGTCTGACAGGCTGCTGTCGTGCAGTTCGGGAACACGAGTGTGATTAGCTTGTTGGATGTGCGTCTGACATCCGAACACGCTTCCGCACGCACCGCACATGTCAATTACAGAGGAAAAGGCTTTCATCTGACTCTACATGCATACGATGTACGTGTGTGTGTGTGTGTATGTTTGAGTCAAGTTTGCACGTATGTGTGTGTAACAAGTTCTGAGCTGGTCTGCGGTGACATGACTGTTGGCAAGTAAACAATTGCTAGACTTGTTGCAGCAGCTTTGTCATCTCCCACATAAGTTTGCACTTTGGCTGAAATTGACAGCGCACATTTTCTTTCGATAGCGTTTTTTTTTTAATTCAAGTCTCCGTGTCTTCAGAGATTATCCAGTATTTATTTTCAAATAAATGTTTTCATTTAAACAACAAAATATTTCACAATTGGCGCTTACCGCTTCGCACTGACTTCCGCATTGAAAGCGATATTTTTTGTTGTAGTTATTTGTTTGCGAAATATTTCACTATTAACTATTTCAACCACTTCTCACGTCACTCTTCATTTGAACACGAATCGCACTTTGCACTTGCGCCGACTTCAGGCCGCGCAACGTTGAAGCATGTCGCGCGCCCATACATACAACAACAACAACTCGATTCGCATTAGCGCATAATCAGCGCCCTTATCAACGTTTTCCACGGCAATAAGAAGTTTGAACAATTCCGAACACTTAAGCCCCGCGCACATTGCTTGCAGAAATCACGCCCGCCAAATGCGCTAATATGGGCCGCAAAAAAGCTGCACAACTTTTGTCCCAACTCGGCACGCGGCACATGTCAGCATAGGCTGCACAGTGGCAAAACAACAACGAGCAATGTTTCCAATTTATCTGCGCCATTAAGTCATCGAACCGCTCGTCAATAAGCGATAAAGTGTTCTTTTATTGGCGACAGCCAGAAATGTCGCCAGCAACAACGCAAACTCGAGTGCTCGTTAGCCCGACGATGGCTTATTTAAATCGAATACGGCCGTCGATCCGGCCACACCGCACGCGGCCATCTCGCTGCAATACAAATGGCCGAACGAAAAGTTGCTACGGTTTGCGGTCGAAGCGATGCATGGCGCAACTTCCGGCAGCGCCAGTTGGCAGCTGGGGTTGGCCGGAAAAGTTAGGCCTGCATTCTTCAACAGCAGTTGCGCTCAACTGTTGCCAGTGCAATGTGTGTGTTGCTTTTGCTGTGGTTTTGTTGTTGTGTAGCAGTGAAATAAATAACAGTGCCGCTATCCTTGCCCCAGCCATACATACACACACACACACCGAGGACGAGACGAAGGCATGAATGCGCCCGATAAAGAGTAATGAGCCAGAGCGGTAAAAGGCTGGAAGGGTACACACCCAGTTGTGTGGTGTGTCCCCATCCGCTGCAATGCTGCAGGATAAGCGGCTGATTAAGTGCTGGTCGGGTTGTTTGTGTGAGTGCCGAATTGAGTGCTGGGGATTTGGCACTTTGCAGTTGACGCTAAGGTAGACGTGCACCGGACAACTGTGGCAGCAACTGACTTCGATGTGTTATCTGAGGTTAGTTTAAAACTGAACTGCAGCTTTAGGAGAACCAATTTGTGGCATGCTTTCAGGATGGCCTATCGATGTTGGATACGTGCGATTGAGTAAGTGGTGTGGAGCACCCGAAAAGAGGTTTAACCGCTACGAGAAATTTGAACATGGTCCAATGATCGACTTGAGTAGCAAATTCGAGCACAAAGAAATAAGGGAATGTGAGGGGAATTGGTGAATTCTAATGTTGAAATAGAGAATCAGTTTGTGCAGTGTTGCCAGATCAGGAGATTTCCTCATCGATTTAGGAGATTTTTGGCCTTTTAGGAGAATTTTTAGGAGGACAAATTGTTTGGGAGAAAGTTTAGTAGATTTATATTTTATGTTAGGGGAGTTTTTGGATCCTTAGTGGAGTTTTGGGAGATTTTTGCATAATGAAGTATGATGTATTGGGAACATTGGCAACAAAACATATTTTGGCAACTATTTTAATAGTCACATGATTACGTTTAATATTTCGCTCCTTCGCTGCAAGAACGTCATAACTCAAAACAACATCATTCCGAGAAAATTCAATTTTAAAGTTGACCATTACAGGCAGTTCAAGGTATCAAAAAATGTTTCATGTCGTCTTGTGAGCAAAGTATTGAATATTTTACAATGTGGTTTTGACAGATAAAAGATCATATGCTGATACACAAAGGGTTGCCATAAACTGAAAAAAAAATTTTTTTGAGTTATGACGTTCTTGCAGCGAAGGAGCGATTTGTATTCGTTCTATCTCGTTCACAGTTATTGCTGTCACAATGAAATCACCCCAAAAATGGCACTTTTTGTTTAATTCATTTGTTATATGTTTTCTCAACGCTCAACGCTCCAGTTTAGGTTTGACTGCATTAAAAAAATTATATGTATATATTTTTATCAGGGACCGTAAATAATTACTATCGCAATATTTTTAATCAAAAAAATCAAGATGAAGGAAGCATTGCAGATATGTATATCATGTAGTGCAATCAAGTGATTGCTTTTGAAAGCAGTTATCAAAAAAGCAATAAACCAAAATTTATCGATTTTTATTTTCCGCTAACCGAATAATAACACTGTGCGTGAAATTTGCCCTCAAAAATTTAGACATGGGGGGGACCTACTGGGTGAGTTTTCTATAGGTATACTGAGTTGAGATCCACCAGCCGTTTGGTAAGATTGGCTCTAGTTTAAGAGAAATCCGACTTTGAAGTTTGGTAATTCTCGTCAAGTTTGTCGCTTAAGTCTTCGAACGTTTAAATGCTAATAGGTCCTAAATCGTTCCGAATATCGCTTTACTGTCTTCGGCAAGTTTGTAGATATTTTAACGACCAACAAATTTGCTTAAGACACCAATCCAAAAAAATAAATTCAAACTGTGTAATTGCGATATGTGTATTTTTTGGCGCAGCGCACCGTGGCTTATGAGTGTCATTTAATTATAACACTCAACGTGGCGTATGACACTCATACGCCACGTAGCGCTGCGCAAAAAAATGGACATATCGCAATTACACAGTTTTAATGTATTTTTTTTGAATTGGTGTCTGAAGCAAATTTGTTGGTCGTTAAAATATCTACAAACTTGCCGAAGACAGTAAAGCGATATTCGAAACGATTTAGGACCTACTTAAGCGACAAACTCGACTAACATGAGCAAACTTCAAAGCCGGATTTCTCATAATCTAGAGCCAATCTTACCAAACGGCTGGTGGATCTCAACTCAGTATACCTATAGAAAAGTCGCTCAGTAGGTCCCCCCATGTCTCAATTTTTTAGGGTAAATTTCACGCACAGTGTAATTATTTGTTGATTTTTTTTTTATCAGAAAATAAAAATTATTTGTTGTTTTATTTTTTTGGGGAAAAATAAAAATTATGCGGTGAGTTTTATTTTTCACTTGCAGAATGGGAATTTTTTTTTCAGTTTTATTTTTTGTTCACAAAATAAAAATTACGGGGCGAGTTTTTGTTTTTGATTCAAAAAGAAGCCTCATGTGGTAAGTTCCATTTTTCAAATTGTATTCTGAAAATTATTTTCTGAGTAATACTTTTCGCTCATGAAATAAAAATTCTACTATGAATTATATACTTTTTCTATAAAGGAATGAATGCAAGAATTCAATTTTTCCCGATACCCACCCAATGAATGAATGTTTGTACTCTAGATCTGTGAAAAAGTGAAAGTGTGAAATAAAACTCACCGCATAATTTTTATTTTTCCCCAAAAAAATAAAACTCAACAAATAATTTTTATTTTCTGTTCAAAAAAAAATCAACAAATAATTTTTATTGGGTGAGCTAAAAGTAAAAATCAAAAAATAAATTTTATATTTTGATTTTTATATTTAGCTCATAATTTTTACGGTCCCTGATTTTTATTGTTTTATGAGAAGTTTAATTCCTTTAAAATGTAGGAGATTTTTTAACTTTTGGGAGGAAATTTCAGTTTTTTTCTAAGATTTAGGAGAAAGTCATTTCAGGTATCTGGCAACACTGAGTTTGTGCTTGTCTATTCGACAGTGTGTTCATCAAACCTCATCACTAATCTAACTTGTTCTAACGTGGATATAACTAATCTAACAAGTTATATACTGCTGTCAAGTTATTTTTTTAATTTGTTGGACCTTTAACTTTAATCGTCTGTTCAGCTAAGTATTCATTTATTAATTTGTATTTGCATTTGGTCGTTTTGATATATCAACTTTAGTATACTCATCTTTCAGTGTGCTTTTCAACTCAACTGTTAGTTAATTCATAATTAATCACTAACACTAGAATGTCCAATGAAGCTAAAATTTCTACATTAAATTTTTTCATCCTCCGTGACTTTTACTTTTTTAGCTTTGAAAATTTTAAATATTGTTACAAAATGTTTTATTACAATGTTTACCTACATTTTATAACCTGATTCAATATGCGCATATTAGGAAAGTTGGCATGGGATTCATTTCTTTCTATTAATTTATATAAACCTAACGCCAAGGCTGACTTGGATGTATAGACTCATGGTGGAGTTCGTCAGAGAACTCATCTATGCATCGACTCCTTCGCTAGTAAATCCACCCGTTGGTGTATCTAAATATTCTTTGGTACCATAATTTCGTCAATAGATTTTTTTTTACCCATCCTCCATTGTCAAAATGTGTACCCATTAGTACGTTTGTCCATCAGTAAACCAGTTCCCAATCTAACTTTTTCTTCATGCGTTCTTCAAAACCATAGTTTCTTAGTATTACTATCCTTCCTTGAGTACATTTTTTTCACGGCTTCATCGGTAACTTCCAAAACAATGAGTGTTCATAATGAAAATTTGCCTGCAAAAGACTGAAATACTGAAACAAAGAAAGATAGAAGGGAAGCACACATTTAATATACATTTAATAGCCATTGGGAATATGTCATTTTCGAAAGAGCGATAGTGGCAACACATTTGATAAGATCGGCTATTCAACTTCATGGGCCATTAATGAAATTTATTACGAGCAAAGATTCCCCCATTTTGCTCACTCAACACTCGCACTTAATTCCTCCGTCGACTTGGATGAAATGAAGCGATTTGTCTCCGAAATGAGTTCATGCGAACGTAAATATTTCAGCTTATTTATGCAAACAAATATCTATCGATATACATATAAGTCAGGCAAAGCGGCGCGCGAATGCGTATTTCATGTTTTTCATAGAAGCGGCCGCTCCTTTGTGGTGGTATGGAATATTTTTTGGGCGCAATATTTTGCAATTTCCTTTGGCGGTTTTCGGTTTTAAAGTGCTTTTTATTGAACTTTCAGCTTCATTGACCGCAACGCCGGCGTTGGCTTTGGCTTTGGCGTTGGCGTCGCAGCGACAGCAGCCACTCGAGCGCGCATACTTTGACATACATAAATGTGTAAGTATGCGAGTCGAGTGTAGCGCGCGGCAGTAAATCGATAATTTTCAAAAATTGCCAGCACAAAAAAGATTCCAGCACTAACACACAACCACATACATATGTACATACAGAACACAATGGATTATAATGGAGCAAAAATGCGGCCGACTACTATGCGGCCGGCGGCTGGTCAATGGAAAAGCAATGTTAAAGCGCACAAAAGCCGCAATATAAATATTTAAAACGATGTAACTATACACATGTATAGTTATACATACATATATACATATGTACAGTGGAGCCAGAGGCGCACGTAGGATTTTGTCTCGGGGGGCAGGGGGGTTTGTGTAACTTTTTTGAGAACTTTGAAATAGAATAAAATTTAGATGTATGAATCTACAGACTGAGATCCAAAACATGTATGTTTTTCATACCTGATATATTTTGGTCCTGAACGTTCAAAATAAAAAATTTTGTTTTTCTCTTTCATTTGAAACCCATATCTTCATAATTGCATAACCGCAAATATTGAAAACATATTTGAAATGTGTATGTCCTTAAAATTTTAAAGTCCTTTAAAAAGGCCTTTGGGTCAGAAAATGAAAAACTGACTATGCCAGGTTACTATAAATTACCTCTAGTTTCACGTCTATATCAACATTAGGATGGGTCTCGGCAAAAAAAAATTTGTTTTTTTCGCCAATGTAAAGTTGGTGTTTTCACGCAGTGCATAATAACTTTGTCATTTTTCTTTCGATTCTATTGACGTTAGGCTTAATATTTGCACAAATAATATATCTTTCATCTTAGATTTTAAAACCAAAGGAGGACATTTGTTTTATCTATAAAAAAAACATTCGAAAATTTATGATTTTTGAAAATGGTCGAAAAATTCACTTTTTTACAAATTTCACCGTCAGTAATTTCTGCAACTCTCATCGGATTTGGACAATCTGTATGTCACTGAAAAGGCTAAGGTATTATCTTCTGACCGACGGACAGTTTGTGTTAGTCGGATGATTCGTTTACGTGCTCATAACTGAAACAACAGGGAAAAACTGGTTTTTCGACGATTTTTCGAAAACACTTCTTAAAAAATTTTTTTGATCTTCAGTTTCGTGTTCAGCGACCAAAGTTAGTCTAGAAAACACTTTTATTTGTAGGTGTTTTTTTTGTGTCGAGTAGTGTTATTGATGATTGAATAGGGGAAACTGGGGTACATTTGACACCTTTTTTTAACCCTCATCCGACGTTCAAAAAAACTCACACATAAGATGTTCGGGTGAAATATCACCCATATGGTACTTTGTATGTTTTAATGAATTTTTTGACCAATTTTAATAAAACAACATTTGTTATCTTTAATCTTTATTATCTTTGTTATCTTACAGATAAATAAATTAAAAAATTTTTCTATATTTTTTTGCAATTAGGGCAGTTTTGTTAAGTTAGGTTATTGTGGCTGCCTCTGTAAAAGACACACTCGGAGGCCTATTATGAGACCCGTTGTGATACCACAAATTTCACTCGTTTTTAAATGTGTATGTAACACTGTCTTTTCCAACATATGTTACAGCACATATTTCAAGCGGTTGGGGAAAGGGGGCAAGGAAGGGCAGTAGTTAACTAAAACTTTGTGTTCACCACATGTATACTTTTTTTAAGAATTGCAAGCAGAATATATGCCTTTCGATCGTTTTTGATACCAAATTGGCACCGTGTTTCAATAGTTTTTTACTTTTTTACGCTCTGATTTTCTGACAAGGTTTGGGACATGGCTGTATTGAGATAAGAAGTCTGCATGAATATTTCCCTTTCAGTAGCGTTGCTCTACGAATAATCTTTAGCTTTACTAAACTCAAATCTATGTCTTCAAGAAAAATTCGCCGCTTGTAATTTTTGTTGTGATTCTAGCTGGGATCGACAGCGATTAGTTTTTCGCTTGACGGTATAGTTAGTGAACAACCAATTGGTCTAAAGTGTCAACTACTGCTTTTGACTTATTGCAAAACGATATAAATTCGGATAATTTTTTTCAAGCCTGGTTCTAACCATTCCCTGGTTATGATGAAAAGAGCTCAAAGTGGCATCTTCCACAAAAAGCCAGTAATGGTTTACTTAGTGTGTCCTTTTCATAGGACGTACATAGCAGTTGTCGCTAAACCCACTTTTCTCATATATCTCTTATGGGTGTCATTCTTCATTACAATCGTTACGTTCTTGGCGAGTGGTTTTGTCACCGACAGAACGAAAAATTGGTCTGCCTGTTGTGCAACTCTACAGATTATAAAGAGATATTCATTCGACTTATAAATACCACTCAAAATTAAAATACCAAAATATGCCTGAACATCACCAACGCTGATCCATGCACTGCCAAAAACTCGCAAACCTTCAACATTAGTTTTGTCAGTTATTATCTTTAACATTGGTCTTCATTGGCATCTTGCGTTGCTGACACACGACTTCAAGCATAGCCAGTTATACCAACTTTAGTTGAAATAATATAATTGGCTCTTACTTTTCCGTTAAGTTTAGGAGGCCCATTGATCCATTAAACGGTTTTGCCTATAAAGCAGTTCAAAACCTTCAATCCAGTGACGTAATTTTATCGCATTTTCTGTATGTGTTGCGTTAAATTTCCATACAATTTGTATATGGGTGAAATTTCAACCGAACGTCGTCCACGTAACTTTTTTTATAATCACCGTTATAATGAAATAATTAATATGTTGTAGATAAATTTTAAAACTCACATTGATTTGCTACAAATACAAGAAACCTTAATCATTTTGATAAATATATAGGAAAGTTATAGCATCCTAAAGTTGAAAATGGGTGAAAAATCACCCGAACGACGGATTAGGGTTAAACCTATTTTTCTCGAAACTTGATTGATTAATTTTAAAAATCAATGCTGCTTTCTCGAAAGTGATTATTAAATTTTGGAAATTTAAATTTATTTTTTTATGTATTTTTTTTTATGCTGTTTTTAGGGGAAACTATACTAACTAACGTAAAGATATTTCGGGGGGGGAGCGGTTTAAACCCCAAAAACCCTCCCCTGTGTGCGCCACTGAGTGGAGTGGCCCATTGGGTAGTTGCAGTCGCTTTCGATAGATTTAAAATTAATTTCCGATATAACAAATCCGTGTTTTTTCACGCACCGTTTGTGCAGTTTTTCGGAGCGAAAAAGCAATGCAAATGCTGCTGCATGCTTTTACATATTCGAATTGCGATGGCTTTGGACGAACACTCATTCAATTCAGTACGCTTGAAGCTGAGTCTGCGAGCCGATGGCGATGCACCATTTCCATGCGATTTGACTCCTACGGCCTCGACCTTATTCGTCCATTTGCGCTTGTAATTTCACGTCTGCTGCACATCGTGTGGCACCCGGCCGCCAACAACACAAAACAGCCAGCCGACATTAGCTCTGCACTGTGCGTTTCATGTGCTTCCTATGACGCACACACACACACACACACACACACGCGCGCTCGCATTTACATTCACATTATCATTTAGGAGCACACACTGGCTGCGCGTAAACGAAGCAGCAAACGAACGAACGCACACACGCACCGGCGCACTTGCACTGATTGGATTTCGCAGATCACTTTTTGTCTACTTTTTGGCTTTTCTTTTTAATTTATTTCTCGGGGTTGGCCCCGAACAAAGTAAACAAAGATGCTGGCAGTGCAGCCGCGCCGGCCGAACGCACGTCGCGTCTGTGTCTATGCCAATAAGTTCACTTCGACCGTGGCGGCTGCCCGTCAAAAGTTTTGTAAAAGTTGCCGCACTTTCTGCGCTTCTTCGGTCGCTCCTGTTGGCGGACCACAAAAAAAGTTCTAAATTAAAAGAAAACATTTCAAGTCATTTAAAAACGTACACATTTGTGTTGTTGTACCTTGAAGTCGCTGTGTGCCACTTGCGTTTGTTTATTTGCTTGGCTTGGTTGCTTGTTGGCCAATTTGTATGTTGTTTGTTGTCGATTTGTTTGCTGGCTTTCTTGTGTGTGTTTGTGTTGGTGTGTGCGTGTGTCCGTGCTTCAGCTCAGCTGGCCTAATGCGTTTATTCTGCACTTTAGCTCATTAATGCCGACGTGCGCACGGGCACCGCCCGGTCCAGGCCAATTAAGCGCACATCTTGTGCGATGCTGCCACATGGCTGCGTTCCTGATTCGAATGAATGATGGCAACGTTGATTGAGTGGCACGAGGCCGGCAACTTTTCGCTCACGTAAACATTTTAGTTCTTGGTCAAGTGGTGGACTGCAGTGCGATGTGAGTGTTTCAGTCGAACACACAGCACCAACTAAATATGTTAGTAGAGGCAGCGTAGAGTAGAAAGCGGTGGCTCGTTAGAAGAGTAAAAATAATGCTTGCTTCAATTGGATGATGATGAATGTCGATTAGTTCTACATACCAAATTAGTTGTATTGCCAAAAGTACTCATATTCTAACGGTACACTACTACAAATCATATATGAATCATCATCTGATATCTGTAAGGACCCAACAGAAGTTTATGTGTGGCTCATTGGGGTCAGTGCGTTATTCGTAGTTAACTATGGAATGGAATGGAATGGATATGAGAGGAGCCGAGATAGTGAACCCTAGAGAGACCAATTTCTCAAGCACTCAGACTAGATAGCCCATTGTGCTTAAGACTCGAGAGGAAACGGTGATAGAGGAGAGTGAGGTGGGGTTAAAGAAAAAAAGTAGGAAGAAAGGGATAGGGACTACGAGTCTTACTGCACAAACTTCCTGGATTCTTTAATGAATCTCAGGAGATCACGAAGGGTAAGCGAATGGTCCTCGTCCATCCTCATAACATCAGAACACAAACTGCGCAATTTGGTTTTAGCGAAGGCGGGACATGTACAGAGAAAGTGCTCTGTGCTGTCTAATGAAACTCTCTGGCAAAGCTCAATAGAGGTTTCAATTAAAATTAAATTTAACCAGAGACCTAAAATAATTCCTATCCATATTTTGGGAAATAGAAAAATTGCCCTAATTTAAGAAATTTCTAAAAATATTGCTTTATAATAATTATTCCTAATAAGAAATTTTTTACGTTGGCTATAACTATTATCATGTAATAAATATTTTTGAGTTTCATAGTAACTCGTATAAGAAACAAGTATATTTTTCGTTGTCGATAATTATTATTTTGGAATTTTTTTTTACGTTGCTTCATAACTTTTCTTTATGATTTTTTTATTTACATTACCGATACCCAAAATTTTGAGACATTTTTGTTTACGTTGCCTAATACCTTTTATTTATGATTTGTTTTAAGTTTACGTTGCCGATAATTATTATTTTGAAAAAACATTTTTTGTACATTGAAGATTTTGGGTATGAATTGATTTTGAATTGTTTCAAACAAACGCAAATTAACTGCAGAAAACCAATTTCCACCAACAACTAAGCAAGTAAAAATCAATTCTTACTCAAAATGTGGTAAGGCAACGTTAAAAAATGTCTCATATTTGTCATAATGTCTCTCTCATTTTAGCACTGTTTGTACAGTAATTAAAAAAAACATATTTCTAGAATAATTTCACACTAGTCATGTTTTCTTAGGAAACAACATATTTGAGGTCATTTATTATACTTAAGTATATGAAATATAAACACAAATTGCAACATTTTGTGTAAGTGATTGTTACAAAGAAAAGCTGTAAAGGCTAAAGTTTTCCATGAAAAAATACTTTATTTCAAGTACTAAAGAATGTTTCTTAAATGGGGTAATTTCCCTCAAGTTGGCGCAACTTGTCACGTTCTCACATTTCTCAATGCTATAATTTGTATAGTTTTTGTTTAACATTTAACTTATTGAATTTTTGGCGTTATTTTGTTAAATATTGTGAACTTTATTCATCTGTTTACTGCATTTTTTAAATAGAATTTTATGTATAAAAATCGGGTTCAGTACAAATGAATCCTCTAAATGATGCCACTTGATCGTTCTTATTATTCATGCATGATTTTTTTTTCATTAGCTGTAATTTTATCATTGGCTACATAAATGTTTTAATTTTGCCTCAAAGTTCCTATGAAGGGTTTAAGCTTTGATTTCAAGTGCTGGGAATATGAATGAATATTTTCACATTGCACAACATGTGTAACTTCTACAATAAATTCCATTGTGGTCTTTGGAATTTAATAGCTTCACATCCACAATGCATTTGATTCTTAACTACTCACTAAGAATCTTTCATAATCCAACCACTCACCCGCCATTGCAACAAGTCAGCGTCAATCAACTGATCAGCCATTCAGCAATGTCTACATACTAAAATTACTCACCGGTAAAATCCAAAAATACATAATTCCTAATTTAAGCCGTATTCCCGCCACAGCGTTTAGCTTTCCTGAGGCGCTGCATGCACGACCGACCGGACCGAGCCGGACCGGAGCGCACGGACGCGCTCGGGGAAACGCAAATGATTCAGACATGTGCAGCTGCACTCGTCCCCATTGTGCACAAAGCTCATTTCAATTAGCCGCCAACTCGACGGTGCGTTCCATTAAAGTTGGAAGAAAAAGAAGTTAGAAGAAGCCGCTGTCATGCGACTGTTTACATCTATGAATCAAATGATTGTCGCTGATAAGCGCCAAACATTGTCAGCCATGACAAATGGTTCAACAACTGTGCACACATCAAAACTGTACAACGCTGACAATCGTTCGTCAATAAACGTAAACAAACGCTGGAAATTCCACTCCAGCACTCGCTCGTGCAGACATTCTTTGAATTAGCTTTGAATCAGTCAGTGACTGCGCAGTCTAATGGGGTTTCAAAACACTCACACACGCCCATTTATCCGCCGACGAAGAGATAAAGGCGCCTCTATTGACTTCTTGTTGGGTTTAATTGGCGGTTGCACCCTTCGATGCGGCTCGGCGAAAAGCGCCATTCGGGAACAGCGAAGATATTTTCGCTAGGTTTGAGCGCCTATTTTTAGCTCGAGGAATCATCGCAATAATTTCGCTTTTCTAGCAAAATATGGACTTGTCACGTGTGTGTGTGTGTGTGTCTGTATTTGCGAGCGAGTCTACGAGTGTGTGAGTATTGTTATCTTGGCAGCTGCAAGAGCCAAAGCTCGTAAGCGCCTGTTCGTTCGCTTTATAAAAAGCGACGCTGCTACGTGTGCTGCCCATTGTGCATCGAACTTCCCAAACGCCGGACGTTACAGGCGAAACGCAACGACGCGAAACCAAAGTGACGGCGAAAAACTTTTATCTTACGGGCTGCGCGTGTGCTCGAGAATTCAAGTGAGAAATTCGTGCCGGGAAACTGAACAGTCGAAGCCCACGAAGTGATACCGGCGAAGGCCAAAGTAAGTGCAAACGGCGCGAGGGCGGGCAGAGTGTGCAAGTGTGGCGGGGACAACAACTTTAAATTAAAAACTTTGTTGTCGAACTTATGCACAACTCCGCACAGAACAAACGAACAAATGTGCTTAACAACATTCATTATACAACTTGTAAAAAGAATTCAGAATTCGTACAGCGGATTGGTGCGAATTGGTGACATTGGCAAATGGCAAAGTTCGTTGTGAAACACGTTAAGCTTTGATGGGCAGGAATGAATATTTTTGAAAAATAATTCAAATACTTTGTGGTAGGATTGTTATTCATGTTTGAACAGGAATTAAAGGACTAGCACAAAAGAATGTGAATGAAAATTTTTCATATTCGAAGAAGAAATTATTAAAAATGTGAGGTGGCACAACCGATAGAAAGAATTTCAGGGAGACAAAACGATTTTATTAAATCTCATGCAAAACTTATTGAACTAGAAAACCGAATTGGCTGTTTATTCGACATATTCTCTAGATTCAGCTTCCAACAATCGTTTCGTGTTTCCTAATTTAAAAAAATTGACTAGGCCATAGTGAAATTAATCAAGTGAACCAGGTAGAATGACGGCCTCTTTTTCGCGTGACAAAAAGAGAGAAATGTAAAAAATTATTTGTCATTTATGTCAAAAAAATTAAACCTGAATAATATCCAATACTTTTAAACTTGGTGGGGTTTCAAACCAAATTTAAAAGTCAAAGAAAATTCTAAAAATTCGAAATCATTGCTGAATTGGCAGCAGCACATCTACCATGAAAATTTTTGTAGTGTCCAACGTAGTAACGAATCGTAGAATAGTGATCGAGGGTATGGGCTGCACTTCAATAATTCAGGGAGCAGTTTGAGGGGTGTTGGGTTAATGTAATAGAGAAACCCTTTGACAAAGTATGTGTCGTTTTCTCTATTTATGAAGAATTTTGAAGCCATGTCGAAATCTGGTCTCTACACTGTGGTCTAGGTGAAAATAGATTTGGTTCCAATGATTTGGGCCCTACTGACGATCTCATAAGACTCTCGCAAGTCGCTGAAAGCAGCGCATAAGAGGCTCAAGTCTGCTCATAAGACGCTCGAAGCTGCCCCTAACATGTTGAAAGTCTCCCGTAAAACGCTTCATAAGCACTCAACAAATTTTTTTAATAATTTTTTTTTTAATAAAACTTAATGACTCCTGTCCTGTTAGTCCCATTTTAAGCAAGAGAACTGCATATCATATATGTTGGCATTAGGAGTGTGAAAAAATAATAAAAATCGAATCCTTTGTTGGCGCATTCAAATATTTTTCGAGTGCATGATCGAGCTCAGTGTCGTCTTGAGTTCTGTGAATCTTTTGTGCTTTAATGCAGTGCAACATTGACCTAACAGAGCGCCTGGATAGCCTCACAAAACAATAATCCAGCATAGTGAAAAGGAAAGAAAGCGTCATTCATAAGGAATTCAAATGTCAGAACAACTTTGAGCTAAGTGCACCAAACTAAAAAAACATAATATTAAAACTTGAAATAAATTTTGTGCCAAAAAAATTGATTTCTTTAAACTCTTTAACCCACCTAATATTTTGAAATTTTTGCAGTTGCTCTAAAGTGGCCAGAATAAAATTTGAGATTTAATTTTGTTATAGCTGTATGCGAATTATTTTATGCTTTTTATTAGCTATTTTAAATTCCACAAATTTCCTAAATCTTTAAAACTTCCACATTATTTTTTTTTAATAAGCTCATCGTTTTTGTGTTGTTTCTAAAGGAAGCAAAGACTTATTTTCACCATACTTAGTTTTGATGAAAAGCAACAAGCAACAGCAAGTTGTTGCTACAGATTAAAAAGGGAAAATATTTTTGTAATTGAAAAGTTTGTTGTTAACAAAGTCTTTCACACCAACATTTGTGAATTCCAAGCAACTTTAAGGGGAAACTTTTCTAAAATCTCTTCTAAAATTAGTTTGAAGCATTGCTGAAGGGAACCACACACACACACACACACACAGCATCAATGCGTTCCAGGCTCAAAGTCTATGTGAGGATAGACCAAGCTAAACTTTACTTAATGTTAATTAACAAATACAACAACAAAAAACTGCAAAACTGAGAAATGGAAATAAAAGTATTTCATTAATATGGCACAGCATTCGAGACTTGTTTCGTAGCAGTCACATTAAAAAGTTATCGAAACCGAGAGTCGGGTCGAGGGTCGATAGAGCGAGTGCAAGAAAACAGTAACTTGACGTAACCAAGCACAGGCGCCAAAAGAATCCTGATGGCCCAAGAGAGACGAAAGTGTACGCGGCGGAACTGGCGGCTGCCAATTTGCTAATTTCAAAGCCACAAGTCAGAATTCCAAAATAAATGAAGAAACCCATTGAAAGGAACGTGTTGGTGGCGGCCTGCTCGCCGTGGCGGATGTGTAATTGTGCTTAGTGGCCAGGCGTGCTGTGCATGCGAACGGAGACTCAATCCACACACACACACACACACACACAGACCCACTCACAGCCATTCGAATAGCAGACACAAATGCAAAAGTTTCCCCAGCACTTTATGTTGTTATACTTTGCAATTTGTGCGTGTCTGTGTGTCTGTCTGTTTGCGTATGCTGCCACCCACACTCACACACACAGACACATCACCATCCGCTCTTATATACACACACAGAGCAAACTTTGCTCAATTTTTACCAACCAACTCTTGAATTTATATGCCTCGCCGTTCATTGTTTGCCTTTGTTTTCGCTACATTTCAGGACATTGAACGTTTAGTGAAAAGTTTTGCATCCATTTGCATTTGCAAGAGTGACGGTTCAACACACTTCAACTTACGCCCATCATAACAGGCACGTCGACACACACACACACACACACATTTACACGAAGCTTCAAAGGCAACGCCCGCGTCGACACCATCAACAATGCCAACTTGGTTTAGTAGCGCACCTGCCGGCGACTTCCGGTCAAAGCGGAAGTGCCTTGGCACATCTGTCAGTTTGCTGTTGCTGGCTTTCTTCCTGCTGCTGGTCACCCCAGAGACAATTGGCCGGCCGCACGACGATTCGCTGCCACTGGACGAAGGCTTGGTGGTGAGCGACGAGTACGGCGAGGTGGATAATGTGGAGGTAGGTGCAGTGAATAATACAATTTTGCATACACTTCACTGGCGTTTTTATGGCATTTACTGTACGCGTTTTGTATTTTTTTTTTGCTCGACGCAGTTCCATCATGCGAGAATTGTGGACGGTGTATTGCAGGAAGATCATCCGGTTATAATGTACAAGGAGGATTTTGTCAACGAGGACTTTGGTAATTGAGAAAGTTTGGAGTGTGTGGTGGCATTGGGCTTGTCGCTAAATTGGCGCTAATAACTTAATACTAAATTTTAGTCTGTCAAGGACATTTCTTGTGTATTATCTGAAGTTTCATAATTAGTTTTGGCTAATTTAAGTATTCAGAAGTTATATGAAAATACACACAATTTTGATTAGATGTGCCACAATGTCGCATACTTCATACTTATGTATCACTCATTCTTATAAAAAAAAACATTGCTAACCACTATCGCCCACCTCAGATCCCAGCAAAAACCGCAACGCCACTGCCGTGCCGCACAAAGTGCGCAAATACAAGGACATTGCACATCGTCGTCGCCGCGTCGAACGCCCGGACAGCGAACAGTATCGCGCATTGAAGCCGGAAAAGATCTACTTTGACATTTTGTCGCCGGCGCCCATTGTCGTCGCCGAAGATGTGGCCGGCAAGCGAGTGGCCAAAGGGCACGTCGAAGTGATTTCGCTGGCCGACGACAACGATGTCAATCCGAACGCGGCCGCCGCCGATGCGGACGACTCCAAGCAGATGCTGAAAAAACGCCCCAAGAAGTACCACAGACGACAGCGTCGCGACACCGGCGAGCATGCCGTCCACAAGCGCAACCCCTACCTGCGCTACAAGAAGCCCGCGGCGAACAGCATTGCGCCGAGTCGCAGCTATCTGCCCGCCTCCGCCGCACAGGATAACGCCTTCTCACAGTAAGACCTGCTCGTTAGCTCCAAGTTGAGCGCAAAGTGACGCTTTGCCATTTACAGATATGCGATACCTGGCGAATACTACAACGGCCCGCAGAACGGGCCCGTCGTGGTGAATCGTTTCGGCGCGCCCGACGAGACAGATCGCGTCGTCTGGCGCGACTACACGCCAACCCGAAATCGTAAGTGCTGCCAGTCGTCGCAAAGGTGACAAGTGCTCAATGTTGTCATTGCCATTTTATCACTTGTAGCCAATCAGCGTCTGAACATCACCAGAGATACGCCGAGTCCCCTGTTCGCACGGCCCACATCGCGACCTCAAGCCGGTAAGTGCTGCTCTCAGACACTTTCGATTGACATTCTAACTAACATTGAAGACATTTTCTTTCTTCAGCGCCGAGTGCGTCAGGTCCCCCTGGTGCCGCTGACGAAGGCGGTGCCACCGCAGTGAACTCCTCGCCGGCGAACTGTGTCTGGGCCATCAACGGCTGCTGTTCGCAGAGCAGCAACGCGGTGCGGTACAGCTGCTTCGAACGGTACGGCTGTCCGCATGTCTTCTGGGATCTGAATCCGTGCGCCGACGAAATCCGGGACAGCATCACCAATTACCTGTACGAGCAATTCATGAATTGAAGCAAAAGCCAGAAGCGTGTGTCACATTGTTCACAAAACATTTTCCGCATAATCATTGGAAGCCTTTAGCAACTCGTTGTCGAGCATTTACTTATTGTATATGCATTCGAACGCTTAGCTTTTAGCCGTTGTCTAGCCGTAGTGTAGCGTGTAAGTTTGCTTTTAACGTTAAACAAGAATTTTTGAAAAGCATTAAACTGCTTTACGTGTATTTGCCAAAGCAAATGACAAATAATGTTGTAAACTGCATTTACTGACTATTTCAGTTGAGGTATTCGATGTGCTGTTGATATATAACAAAGTAAATTTATAATATAGATACAACTTAAATCTAAACACACTAACTACTTGTTTTCATTTACAATATCGCGGCCAGGGATTGGGTTAGGTTAGGTTGAATTAGTTGTCTGGGTACTGACAGGTTAGGGGTTACATTTAGCAAAGAGGATGCTAATGAAGGACACAAGTTGCATGGATCTAGAAGAAAGTAAATCGGTGTATAATGGTCAGGACATTAGGTTGATGTTTTAGTTTATTATGGCTTTTGGTATACAATTTGTCAAGTAAATGTTTGCAAATTTAAAGAAGGTAGAAAATTATTTTGAAAAGCTTATAATATAAGAGAACTTACAGTATTTTGAAATTATTTGAAAAATGTAGATTAATTAAATATTTCACTCTCATATAATATAAAAGTAATGTCTATTTGATTCGCGTATTGAAGGGCGAATTGATTTGAAAGTATCTCCTGGACGACCCAGAAAACTGTCTGACAGAGAAGAAAGAAAAATCATCCGAAAAGTTCATAAAAACCCCCGTATCTCAATAAGGGAAATGGCGGAGAATGCGGATCTGATGTATCTCATAAAACTGTTCGGAACTGTACGGCGCCAAATTTTCAATGCAATCTTGGTTTTGAAAGAAGACGAATTTTTTGACAGTTTGAAGTATAGCATATCTCCTTTTTTGATTTTTTACACTGTTTTCGCGTATTAAATAGACGTTACTATTAATCAAAAATTTCAAAATATTGCAATTTCTGTTATAAGTATTTATAAGCATTTCAAAATAATTGTTGTGCTATTATTCGACTATTTCTATTAATCTATATCTTAAAAGAGTTTCAAAATATTGCAGTTTCTGTTATATTTATAAGCTTTTCAAAATAATTGTTCTACCTTTTTTAAGTTTGCAAACATTTACTTGACAAACTGTATGTACATAAATGAGAGGGAGCTAAAGTTTTAAGGTGATTTTCAAACTCCGGATTGCGAGAGAATATATCCCTTAATCCTTTGCGACCCAGCATATAGAATTGTGCGTTCTAAATTTAAAAACACTATAGCGTAATTTTTGAATTTACAAGCAATTTTGAATTTATGTCATTCGAACGAAATCGCCAAATCGTGTAAAAATTAAATAAGAAAACAAATTTAATACAATTGAATGTGTAACATTTTCGTGATTAATCTCGTCAAAGCAAAAAATTTCACTGGGTCACAAAGGATTAACGGACGGAGATTTCAACAAGCCTTAATTTTGTAACGGATTTTCATGTCCAGCTAAGTCGCAGTAAATTTGAAAAATGCATAGCTTTGTACTGCTCAGTGTATTCACAAACCCAAGGAGACATACAAAAATTACCTTCCAATATTAGTTATGGTTTCAATATTTGACAGATTTTTCATGTCCATTTATCTGCTGAAAATTATAAGCTCCCAGGATAACGATCAAGGATCAAGAACTTTGCTTACATCCCAAGCACATTTTTTTTTATACTGCTTCCAAATTTCCTTATAGTTAAAAAAACCAGCCGTTCTCAAGATAAAAATCCGTCGCGAAAGGGTTAAGTAATTACAAAACAACAACTACTACTTTACGGTGGCTGAAGGTATGAGAACTTTTTTGTGAAAACTTTCAATACGATCGATTAAATTTATTAGGTTGGAAGCTATGTTGCCTGCGACTGCTGGCTTCACTGTCTTGCAACTACGCAAAAAAACTCATTTGTGTTGAAGCATTGAAAAATTAAAACAAATAAAATGAGCAATTATGGTTACTTTCATGGCCAATTGGACATACATGTCCCATCACAACGATCTAAGAAAGTATATAATGACTACTAGTTCATGTTGAAAGTGGAAACAATTTCAAGCAGTTTTGCAGTAAACGAAAACGCAAAGACCAACTGACGCCCACTTAAATATTGTTGTCTGAAGACTGTCAAATCCAAAGCCAAAAATGCCAGCCATGCCAAAAAAAACTAAACACTTTTTCACTCAACTATTGAACTCAACTCAGAGTCGTGTAAACATCAATGGCAGCTGGACCGATGCCCATTCCAACTTTCCAACTTATTCAAATCGAAATGGAAAACCAACCAAGCTTTCAGCAAATGTATGTTTGTTGCTGTTGTTACTGTTGCCATTTGGCAAAACTTCAACAGTCTACCGAACTAATTAGACTTCTAAAACAGGCAATAAACAAATGAGCGCGCACTTTGCTCGGCCGACCGACGATGGGCTGAGGGTGCGTGGCGTGCGAAAACGTGTGTTCGTGTCACTTCAATTAACGGTTCTGTTGCTCTGGATAATTTGTATTCGCACAGACGGCAGCGATGCCATTCCTAATGGACTTGAAGATTTACATACTTAGACAAACAGCGGCAGCTGTTGTTGCTGGAATTTGTGCCCAGTTTAATTAAAATACTTTATTCATTTGCCGAATCACAGCGCAACGCGAAATCCTGTGGGCACGCGACCAATGTCTGCTGAAGCGCAGATTTATTATCGTCGCTACAGCCGCTGCCATTTTGTTTATTATTATTTATATTGTCCGTTTGTTATTGACGCTGCCAACACACCGAACAACGAACTCTACTTTGTCGGCTGCGGCGGCACAAATCACTGGGCGCCAAATGTTTCGTACAGCAAACAGATCGCTGGCCAGCTGCCGCCGCACGTAGTCAACATAATTTAATTAGGCAGTCAAGTGCGCGCACATAAATACAAATTTACAGCTCGACATTAGCCGCGGACCGGTCTAAAGCAACGGCAACAACAACAACAATTACACACAACACCAACAGCGTTGTGTTTGGCGTAAAAAGGGAAATGGTGTAATTTCCGGCGAACAATTCGTTTTCACGCGCTCGAGCCAATTACCCGACGAACCAACGTGTGTGTGTGTGTGTGTGTGTGTGTGTGAGTGAGTGCTTTGTCTGCGAAAGCATTGGCGCGAATGTGAATTCGCTAATAAAACGAACACGCATGCTTCAGTTGCTCGAGACTGACTGATTTCCATTCAGTAACAGTCGCGACTCTTTCGACAGTCCCATTTGAGAGGTGAGAGCAATGACACTTTGGGAAAGGATTTTGTCAAAGATAATTCAAAAGAAAATAAGACTGCGAACATGTTGTAAACAAGTTTCGCGTCCAATTTCTGATTGAAGTGGGGCCTTTTTGTTTTAAAATTGTATATGAATTTTTTTCGAAAACGCATTTTCCAAAACGAAGAACAATATAAATGAAGCTGTTGCTGCTTTCATACGATTAGTTTGAAATGTTACATATGACGTCATAAATATAGTTTAATACAGAGCTTTACACAGTTTATAGGTAACAGTTTATATACAAATAAAATTTTCATAGATTTGCAAATTTTTTGGAAAATTATGCCATTTGACGAAAAATCATTATTTTACATGAATTTTGTGTGCAGTCAAATCTGCTTAGCTGCAAGTCGATTTTCCGCCCTTTTAGTTGCAATTAGCCCGTTTTTCAGCTAAGCGAACTTCGGTTAACAGTAGAAAAATTGCAAGTTTTCCTTACCTACAAAGACTACATATCATATCCGCTGATATCTCGAAAAGTACATATCGGATTTGGCTAATTTTTCACAAAAATTTTTTTTTTAAATATAAAATTTTTAACGATAAAAAAATTAAAAGTCACCTGAGCAAAAGTTGATAGAAATACTAAAGAAAATACAAATATTTAAAAATAGAAAACCGTCAAAATGACCGCAATGGTCTTTCTAGTTTTAAGTGAAATTTTTTGAATTAAGCGAGTGTAAAGCAAAGACATTCTAATTCCAACATCGAATGTCATTGCATTTTTAAATTAAATAAAATAAATAATTAAATAAATTAAATTTAGTGTCCGACCGAAACCACTTTTTTCCGTCACCGAATATTCGGTCGGACACTAATTAAATTCAAAGAAATAGTGTAAATTTATGTTTGGGACCCAACATTTTCTTTCATTTAACCGATTTTTTCAGTTATGCGAAGTTTCAGTTGAGGTTAGTTTGAAGTGGCAGCCTTCTACATAAAAAGCTGACTTAAGAACAAATTCAGACTCACAGTGGATGACACGACTCCGCCTTACAGCGCTGAGAACCAAGAAAATTCCATTATGAATCTCGCTATATCCCTGATTTTCAAAAGCAATAGTTCGGTTAGACTAATGAAGAAAGCTGAGCCGAGAAGAAAGTTTCAGTACAACGAACTTTTCAAGAAAACTACCAAATAAAAATGGGACCTGGGCTTTTATTTCATTTTTTCAGTTAGGCGACTGGCCGCTAAGCGGTTTCGACTGTACAGCTTTAGTAAAATTATTGTAGTTGCTGTTTGTGAACAGTTGTGCTCCTCACCATGGATCCTGTAAAAAGGCGTCTGCGTTGTTCGTAACTTCGCGTCACAATTTTGTGTTTAAAAACCAATTTTTTTTGTGTTGTTGATCATATACGACTATGAATTCTATGACTTGAAAATTTTATATTGCTTGCATTATTTGTTGCAAAGAAGAAATTTATCACACATAATTTTCTGGCGTTCCAAAGTCTTTTCATCCTCTTAAATTGTTTCGCATTTCAATGCAATAATTTTCAAAGTTTTATATTGATTCAAAATTCATTTTCTTTGCATTCAAAAGTGATGATGAACTATTCAAATTGTCTTCAACTTTGAAGCAAAACTTTTCAAAATTATTATACAAAATTCTGTTCAGCTCAAGTCCAGCGTTGCATAATTATATGAGCAATGTGCTTTTCTTGTTATGCGTTCATTTAGTAGCTCAGAGTGGCCAATAATAATTTAGAACAAGTGTTGTGCATTTAATCATTCTGCTTCAGATGTGTGAAGACAGCTGCTCTGGTACTCATCGCTGAAGAATCGTGCAAATTGTCGCTGTGTCCTATTGTCGTTGAAACACCGAGACGTCCTTTAGTTGTTGATGAAAACCTGTCATCCACGACTGTTGTACAGTAATAAACATCTGTCAACAAAGATTTTGTGTCATGTACAAATTGGATTGCTGCTAATATCGCAACACACACTTACACATACACATATGTATGGATCTGTGAGTGTTTTTTCATACATATGTATGCATTTTTATGTGTGTACCTAATCGGGCAACTTATTCTTCGGCTTTCGCTTAAATAATTTGAACTGCACGCCTTGTGCATTCATTTTGTCATAGCCAATATTGAAATGTCCTTTCCGCTTCGGCCTAAAAGTAATCGGTTCAGCTTTGCATAAGTAGTGACCAAGTGCTTTATTCTGGCGCTGTCTCGAGTGGTAAATGTCTCAGCTCCCTTTGGTACATTTAGCGCCATTATGTACTTGTGGCAGCTGCTGACATCTGCTTCTCACTTGTTCTCAGCGCTGCTCAACTGACACATATTTGATTGGTGTCCTGTGCCATTATCCTGTGGGAGCTCTTACGGTAATCATCGCTGAAAGCATTCTTCTGTATCGTCTGGCGGTCGTATGCCAGCTTTGTGCCTCATATTCACTCTGTCACATTGAATGGCGGATGATGAAAGTGTTTTCAATGCAATCAAACTGTCAAAATATTTTAAGTTATGCGTTATTATTGTTTAAAATTGCGCCTCTAGACAATTAATACTTGTTGTGTATATTTCTTGATGATTTCGTAAAAGTGAGTTCCGTGTATTTAAGACACTGGATACAATGAAAACGCATTTAGTTTTAAATAATTTTTAAACAACTTTGAAATTTTTGCCTTATTCCCAAGTTGACACAATTAAATATAATCAACTAGCATGGCCCCGCTTTGCACGCAAGTTTAGTCAATGAGGCCAATAAATCAAGTTTTTCTTAACTCTTTGTTAATCTCAGATCCCAGTAAGATTTTTATGAAAAAATACTTATCTAATTATTTTTTATTTGAAGTGCTTTCACCATATTTGAATCCAATTGGTGAATTAAATTATGTTTCCCCATACAAACTCTTAACTCATAGTTCACACTGTCAGATTTCGATTTTCGACAAGGAGAAAAACACGTATCGAATTATTTTGCATATTGAGTGCTTTCACTAAGTTCGAAGTCAAAAGGCCCATAAAATCTTGTTTCTCCATATAAATTTTTAACCTATAGTTGACCCGTTAGGTTTAGATTTTCTATAAATAAAAATCATGTATACAATTATTTTACATTTGAAGTACTTTCACCAAGTTTGAAGTCAAAAGGCATACAAATTCATATTTCTTCATATAAGCTTTTAACCCTTGGTTCACCCCTTTAAGTTTTGATTTTCGAAAAAATGAGAAATACGTGTCAAATCATTTTTGATTTCAAGTGTTTTAATTATCTAATTTAAGGTCAATAGGCCCATCGGTTCATGGTTTTTTCGTAGTCTTTCCGTATACGCACCCATTAACCCATTGTTGTTTTGATTTTCGAAAAAATAAAAAATACGTGTCGAATTATTTCTTTTTTCAAGTGCTTTTACCAATTTTGAGATCAATAAGCCCATTAAATCGCGTTTCTTTATACAACATCTTAACCCATGTTTGGTCCTTTTAGACCCCGAATTTAAAAAAAAATTCCATCTCATCGGAGGTCCATTTTGAAGATGTATCTACAGTTTAAATTATTATTATTTATGTTTGTAGCTGCAGCGGTTTGGGCTGGGCGATGATAAATCAGTTAGTCAGTCAGGACAAACAATTATAAGTATAGTGATTTAGTTATTAAGTGCGGACTCTGAAGAAAGCTGAAGAATAAACTTTTAACTGTGGATACTGGGCAAATATTTTCAGATCAAGCCTTACAAAAGAGTTCTAAAAGGACTTTCATCGTCACATAGAGATCCGTTTTTCGAAGTCTTGAGGAAATTTAAATGCTACAAGTAATTAGCTTTCTGACCAGGGAGTGCTGACTAGGTTAGGTTAGGTTCTACTGGCTGTCTGTAAGGTCAATCATAGACAGAAACAAACTATTACTGATTTACTTTACTGGCCAAAACATGGTCTGCAAAAAAAACTATTAAAGATTTCTACTAATATGGGACTCGAATGTTTCTTAAATTTTTTCCACAGAAAACACTAATGTAGTTGTAGTTGTTACATTGATTCTATGATAGAGTCCCACCTTAGAAGACAAACATTTTTTAAGCAGATTTTAGGCCACTCAGATTTTTTAAATATAAAAACAAAATCTTTCATCAAAACCATTAAATCTACTAAGCAAACAGATAGTCGTTTAGAATATCTATCCAGTGTTATATTTGGAGCTCGAAAATATTATCATTATGGAAAATGATGATGAGAAAATAAAACCGTTCCCACTATAGACAACTGATTCTTACTTTTTCTTATTTTAATATTTGTTGTATCGACTAATAGATGGTGATTAATTTTTCACGTTTGAACTGCGCAAGAAGATTTGCTCCTTTAGGCGCAAGTAAGCTGTTCACACACAGACATATATGTACGTACAATCAAAGTGCTAATAACGGGTGCTGGCTCTTCGGACTTCGCACAGCCCCACACGCCACTTCAGACCGACAGTTGCTTTGCAGACGTTTCTCTATCTCTTTGCATTGGCCACAAGCACCGGTGTGCGATAATATTGGCAATTATGTGTATTTGGGCTGTGCTGATTGTGCGCTACACAACCTTGACCGCTGCGAGTTAGGGCACAGATTAACCGCGCGCTGCCATGTTGCGTGAGTGCGCAGCCGAGGTCGACGTAATTATCGAGCTGAAATTGAATTGTAATCGCTGTCATGGCGCCAACTACACATGCACACACACACAGGCCAAAACCACTAATGTTGATAGGCGACAGGCCATTAGCGTTTTCAGCCCAGCGGTCGGAGTGCGGCAACGCATTTCTGGCACAGCCGCGCCTGGCCATTAGCGAAGGCCCAGACGCGGTCGACACTTAACCAACGCAATTACACGCTGATGCTGTCACTTGCGCAGACTGTGGGCGCGAATTCCCTGATTGAGCCGCCCAAAGCATTTTGTGCGGCTTGTTAAACCAGGGTTACCGTTGTGCGACTTTAGTTGCATTTTGCAAACTTTTTGACACTCTGCGACTTTTTGTGCGACTTTTTCAAACTTGTCTAATTTTGCAACTTTTTCCATCTTTGTGTGACTTTTTCCCCTTTTTTGTTAAGTGAAATCCTTCTTCCTCTTTTTATAGTCATACACTGCAAAATCACACATATTTGCCCTTAAAAAAATAATTAAGTTTACGACATTCCTCGCAATATGGTAACCTCATTCGTTTGATCAGCTCATTATTTAGCATATAGCTGAATATTTTTGGCATACAGTAGGAAGCTTAACCCTCCATTACTATCGTCAGGGTGGAATCCACACTGTGAGTTCAATTTCTTAGTAAAATATAGATTTTTTAACCAAAACCAACATAAAGTTATAATGTAATCCACAGTGGCATATTTCGGAAGGTTTTAGAGTATACTGCATTTGTATAAAGAAAGCAATTATTTGTATACAATAGTATAAAGTACTAAAGTACAAAAGTAACTGGGTGTGTTACACCCAGGATAGTAGTGGCGTTATAAAATTGCTGGATGCTTAACACCCATTATTAGTAATGAAGTTTTATTTTTTATAAATTATATTTACATATTTTTATTCACTTTTTGGCGATAATTTTTTTTAATAACATATAAACCATCTATCCTAGAGCAAAATTTGTTTTATCCCAGTAACAAAAATTTTTATAACATTAAATTTGTTATATCTTAAACTAATAAAGTTAGAAGGACGAAATTCAAGAATGTAGTAGAGTACATATTATTCCTTAAGATATATTTTTTTTAAATTTTTTTTCCAATAGTTTTTGGAAATTTCCAAGGATATTCAAAGATAAAGTTTCAAAAGGATATTTTTAATACCTATTTGTCCTTTTGCACCGAAACATTAAATTTCCTAAGATTCTAAGGATTTTTCTGTTTCAGTTGATACCCATATTGTTATTCTATAATCCGCTCAATTTTTGAAATAATTTCTTGAAATAAACATGTCCTCGAAATTTCAAAGCCCTTTAAAAAAAATCCTGACGTCAGAGAGAAAAACTAAAAACGCAGTATTACTACATTTCGCAAGTATATCGATTTTTTCGTGTGTTTGGAAATTTTTTGATTTTTGTTGCACGGTGTTACCTTAAGGAGTAGCAGGTATATTGTTGATTTTTGTTTGAGTTTTTACGCAAAATTTTACCTCGGTCCGAAAAAAATTATTAAGTAAATATTTATTACTTATTTTTTTAGCTTTCTAAATCACTAAGCCCAAGAAACATAATTTAAATAGTGTGCAAGATGTGGCTATTTTCCCAATACAACTTTTTATTTCATCTTTTTTTTCCTTGAAATGAAATGCACATAAACAAATGTTTATATTAAATAAATGAATTAACAAAAATTATACAAATAATTTTTGTTTGTATATGTTATGATGTTCTGATTATGAAAAAATTTGGTTTTTGTTTATTTTACCTCAATGGATAAGTAAAACGGATAATAAAAAGTTGTGGGTGGATTACACCCATAGTTAGTAATGGCGTTAGTGTAATAGACGATAGTAATGCAGGGTTAAAAATGTTTGAAATGGCAGCGCATGTATTAACTCGAAGTCACAGCAGTGCGTGTGCGGAAAGTATTTTTTTCAAAATTAGGATTAATGAAAATTAAATTATCCAACAGGTTAATTGTAGGAACTTGTGAGTCCATGCTATCAGCTCTAATTTGCTAGATACCGAAATAGAAATCTGGATGCCAAGTAATGAACTTGTGCGAAAATACAGAGACGAAGTTACAAAAAAAGAAAATTTATGATTAACATTTTAAAGTGTATACAAACACTTTATTAAAAATTAAATGTAAAATACATACGCAAAAGTGTATATAAACACATTTTTAATGAATTATTTCCAAGCTATTTATATGAATATATATATGTATATATATATATATATATATGAATGAATGAATATATATTGAATTGTTAATTCCTTTTTATTGTTTTAGTTGTGTTTTGGTTTAACAAAAAAGTGTGCCCCTTTTATTTGCAAAAAACGACTTTTTTGTGCGACTTTTTTTTTTTTTTAAAACGACCTTTTGTGCGACTTTTTCAAAATTCCCAACGGTAACCCTGCGTTAAACCGCTGTTGCCCCATTCGGCGTCTACTTACCGCTGCCGCTGTCGTAGGACTTTATGGTGGAGCCGCTGGTGTTGGAGCGTTTTATTTCGCGCCGACCCATCGCTGCTGAGCTGATTGCGGCCGGTGGTGGCTGTTGTTGTTGTTGTTGTTGTTGTTGTTGTTCGGCTTCTTCTTGCTGTTGTTGTTCCTGCTGCAGCAGCTGCTGTTTTTGTTCTTGCTGTTGTTGCAGGTGATGTTGGTGCTGATTGAGGTGGTGGTAGTAGTGCTGGTAGGGATGCTGCTGCAGCTGGTGCTGGTGCTGGTGGTGGTGGTAGTGGTGGTACTGATATTGGTGCGGTAGCGGATAGTGGTGCGATTGGTAGTTGGTCTTCGGCGAGTTGCTGGCCGACGCAGTGCCCGGTGTGCTGACGGTGGATGCGGCTAGTGCCACAGCAGTTGTCGTAGCCAGTGAGGGAGTGGAGGCGGTGGCCAGTAGCGCAGTGCTCGGCGGGAACTCAAAGTAGTTCACCTGCAGGTGGTTGCTGTGCGCGTTGCAGGCGGCAGTGGCTGTTGTTGGTGTTGCGGGGCCTGCTGTGGCCGGTGCTGGGGTGGCGGCTGGTGTGGCTGTTGCTGTTGGCGAATTGCTGCAGCAGTTGTAGCTGTGGGTGTCGGTTGTGTGGCTGTGACTGTGGTTGTTGTTGTTGTTGGTGCAATTGTTGACACTGTGCGGTGTGGGTGGTGGGGGCTGTGGGCAAGCGTTAATGCTACCGCTGCTGCTGCTGGTAAATGATGGTTTGCGCAGTGATAATGGTCTCAACCCTTTGACAGGGTACAATGGGTACTATCGGCCAGCAACTCGAACCCAATCGCGGTTTTCACTGTTATACCAGACGCCTGCAAGTATGCACAATACAATCATCATTTAATTAGTTGCAATTACAGTTAATTGAGTTTCAAATTTATAATTTGCATTGTAATGATAAACTAACAACAAGCAGGAAAAACAAACAGTTTCAATAATTAAAATGAAAGAAATTTTGCTCGTTGGCGGCAACTGCCCAGAGCATTATTAACCCTTCGCTGCATGGCATTGCATACACCGTGCGAAAAAAATTAAAAAACTTTTCACACCGGAAAAAATTCATATGCGCGTGAAACTAGAGACCAAACATAGTAATACTGCGTAAGCACTTTTTAATTCTGCATCTCTTGTCCTTTTAAAAGGACTTCAAAATTTTGAAGGGGATAAAAAATAAAAAAAATATAAAAAATACTTAACCTCATCCGAATATGGCGATATGTATATCAAATAAAGGAGGAAAGGCGCGAGAATTGAAATAAAATTGACTTTTTATCTATTTGTCAAAAAAGGATATGAAAAACATCCTTTGAAAATTTTAATCCTTTGTATCCTTGAAAATGTATATAGAATTTTCTTGAAAAGTAAGTATGTTAAAACCCCAAATCTCCTTGATCACGTGTCAAAATTTCATTATTCTCGCTTTGTTGGTTTTGTATCTTTTTATTATTTAAAATACTAATACAGTACTTTTCGTTTATAACGAACCTGCATGTTTTCGCTTATTACGGACCCCTTTTAAAGCGAACTTTCGGTTACAACGAACCATTTTGCCCAGTCCCTCGAAGTTCGCTTTAAGCGAAAAGTACTGTACTCAAATAAATTAGAATGTTTGTACTTCATTAGAATTGCAGCTTACGCCTTTTTTTAATAACTTTCGAACTAATAAAGTTAGAGTAATGCAATTTTGACACATGATTAGCAAGATTTGGGTGTTTAACATACTTACTTTTCAAGAAATTTCTATATAAATTTTCAAGGATATAAAGGATTAAAATTTTCAAAGGACTTTTTTCATATCCTTTTTTTACTAGTAGATAAAAAATTAATTTTATTTAAATTTTTGAGCCATTCCTCTTTCATTAAGGTTAAGTATTTTTAATATTTTTTTTATTTTTAATCCCTTTCAAAATTTTGAAGTCCTTGTAAAAGGACAAATTATGTAGAAATAAAAAACTGAGTATGCAGTATTACTATGTTTGGTCTCTAGTTTCACGCCCATGTAAATTTTTTCCGGTGTGAAAAATGCTGTCGCACGGTGGTATATACAATGTTCACTTTTAATCGATTTGGAAACTATTCTCTTCACCATTTTACAGTCGTTCATTCTTCAGTTGTATCTTTTATGTTAAAACATTTGATTACTAATGGAATCTTGCGAATAAAATTGAAAGTATGTGCAAAAGAAACGAAAAAACAACGTTGTTGTGTGTGTTTCGATTTGGTGAAATAATTTTGGTTATTGATGGCAATGGCGATATGGCGGTCTGTTGTTTAGTGCGTTAAATTACGAGTATACAGTGACGCCTGGCCTCTGTTTTAATTCCCGTAGTAGCCCACACTAAAAAATAGATAAAACCGACTTTTATTTCGGCGGTAGCGTTCTCACCAGGATACGGAAAATGGCCGCAAAACTTCTTTCATACAGATACAGGAACTCAGCAAAATTTCATTGTTACCATCAGAACTTAACAAGCAACAAGAATAATATGACAAAAATGTTTTTTCTTCACGGAAATTAAATCATGCAACGAAGAGTTAAATGTGGTTTGCAAAGTATACTTTGGGGCGCATACAAGCGCGATTAAAGTTTCACTGTATGCTGCTGAATTCAATTAAACTACGCTTTGGCGTTAACTGTATGCGTACCGCAGCGACATGTGGTCGGCGGCCGGGCGCAAGCGTGCAACAGACAGCACGTAATGTTGTTATGGTCAGTTCGTGGAACTGATTTCATCAGACGCAGAACACACACGGCTGCACACGCGCGTGGGTCAGCGCACTGGACAGGCGCGCAGCTGGCGAAGAGTTAAAGTGATTAACCTCCGAGTGCAGGTTGGGGCGCAGTTGAGAAAGCGAGCCAGCTGGCAATATTTTTTTCAGAATACCTAAAGCAAAAAAGGAAGAAGATAAAACTGCGTGACGGACAATGCTGCTCATGTGCTGGAGCTGAAACGCCCCGAAAGAGTTGTTTTCGCCATGGAAATGTAGAAAATATTCAGGATTAGGATGAGCAGTGTAATCGATTCGCCGAAAAAAGGATTTTCCGTCGCATTAAAACCTTAAAAAGTTCACAGGAATGAATCCTACAGTTTTATGATGATCCTGGACGGCTGGTTGAAAGCTTTTTCAGGCTCATGATTCAGTCTACAACGATTCATACATACATACATAAATCAAAATTTACACACATAAATCAAAATCCATACATACATCAATATTTTCACACATGCTCCCATCGAAAACGAGTTTTCCTACGCCCCAAATTTTCTGCTGTTTTCGCCTGTAACGCGCATTTTTGCACACCATATAACTGCAAAACATTCGCAAAATTACAAAATTCCGTGTCACCCCCCGCACCCCACAGCCAGTACAACCTGAACTAAACAGAACCGGATTAGTGGGGATCGAGTGAGTTTTGTTTTGTTTTTTTTTTTGCTTTTTCCAGTCTGTTACATGCTCACGCATCCAACATTCCCACATTTCTAGCTCCTCTAAGCGACAAAGGCCGCAACAAGCATTACTGGTTGGCTTGGGGTATTTACCATTGTTGCTCTTATTGTTGTTTTTGCTTATGGCGGAATGCACATAAAACTCTGACATAATGAAAAATCAACAATTGTGTTGATTGTTGGCCAATGTAACTGTAGTTGAATATTTTTGAATACATTTTGACGCTTTCGTCGCAGCATCACACGCCAAGTGTGGCGATGGGCCCCACTTGGTGTGTTGTTTTTTTTTGTTTGTTTGAGCCAAGTGAAATGTGTCATACATATTTTGGCATTTGGCACGTCATAAAATGTTCCATTTACGCAACGCGTACATTAACGGTCGATTTAATGTGTTTATGTTGTTGCATGCAGTGTTGCCAGATTAAGGAATTTCCCCTAGATTTGGGATTTATTTGTTTGGATTGGGGAGAAATTTTATGATCAATATTTTAGAGGAAAATTTGAGGGGAAATATTTTACAGACATTTTTAATTTACGCTGTTTAAATATCTGTGGCCAACCAGCTTGCATTGTTGTTACATCAACACCTTGTTCAGATATATTGACTAGTGAGTCTTTTTTAAATTTCATGTACCAAATAAAATGAGCAATTTCCTTGAAATATTAATTTTATGTGTGCATTATGAATTTGGGAGGACATTTTTGTTTTTAGGGGAAAAGCACTTCATTTTAGGGGGATTGCTTGAAATTCATCTGGCAACACTGTGTTGTTGTCTGATGGATTTGTTTAAACCAGGCGGAGAAGAGAAAGGAAAGAGCAAAAAGGAAAACATGTATACGCGATTATTGGACCACTGTTTTTGTAAACTGGCAACGGTAAAGTGCAGCGCTGAAATTTTACAGTAGTTTGAGGGAAAGAGAACAGGGAGTAGTGGGTCATAATAGCCAAAGTGTCCCAAGACCGAAGCAAACCCTAACTTTCGGCAGTTCACTCTTGGCAAACATTATCGAAATAAGCTTAAAAGTGCATCGGTGAAATATTTAATTTTCAAGGTAGAAAACTATCCAATCTGCCGTTTCAAGCCGATGTAAGTCATCTGTTTTATGGTGATTTGTTCAGAGTTTGATTTGAATGATTTGGTTGTTAAGAGCGAAGGTCGAAGGAGAGCACTGCAGCGTCAAAGTCTAGAACGCTCAGTAAAAGAAATTTAGTGCGTCACGAAATAATTTAATCGTTTCCGCTCATAAGTCAAACTCTCAAACCCATAATCATTATTATAGCCATTTGATTTGATTGTCGTTTGATTTAAATTGTTAAGTCGTTAAGCCTTAAAATTCTGTTCAATGCGGAGGTCATGGAAGAGCACTGGAGCGTAGAACGGGTCCTTATTGAAAGCAACAAGTCAAGGAAGTCCGCTCAAAGAAATTAAGTACGTCAAAAAGGAGTTAACTCCTGTTCCGTTCACAATATAAACTCTCAACCCTCAATCGAAAAGGGTGTAAATGCATTTTTTATATTTACTATGGTCTCATGAAATAATTGAAAAATTGCGGGATTGCACGTGATTCGACTCCATACAACCGCGGCACAAAAATTAGAATGAGTGGTCCGTTCTTCATTAAAATTTGGTGTACTAGTTAATCATGGTCTACTGAATTTAAATCTCCATTTTGTTTTTCTTAAACTGTTGTAGTTTGGCAATGCCTGAGACTTAAATTTGCTAATTTCGTCAGTTTTGGAGAGCTATAGCACCAAGTGTGTTGGTTAGATTTTTCAGAATTTACATTTAATCAGTTACACCAACATTGATACTTGCAAAGAGTAACAGAAATTGTCTTAGAACCCTCTGGTTTTGCAATAGAAACGATAATAATAGATGTATGTTTTGCATTTTTGCAGTTTTCTCAATTTTTCATGCTGATTGCATACTTTTAGGGATGAAAAAAATAAATTTTAGCCGAACAATACGTGTTTAGACCACTTTTCAAATTGAATTATTTTCGGAAGATCGGAAGATATCGGGGGATGTAATGACATTATCCGGCAAAAAACGAATGCTGCTTAAAACATAAAAAAATCCAGGAACATACTTTCACATACTTTTTAGATATTTTCCTCCAAGTTTTGCTAATTTTCACATTTTTAATTTTAAAAAATATTTTAAATTAAAAGTGAAGTAAATGCCTCAGCTTTGCAAATTTACAGAAAACATTAAAAGCTAAAATGCCCACATCATTTCTTAATCTATATTGAAAGTTTTAGCAACTTCTTGGTAACCATGTATTTTTAAAATTTGTTTACTCAGTAGACACTCAAAATATGTGTTTACATTTTTTTGTGAAAAAAGTTTCAACTTTGAGCCGCTTTTGCACACACACTAAATAATTTTTAGAACAGATTTTTTGGGGCTTTTTTAGTTGGAGTTTTACCTTTCAAATAACATCAAAATCGTTAAATTCTGAGACTATAAATTTTTTGAATCACTGTGGATTGTGTTGAAGCATCATTAAAAAAAAAATTAGAAAATTGTATTAAATAGACAAGTGATGAAAAATTTTCATGATGTCGACCAAATGCTTTAAAAGGCATTTGAGAAACTTAAGAAAGTTTTATATGAAATATATATGTACATATATCTTCCGATCAATTGAGTCCTGCAAGATGCAGCTGCAAGATGATCTTAAAACTTTAAACGACTTCTAAATTGTAACTTGAAAACTGTACTAAATACAAGTACAGTGGTGTCTGATATAGTGAACTAATTATTGCAAGGCCTGTTCACTGTATTCAGGTTGTTCACTATATCAAGGTCAACAGTTTTGTTTAAAAATTCGTTTTATTTGCTCAAAATACCATTTTTGTTTTTTGCTTGAAAATTTTGTTCTATATTTAAAGGCTCGATGTCAAAATTTGGGTGTTCACTATATCGAGGTGTTCACTATATAGGGGTTCACTATACCCAGACACGACTGTATGTTGGAAAATTGCTTGAATTAACGTGCCAAGTGTAAATGCTCCGTGCATTGCGATCCGCTTAAAGGTCGAAGGTTGCTTATTGAAATCATTATATATTCAATTAATGAATTAATGAGGCATAAATGCCAATTAATCGATGCAGCGGCCATTCCGTGCAGCTTGGCAACAATCAAGCATTTTAGTAGCGCGGCACTTGCTCAACTCATAAATTCGAAAGTTCATATCGCAAGCAACAAAGTTGTTCCCCGCTCCTCTTCTCTTTGCAGTAAAATAGAAATTCTTAAATCAATTTATTACCGAGCATTAAAAGCAGTTTTTCGCTGTGGAGCAGCGCCCGAGGAAAACGCAAAACGCCAAAGAACGCAGCGCTGCCAGCGGCAACGCTATTAGGTGCGGCCATAGTGGAGATAAATTTAATTATATTATAGCGTAATTTATTGAATTGTGACTGTGACACACTCGAGCAAAAATGCTGTAAATAATAATGAACGCAGCACAGCTGAAGTGCACAGCTGCCAGGCAGATGGGCAGCTTTCATGGCGAGCATTTTGCGTGCGGTGTAGCCGCTCCAGCGGCATCAAGAAGGTTCCATGTACCATGAGTACATATGTATGTATGTATGTTCGTGTCTGAGGTGGCATATTGCAGCATTTTGTGCTGCGTGCTTTATGCAAGTTCTGCGAACCAGCAACGCAACACTGCTAAAGATGGCCAAATGACACATTGGCAGCGAGTTGGCGAATGTTGCTGCAAGTTGGCAACTGCAGTCGAGCAGGCTAAACGTGTGTGTGTGTGTGAGCTATGAAGGTTGGCTTTGAAGGAGAGTGGAGAAGCTTAATGTGAGTGAAAAGTGTGACATGGCAATAAAAAGGGAAACATTTTGCAGGCAGACGAGCGCTGCAGTCCGGAAAATGTATGTGGCACTGGTTGGAAACGTTGCTGCTTGTCGTTAAAGACTGGCAGGTATGCAGCATGGAGGTTACTTTTCAATGGTGTAAAACATATAAATGGATTACTAACAGGTGCAGGTATGGTATTGAGCCTGCATGAAGCTAAGGAGCTAAGCATTAGTAGGGGTCATCCGCTGCGCGTTTGTTCGAGTTAAAAAAAAAACAAAAAAAATGGAAATGCAAAATCTTCAATTAAAGAGCTGTGATTTTTTCTAATTTGCAGTTTGTAAAATAAATATTTCTACTGCTAAGAATCTCAAAACATCCTATATGAATTTCTCGCTACTTTGGTAGACATGTAAGTTATTACATCAAATTTGCTTGAAAGGTCTAAAAAAAAACCTCACAAGTTGAGACTTATATCGCACACCCACTACAAAAGTGACACAACTCCAAATTTTTAATTTTTCAGAAAACGCAAAAAACTGTTTTTGAGCTGAATAAACATTTTTTTTAAATAACGTACATATGTAAAGACCGTTTGGTAGAAAATCCTTTCAGATTATGCTTTAGGATAAAGACAAAGATTTTTTTTAAATTATACACTAGAAAATCCAAACTTTTTAGTTGTGACTTTTTTGATAATATTTTAATTCAATAATTACCGAATTATGTTAAGTTACATATGTCACTTTTGATGAATTTAATAATTATAAATGACAGTTAAAAAGTTGAAAGAAAAATTTTGAAAATTCTAAATTAATTTTTTTATTTGAAAATATATACTAAAATTGTCACAACTTTACTTAAAATTAACTTTAACAAAAATGTATTTCGTCAAAAGTGTCACAATTTGAATTAGGCCTCTTTTGCATTGAGCTGCAGCGATTCAATAGCATCAAACTTCTCGACATGAAGAGAGACGTAACTGTATTTTGGCAACAGTTAACAACAACAAAATATACTGAGCTTTTGCTTATTGGTAAATAGATGCATTACATTAATATTGTGCATTAACACATAAACCCGAAAGTTAAAAATGTTTAGTTGTGTCACTTTTGAAGTGGGTGTGCGATATGTTCGTAGGTGAAGGAAGCAAATCTAAATGGAATATTTTTTATAAATTCTTTTATCGTCTAAAATACACGAGTTTACATTTTTTTAAATTTTTATTTTTTCATTTGTTTTCTTTTTAATTTATGGTGTACCTATTCGAATACAACACTGTTTAGATTGTGTTCCAACCACTCGCCAACCACTGAACTCTTATGTATGTATGTATGTAGGTATGTATGTATAATGTGTTCACTGTCTGTTGGTGACTATCAAATATCAGTAGAACACTTGGAGCCTGCCAGCACTCCCATAGTCACACATATGCATTGGTTCCTGCCTTTCAGCTAAAATCCTATCAACGTGCCAACGACATTCAGCCAAACTAAGAAGAAAACAGGTAGCAACAACACACATGCACATACATATGCGTGTATGTATATCTACACAACTACATTATTTATATGCAAAATTCACACAAAGCCTGACATTTGCATGCTGCGGCTTGTACAGTTACCCTCTTCACAACCGCACCCACACCATTCCTACTCAACTGACTGGGTCCTCTAATGCAAAGCGACGTGAGGCATTTCGGTCTGGTCGTGCATTTACATTTCCCAATCGATTTCGATTTGAATTACCATGAAACGACACTTCAGCGTTTCCTTTGCGTTACCTTCGCGCTAATTCAGCGCCCGTTCCTCGTACGGCAGCCGCCAACAACGAAGAACAGTTACAATGATGCACGGCAAAAGGATTACGGCGCCGGCACAACAAAATGAAAAATGAACGCAGCAAAAAAAATCAAATTAACATTGAAAAAAACGCAAACTGATAGCCTACAGCGAGAATGTAGAACGAAGTGCAAAGGAAGCACAGAATTGACGGTTTGTGCCAAAGCTCAACAAATCCATTTACACGAAGACGACGTCCACTGAAAGACGACGCACAGTGTCGCGAGTGTGGCCCAAAATGGTAAAAATCAATGTTACAAAATGACTAAAATGAATATGACAGTCGACAGATAATATCTCAACTAAGAAAAATCCGTTTTCCGATCTTCAATATCCTTCTCCGTTCCATTTTTATGTAGCTTCAAAGTTGATGTTAAAAAATACGCATTCGTTCCCAGTTTGTGGGTAATTCTTTGTGCTGAATGAAAAATCAAATAAAAATAGAATTTATGTACTAATATAGTCATGTTATATATTAAATAAAACTTTGGCATTTTTCCTGTATGGCAGTTCTATTTTTTTGTTTGTGCTTCGAAATAACTGTGAAATTCCGTTACATTGAAAAATTACGTTTTTCGGTTTGCTTCTAACAAAGAACCAAAAGTTTGGTAGAAAAAAGTTAAAAAAACGCCCAAAAACACTTTTTTAGTTCCAACCCTAAATTACTCAAAAAGTATGTATTAACATAATTCAGAGTAATTTTTTGCTTATTTGAATTTTTCTAGTCACACCTCCACTAAAAATACGTGATTTCTTCGAAGTGTGGCGTAAAGCTGAATCCAGAAAGCGGTCAAAAAAACTTGATTTTCTTATAAATTTACTTAAAGATAAGACGGGCGTTGATGTTAATCATGAACAAAAGCAAAGTTTGCGTCCCCACCTAAACATTTACTTTTTGTAGTGGCACCTACAGTAAAAAATTGTAATTTTTTCGAAGTATGGCTTCCGACGCACAATGAAAGTAGTGCCAAAGCAGCGGCTCCAATGATGAGCTCTATAAAGGACAAAGTTGGCACATTGTTCGTATCATCAAAAGTATGCAAAATGCCACGCCCACTTTAAAAATCTAAACATTTATACCAAAATATGGTATTACAAGCTCAAAAAATTAAACATGAATTCATAAAGGAAAAGTTTTGGCCACTTTATATATATGCTCCAGCTGCCACGCCCACTTTTAGGGTTTTAGAAAGCTTACCAATTCAAATTACATCGTGGAACGAGTATCGTAAACAGCCTTCTAAAAAATACATTTTTAGTTGTAGTAAAATACGAATATTTTTGAAAATGGGCGTGGCATACAGCCATTTTAAGCTCAAATACAAAATTTCATAATTCTATCACCAATATTAGGCAAGTTAAGTATTTCAATTTTACAGTTCCTTTCGTATGGGAGGTGGGCGTGGCAGTGGTCCAATTTTAATGATTTTTTGTGAATTTCTTAATTTCCACCACGGAAACAATCTCACCAAGTTTCATCGAGATAGGACAACGGCCACGGCTTATATGGGATCGCGACACTGTGCGACGTCGCACAATGGGGTAAACATGTCAAAAACCCGCGCATTACGGCTAATCTTAAAGTTACGGGCCTAACTTTTTTTTTGGTTGTTTCGTAATGTGCATGCATCTAGCAATCAGAAAACGCTTTTTGCATGTAAATTGAACTAAAACTGCCTGCTATATAGCCATTCAAAGTTGTGTGTTTTTATACTCAATTTCATTTTGTCGACGCAACTTTTTTGATGGGTGTGCTAAAATCTCGATAAAATCGTTGTTTATAAATATAATCAAATAATTTTTAGTACGTATAATAAGCATATTCCTATAATTAATTCGACATAAATTTATTTCACATGACACATTTTCTTGTAAAGATATAAGTTCTCAAAATTTGGGCAAAAAGGACGATTTTTTAGGAAAATGTCCTACTTTCGTGGTGTATAACTTTTATGGATAATCATGGATAATCGAAAATCTTTAGGGAAGGTGAGTAGAAACCTTCATAAAAAAAATGATACCCAACTTGTCTGCGGAAAGCTGCGGAATGGTTGGATTTTTGGACTTTTATTCACTTCTCCTAGTAAGAAAATAAATATATTAGCACCGAAAACTTTTTAACGCGCGTATGGGTCGGTACGTTTACAACACTTGGTGCATATATATAGTATTAAAAAAAATAAATAAAGTAAAAATAGATGTGATTTATCACCTGGATTAATAAATATGCTAAAATAAAACATTTTCTATCAATTTTTTCGGCTGGTACGTAGGATGATTCTAGAAAAAGGCAATATACAAGGTGCAACCCAAAGTAAACAGGACTTTTATAAAATAAAGAAAACGGATGATTATTTTTGTATAATTCTTTTTATTTATTCAAAATACTCTCCTTCTGCTTCGATACAACGTTTTGCACGGTCCAAAAGCATTTGGAATGAGTGTTTTAGGTCATCGGCCGGCATCGCCTTCAGAATGTTGGTACAAGCCTTTTGGATGTCCTCAACGTCCTTATAACGGTTTCCTTTCATCGGCAAATGCAACTGACCGAATAAGTAGAAGTCACAGGGAGCCATATCAGGCGAATACGGTGAATGATTGATGGTAAAAATGCGATTTTTGGTCAAATAATCGGTCGTAACTAGGGCTCTGTGAGCCGGTGCATTATCATGCAATAAACGCCAACTTCCTTCCTCGCGATATTCTGGCCGAATACGACGAATGCGATGCACCAAACGCTTCAAAACTTCAACATAAAACAAAGCGTTAATTGTTTTTCCCGGTGGAACAAACTCTCGATGAATTATTCCCTTTGAATCGTAGAAACAAATGAGATGAGTTTTGATTTTTGACTTCTCACGGCGGGTTTTTTTCGGATTTGGCTCATCTGGGTGCTTCCATTCGGCACTTTGACGCTTTGTTTCGGGATCATATTGAAAGCACCACGTTTCGTCACCGGTTACGATGTTGAACAAGAAATTTGGATCACGTCTGGCTTCCCGAACGATGTCTTTTGCGTGCTCAATTCTCTGCGCTTTTTGGTCGTCGGTTAAAGTGTGCGGAATGAAGCGAGAACACACTTTACGGAGACCCAAATGTTCGATTAAAATGCGATCAATTGATGTTTTGGAGATGTTCAATTCCATTTCCATCAATTCCAATGATGATTTTGGCTGCATTTTGATAAAATCACGCACAGTTTTGATGGCATCGTCAGTAATCACAAATTTCGACTGGCCGACGTGTTCGTCGTCATTCAAGTCTTCACGACCATTCTTGAATCGATTAAACCACTCATTAACACGGCCACGGGATAAACAATCATCACCATAAACTTGCTTTAACAATTTAAACGTTTCGGTAAAAGTTTTACCAAGTTTAAAACAGAACTTAATATTAGCTCTTTGTTCGATCGACATTCTCGTACCAAAGTTAAAAACATACTGTCACATTGAGCGGGATATTTCGGCGTCTACTAGACCAAATGTCATGAAATTTAGACAGTATGTGAATGAAAGATGTACCTTTCCAACGCATGTCCTCACACATAGATGGCGCCACCAGGAACGTCCCTATTGCAAAAGTCCTGTTTACTTTGGGACGCACCTTGTATTTCAATAAAACTTTGTAAAGAATTTACAAGTGGCCTAACTAAACTCTGACGTAAAAATGGGCATGGTACGCCCACTTTTAAGTAGGGTTGCCATATAAGCATACTTTGTTAAATTGGAAAAATGTATTATATTTATATATTAACCAACTTCATCTGCACTTTTGTGGTTATTTATAACGGTAAGTGGGGGTGGGAAGTACCATTAACCCGTTATGAGCCGTATCAACCCATATAAAATGTTTTTTGTTTAAATACGAGTTACCCTGCATGTATGTGTTTTATGTGGGTGTTTTATGAAAGGAGGCGAAAAATCGGGGCGTGGCTACAATCCAGAGTATTCATAAGTCAGTTTGGGTCGATTTAAATACTATAACTTTGGTTTTGTTTTTACTAATGAAGATTTTAAAAATGCCTAATTGCCGACTGTAGGGTGCCGATGCACGGTACAATAAATAAAATAAAATTATGGTGGACAAATCTCTGAAGAGTCCTGAAGGAGATGTCCAAATTTGAGGTATTTATCTTTAACCGTATAGATACTACAGCATAAAATAGGCAATGCGCGGGTTTTTGGCATGTTTACCCCATTGTGCGTCGTGCAGGCAAAAACTGCAAAGCAGCAAAAGTTGAAGCAGAAAATTAGTGAAAGAGTGGCGTGCACGAATCTTTGCTGCCCTTAAATACTGCTGAGCTGACATAATGTGCGGACTGACATTTGCACGTTGCGTCAATGGCCGCTGGGTCACCATGCGTCATTGCATTGATCGCTGGCTGGCTGACTGGTGCGATTTCGGTCGAAATGTCCACGCGCAGCAACACTTTAAGGACTGCAAAAAGTGGCCACGTTTTCGGAAACGTCTTTGTTTTTCGATTTTAGTTTTTTTTAGCTTACGTTCTCTTGGTGCCTGTTGGCAATTTTGTCAACGATTTGCGGCTGTCTGACGAGATTTTCATTAATTTTAATGCTTTTCTATTGTTGTTGTGGCTGTTACCATTAGTGTTATTAGCTCTCATTGCAGTGCTGCGTAAACGTCAGTGCCCAGTGTTGGCCAAGGATGCTTAACGAGTTCTGCTTGTTCCCCCTGTACGTGAATTAGTCGATTGCATACGTGTGTGTGTGTGTGCTTTCCACTCCTAACGCATTATATTGTTGTACTTCCTGCTTTCCACCTGATTTTTTTTTTCTATTACACAACAGCTTTTTCGCCCTCTTTCAACAGAGTTCTCACCTCTAACACCAACGCCATCAGTTGTCCACCCACTGCACCCACTCCTTGCCTACCTGTGCAAAACTCACACTCTGTCATTGTCAGTCCGAGGACCACACGCCACCTCCCTGGCATCGTCAGCGTTTTTGTAGTCAAAGTTGTGCAAATATGCCAGACGGCACACTCCTGAGAATTCGGAATTTAATTTGCTCGTCGGTGTATTGACATTTTTGCGGATACTGGGTGCCGATCGGTGTCGAAAAGGGTAGAATTTATGCAAATCATTTTGTTTTTTGTTTTTGCTATGCCCATTTAAGCATTTGTTTAATACACCTGCCACGTGTAATGTCCTTTTTTTTTGAAGAGGATACAATTTAATAAAACGGGTTGAATTAGGGTGACTAAAGTTGTTAGCTGAACAATTTCATTGTTTGTGAGTTACATACTTACAGCAGAAATGTGTCCTGTTATTTAATAGTGTAAAATGGGGCACAGACCTGAGGGGTTCAAACATCTAATTGCATTTGAGAAGCTGTTACCTGCCAGGCATATAGGAAGCTACACACTACGTGCCTTTCAAATACTGAGCTGCTGAAGCAAGCACATAGATGAGTATCTGAAATATTTACTCAATTGCCAAAAATAAGCTTACAAATCCAATTTGTGCTTTAGGTTATATTTTATTGATGATCTGAGTAAATTATATTTTTTTATACCAGAGGGAACTATTGACTTCTGGTTGGAGTGAAAACGAATCACTCTATGAAGGGAAATTTTAAGTATCTACCAAACCATATATGCCTCCATTTTAACCCTTTCGACCCCAAAGTTGCCTGAGAGCAACTTCACATATTTGTCATCTTAAAGCAACAGCTACGATTGATTTTTGGGTTTAATTTAAGTAGGCACCAACAAATTAATATTTTTAGAAGTGAATTCAAAGCAAATTACAAAAATTTTAGTGTTATCCCCAAAATAATTTCCAATAATTTACAGCGATATCAGGGAAAGTTTGTGTTCTAATTGAAGTCTACGAATTGGACGCGTTTGATCAAAACTCTGTTTCTTTAATAATGGTTAAATAGAATCAAAAAGTGATAATTTCGTATTTTTCCGTAAGTATTAAATAATTTTTCTGTAATTAAAAATATTGATACAAAATTTATTTGACACTAGGAATTGAAGAGTTAAGCTCAAATTGTTTAAAAGTAAACTAGCTCTGGAACTCTAACAAAGAGGCGTGGCGACTTCAAATGTCGTGTGCACACTTCTTCCAAAAAGTAATATCGAGACAAAGGGTAAAATTCGGGGTCGAAAGGGTTAAATAAGAAATTCTCTTGACTTTGAAGTCGTTAGGCGGCCTGAACTTTATGTGGATCAAATATTATCTGAAGAGTTTAGTCGGAGAGATTATATAAATCATTGTAGGCACTTTTGTGCTTGTCCTGTCTTTTGTAAAAGTAGTTGGCCAATTACTTAACCCTTCCGCTATTTTGTTGCCATATGGCAACATGCTACTTTGTGGACGTCTGCATCCTCTATGGTTGCAAGAATACATACATACAATACAATTTTGTTGGTCTTTAGAATAGTTTGAAGTTTTAGGAAAAATACGAAATTAATAAACTGAATATTCAAGTTTAAAGAAGAGAAGTATACACGTTTTTGTTATGTTATATCTTGACATAGTAAAGGAAGAAGAAGCAGAAAAGATTAGAGAACTTTTTAATTTGACGTTTTCTTTCAACTGAGATACTTTTTTTTTAATTTTGGCTGAAGTAAATGAAGAAATATTCAAATTTTCGTTATGAGTAAAAAGTTTTATGTTTATGTAATTTTTACAGCCACAACGATGTGGTTGCTCTCATAGAAAAACACTCTAAATTACAGGGTTCGAGTATGAAAATTAAAAAATTTCTTATGGAATGTTGCTTATATAACCACATAGAAGCCTAAGACGTATAATTTAAAATTTTAACTTTCCCCAGTAAAAACCTGTAGCGAAAGGGTTAACTGGCCTTAACAACCAGTAACTGCGTTACGGCCTACCGCAGAAGCTCTCTCAAGGCGCCTAGTTGGTAGATACACAAGTTGAGTAACTAAACATTAATGTGTTTCATTAGATAGCCAAGAAATTTGTTCTATTACACAGCAAAGTACACAAACCATGATGAACATGATCGAAGCGTACTTTTACATAAACGCAGGGTCTCAAAAAATATGAAATTACTTCTAAGTTTAAGTGAATTTCATGGATGTTCCAAAACTATTCACGCGTTAAGGCTCTACCAACTTTTTAAATATTTTTGCAAGTCTCTCCATGCGTTTTACAAGATCCGTACATATTCAGAAGGTACGACAATTGATCCATGGCGTTTTTTTGATTGTCGGAGCAGTCCAACATAGCACTCAGATAGAAATACGCCCACTGTACTGCAACTTTGTGTTGGAACTACTCAAAGTCCACCTAAGTCCAGGTTATATCATTTGTTTTTTCTGAAAGCTGTGAAGGGAAAACCTTCAGTCCTTCTGGTATCACAAAAAATTAATATACTTTTATCATTAATTGCCGACCTCGATAGTTAAGCGCGTAGCGCGCTGACTTCTCACACCAGAGGTCCTAGGTTCGATTCTAGGAATCGGGCTGGTGAAACACTCATCTACCTCTATCGCTATCCACATGAAGCAGATGAAAATTACAAGAATCGCACAAATACGTTTTTTGCAGTCATTGGAAGAACCTCCAAGTGTGAAAGAAAAAACTGCCATCCGCTGTTCGGATTCGGCGTTAAACTGTAGCTCCCCTCCCACCTTTCCCCATCCGTTTGAAATGTGTGTTGTAACACATGTTGAAAAAACAGTATTGCATACACATTTCAAAAGGGTGGAATTTTTGGTATCACAATGGGCCCATATAGAAGCCTAAGTGTGCCTCATACACGCACAGAGACAGCCACTACATCCTACCTACCTATCATTACTTTATATCTTTCACAAAAAACTAATATACTTTTATCATTACTTCATATCTCTCAGACAAAGTGTTTCGAATTTATTGTTAAAATATGGTAATACAAAAAAAAAAACGACCCAAAAACAAACGTTTCCTTGTTTTTGTGCCCATTTTGCGAACGTTTCTTACCAACTCGTAAGTGAGAATATTTATTTAACCCACACATCATTTTTAATAGGCTGCCGTAAATTCAAAAATTTAATTATGGCAAACAACACTAAAGCAAAAGTGAAAACTGCCGCCAATAACAAAGCAATGCGAACGAACGAGACACAACATGGAGATGCGGACTTTTTAAATACTTTAATGAAAATGTCCGTTTAAATCTTTAATTAAGATGAAAAGGACACACAACACACACACACAACCGCCATAAAATCAACAACAACAACAGCAACGACGACGAGAAGGTGCTGGGCAACAGTGTTTGCACATCTACGTTTGATGCGCGTGTATGCTTCTGGTCGGGTGTGTGTTTGCGTTGGTGTGTGTGAGTGCCGTTATTTGCCAACTCTGTGCCAGTGCTGCAGTGTGCGGCTGCACGGGCCGGCACGCCGAAGTGAGCAAGACGGAGCACCTGTTAAAATTGAATTAATATTTCAGACACGGACATGGAGATTACGCTACAATAACAACCACAAAATGGCAATGGCAGCGAGAATGGAACAAAAACAACAACAACAAAAACAAGTACATCAACTGCAGCTGCAGCTAGGAGCGAGCACTGCGCTGCGCTGATTAACGAGAATTTGTCTCGTCTGTGTCCACGTCCGTGTCTGCGTCCGAGTCCGCGTCTGTGTCCGTTTCCGAGGCGCGCATGTCGCGCGACGATGAAGCAGCATGCAATCTGCGCCGGCAAATGATCTACGAGCGTCGAGCTATAAACAGCGCAGCACAGAACGGCGCGCCAACACCCTCGGGGTGGGTCCAATGGAGCTGAAAAATCGATTGTCGACTGGAGCACATCCTCGACGGTCGGACGACCGTTCGACAAAACAACTGCCGGCCGATCGAGGGTGTTGCGACGGCCGGACGCCAGCTGCCGGTGTGCAATAATAACGCTCGGCTGCGCGCTGACTGACTGGCCCGCAGTTGCCCCGCAACTGCCACAAGCCTGCGGCGGGCCAAGGCACAGGCAAGCACACACAGTCAGTCAGTGTCACGTCACTCTGTGACTGTGTGCGTCGGACGGCGGTCGATGGAGGCGGGCAACTCACAAGAAAAAGGTCTCGTACGTGTGGCCGCAAGCGAGTTTTTGTCACTGTGCAGAAAAGAATATAGCAGACCGACCCAACGACACACCGACACACCGACCCACCTACTCACATGTGTGTGTGTGTGTATAGCGACATCGTATTTGCTTATGTTGCTTTTTTGTATTAGGCGCCGCTTTTCTCTGGCTTTCTTTCATCTTTTGCTTTATTACATTCTCTCGACGGTTTTTTACTTTTTTATTTCAAATTGTTTGCCTCATGTAATTTTCGCACTTTTGGCTGAATGTCACGTTTTACAGCAGTTTGTTGACAATACAAGATAACAGGATTTTACGCGCGTCGAACACATGTGCGCATGTGTGTGTGTGTGTGTGTGTGTCGAACAATCGCCGCCATTGTGTTTGTTGTGTGCCGAATCATTACGCGCTGCTACTTTGTGTGCCTTTCGCTTTATGGATATGGGACCGTGTGGCATTTTCAACAACAATAACAAAATATGTAATATTCTTTTAATTTTTCAAGAGTAAATATTTTTCGCCCAATTCCAGCAGAAAACTGACGTCGTACATTGGCGAACGCCAGTTGTGGCGCCGCATGTGCAACAAGTGCCACATTATGCATGAATGAGCTTGCGAGCTTCGGCTGTGATTGCTGGCCCTTATTCCATCGTACACTAATTCTTGTCATAGACACAGACACACGAATGGCATTTTTAATATTTATGACGCTGCTTTTATTTAAATCACGGCGAATTGCAAAACATATTCGATAATAGAATCGCTATAAAAAATTTACACAGAATAATACACAGAAAAGTTTATTGAAAATGTCTGCTTTTAGCTGTGAACTGTGACATTTGAGAAATTAGGTTAACGGTGTGAGCAGATAAAACATAAAAACATGATTGAGATGAGAGCAAAATGAAAAGTGGGTGCAAAGTAATTTGTGTTAACAGTCACAGTCACTTTCAGTCAGGCAGCTGCAGTTAGTTCTAGGAAGAGGCGGATTCAGAAAAATATTTTGGGGGGTTTCAAAAAGTAATTTTTTTAATTTCATAAAATGCCAAAAAATGCCTTTTAATTTGTATGTAGTTTTAAAGTCGATCCTAATAATTCGGAGGGGTCAACCCCCAACCCCCTCTCCCCTCCTGAATCCGCAACTAGTTCTAGGCCCAGTCAGTTTTTACAGACCTAAGCAATGCAATTCATAACACAGCACAACACAAAACACTTTTTTTCTGTTGCATGGAGTTTTTCTACTGTTTCTTACTAATTTGGGTGCGCTGATTTCGAATCTATCCTCCGATTTTTTCTAGCAGCTCTAGTTTGTAAGTTTTTCCTCTACTTTTTCCATATTTTTGATTGTCATTTCTAAACTAAAAAACCGATTGACATGATTTTCACTTTATCGCACTAACAACACCACACGGCTTCTTTTCCGATGCAACTTATTTTTTTAAGTTTTAGAATTCCGCGGTAATTGGACCTCAAAGTCGGAAAATATGGAATTTTAAGGCGTTTTTTTATGGTCAAAAACATACACAATTTTCGTAGATCAATTAACGAGTTAGGTGAATAATGAAAGCCGACACATCAAGCAATACAACAAAGCCAAATTATTTGCCGGAATGCACATTCGCATTGAAATAATAGCAAAAATGTACCATAGTCACTTTCATCACTTTTCATACTTTTTCCTTAAAAAATGAGGGGCCTCAAAATATGCTCTTTTATATGTTCCATTTATAGTCTGAAATACAAGCAAAAAACAAAAATATTTTGAATTGCTCGAAACAAAAAAAATTAAAAACTTTGCCTATTTTGAGGCCACTAATTTTTTAAGGAACAAATGAAATGAAAAATTATGAAAATGACTATGGTACATTTTTGCTATTATTTCGATGCGAATGTGTATTCCTCCAAATAATTTGGCTGTGTTGTATTGCTTGATGTTTCTTCTTAAGATATTCATATATTACTGTGTCCAAAAAATAAGTTGACATTGTATTTATTTTGAAAATTCTTTATTTATTCTTCCAAATCAATTTCATCCCCTTCAAAGTAATCCCCTCCCGATGCAATGCACTTATGCCAACGGATTTTCCAATCTTCGAAACACTGATTGTAGTCACTTTCCGGGATGGCCTTCAGTTCCGTCTTCGCTGCGGCTTGAATCTCCTCTATCGTATCAAAACGGAACCCCGGAGCGGTCTCTTGAGCTTGCTGAACAGCCAGAAGTCGCACGGCGCCAGATCAGGTGAATACGGTGGTTGCGGAACGATATGGGTTGAGTTTTTGGCGAAATGATCACGAATTACGAGTGCAGTATGGGATGGTGCATTATCGTGGTGTAAAAACCAAGAATTGTCTTTCCACAATTCCGGCCGTTTTAGACGGATAGCGTTACGCAAACGACGCATAACGTTTAAATAATATTCCTTGTTGACTGTTGACTAAAAAAAAAAATAATTCTCCAAATCCTTCGACGCGCGCAGTTTAAATTCAAATGTCACCTTATTTTTTGGACACAGTATTATATAGCAAAAGATATTTGTTTTTGCGATAACTGGTGGATTTTTTTTTGTATAGCCACGAATATCTACGAGCGATAACTCAGGCAACAATATATGCTGTATTACTGCAAAAGGTCAGTTCTCAGGCTTCAAATTCTGATACACGTAAATCAAGTCGGTGCCATATTTGTCCACCACCCATCTCCAAAACGCAGGAACATGTTTACAATAAACTAAACAAATCTCCATTCCTCTTCCACCCAAATTTGACAAAGATCTGAATATCTGGATTAATTAATTATACTTTTGTATTAGGAATTGTTTTCCAGTGGACCCTGTATTCACAAGTTCTTTACTAAAAATATTAAACTTTAAAAAAAAATTCTTTAAGTAGTAACTGGATTTGGAAAAGTAAAAAAAATGGAGTTTTCAGTAATTTAGCTCATACGAGTCTCACTTCTGGGTTTACGTTACTTTTAAAATTCTGGGAATTAGGGTTAATCATTCTAGCTACTATTAGTTCTTCCATTATCATCACAACTCAACTGCAGCGGATAGAAATATTTCTTTTGCCTCAAAAACGACGAAACAAAAGACAGATTTGTCAAGCTAAATACGAAATGGCTCCATTTCCAGTTCGCTTTATCTGCTCACACTCGACTTTCATAATGCCAAGACAGACACGCTCCGAGTGCCAAGCACTCAGCCGTCACTGGCAGCAGCCACACGAATTGCTGCTGGCAGCATGCCGGCAAGGACCTTCAAGTGCTCTCGACGTAAATGTACATAATTTAAATTTATTTATTGCCATATCATAGCCACTTCAAATTTAAGAGTGAAGTCGGCGGGCGTATTTGCCTGCATGCTCGTCCGCTGCTTTGACAAATTCGCACTTCATCTGCACGCGCGTGTGCAAGCAAGTGTGCTCTCAGTTAACCCATTTGGTCGTGCCGTATCCTGGTAACCTTTTATTTCTGCGTTTCGCCAAAAGCCGGGAGCGTTTGCGCGACCTCGCTGCATATTCATTCGTGTTTGTTTGTGTGCGTGCGACGCAACGTGTCGCGCCATGGAACGTGCTCGCTACTCGCAATCTCTGTTTCATGCCTAAAGTGCGTAGATGTGCGGCTTACGGTTGCCAGGACGATGCCTGGATGCGCTAAGGCGCACTTCCGGGCGCAGCATAGTCACAGTTGTAGTTACAGTTCTGCAGTTCCGAGTGTGTGGTATTACATTCTGAGCGTTGCTCTTGCGTGTGCGTACACATAACGCCGGCTGGCAGCACCATAGAACTTTACTTGCATTCTTAGTGTTGCATTCGCACTTAAATTTGTGTCAGCTCTCGTAACTTTCATTCGTTTGTTAACTTTAATTGACGGCATAACGAAAATGTTGTGGCGTAAGCATGATTTAGCTCTTTGTTTTTGTTACAAAAAACAACAACACGTGCCGCTTGGCTCAACGCATCATTCTTGCCCACTTGGCGTTGCTCATAACCTGCAACTCGGGCAATATTTTCCGGCAAATTATTCGCGCCTCATTTGTTTTATTTGCGTGAATGGTACACAAATTATCGACGTTGCTTACTTGCGCTGCTCTAAACTTAGCCCACTTCCAGCAATACGCAGTGCACAGTTGATGTGCTCAGTTTGTGTTTTCTTAATTTGCACAATTTATTACCGAAGCTGAAGCTGAATGCCAAGTCAGCTCGCTTTGAGTGCCAGAAACCTGTCAGAAGACATTGGCTAAAATTAGTTCACCTGTTAATGGTTGGAGCGTTGGGAAAAGTCACCTTTGATTAGGTTCGCAGTGACGATGCAAATAAAACATAAATAAATTTTGATCGAGCGCTGTTGCCATGGCGGCAACTCACATTGACAAAAAAGTGTTTCCGGCTGAGAACTGGTTGAGCGGTGTCTTGGAAAACCATTTCAACTCAAGTGAATTCGGCTAATGTGCGAATTTAATTTACCTCTAAGTATTGCAAATTTAATTAAATGATTAAAAGCTAAGAGAAATAAGTGGATTGAAATATCCGAGAGCATTTATTTATGGAATTAAAAAAGGGATGAATTTGATTGGTTGCGTGTGCTAGGACTTGAGTTATATTTGTACATACATACATACAAAAGCTTAAGCTTAAGTCTTAGACTCAAACAACCTTCCGTGTTGTGCGTGTGAATTTGTAACTTTGTGTAGAGTTTTGTGTCGAATGCGGACGGCGAGTTGGGAGATTTTTCATTGGCAATTGTACTCTCAGAACAACAAACAAAAATAGTTCTTTCTATATATTTATTGTTGGCTATCATTGGTTATTCTACTCTCAGAACAGCAAACAAAATTAGTTCTTTCTATATTTTTGTTGTTGGCTATGGCAAAGGATCGAACCTGGGTTCAAGTATCGGCTTAGGCTCATGGTTCACTAACCTGGTGAGTCACTTAAAAAATGCCTATAAATAGAAATGAATGAATATGCCAATGAATCTCAGCATTCCAGATTCCATATCACTCATACGCAACGTGAACCCATATTGCAGCGTAAATGTAGAACGTCTTTAACTCTTTCGCTATTTTGTTGCCATATGGGAACATGCTACTTTGTGGACGTCTGAACCCTCTATGGTTTCAAGAATAAATTTTTTGTTGGTCCTTAGAATATTTTGAAGTTTTAGGAAAAATACGAAATTAATAAACTGAATATTTAAGTTAAAAGAAGAGAAGTATACACGTTTTTTTAATGGTATATCTTGACATAGTAAAGGAAGAAGAACCAGAAAAATTAGATAACTTTTTTCATAAGACATTTTCTTTCAATTAAGATACTTTTATTTTTAAATTTTGGCTGAAGTAAATGAAGAAATATTCAAATTTTCGTTATGAGTAAAAAGTTTAACCCTCAAATGCATATTGATGCCTTTAGGCACACTAACATATTTTTGTATATCATCAAATTAAACCCCGATATAATATTGTGAAATGACAACCACATTCGAAATCTGTTTGCTAATATTTAGTAATTTATTAATATTTAATTCACTTTTCAGTGGTCTTTTGTGTTAAAAAGAAAATCCTATTTTTATTTAGCAAACGTGCAAATAATTCATGCATTTGAGGGTTAATGTTTATGTAATTTTTACATCCACAACGATGTGGTTTCTCTCACAGAAAAACACTCTAAAATACAGGGTGGGAGTATATAAATTATAAATTATAAATAAAAAATTTCTTATGGAATGTTGCTTATATAACCACATAGAAACCTAAAACCTAAAATTTAAAATTTTAACTTTCCCCAGTAAAAACGTGTAGCGAAAGGGTTAATCAATCTGGTTTGCACATTGCTCGTGGCAAATGGAATGCAAAACAATCCAGAACAATGTTCAGAATAATATATCCAAAGAGTTGAAAGAAGAGTACATATATTTATACCACTCTAAGGATTCTATATAACTGATTCAACATTTTCACATTAACCCATATCCAATTGGTGATTTGTTAAAAAGCTTGAACTCTAAAAAGAAGCTTGCACTGGGGTAGTAAAAAGTTAAAGACTAACTGAAGCATTTGCTTCACAATAACAATACACCCGTTTCACTACTACAGAAAAACTACTTTTCAAAACTTTTCATTCTTTCACTTCATCTCTGAGAATTCATCTAATGCTATTACAGTATTAAACATTGCGAAATCGAAAAAGTCAAGTCAATTGTGTTTTGTTTATTTCGTTATTATTCAATTCAACAGCTTTTTTTCTGCTGTTTGTTAGTCATTGCTATGAGAATTAGAGTGACTTCCGCTTTACGAGCAACCATTACGCATGCATTCACCCCTTCAGAGCGCGCAAGCAAATAGGAATCTGTTGGCACACCTATACGCATACACATACGTACGTAAATATGTATGTGTGTGTGTGACAATATGTGTACACATTTGTCGAATTGACTGCAGCAACGGCGACAGCGACAGTGACAGCTGCTGTGACAGCTGCAATTGTGTGCCGCTGCACACACACACACACATCAAAACATAGATACATCCCTGTCGGACCTGAGACAACTGGTTCACAAAATTCATTGGTTTTTCAACTGGTTTTTTGTAAGTCAATTGGACATACTAGTTGTCCAAGTAGCTGTCAGCAAATTCAGAAGTTAGTCAGTTCGCGTCTAATCGTTCACGTTCTGTGTGCGCGTTCATAGGCGAGAAGAGACATGAAAATACGAAACGAAACGAAAGACGAAACAGAGGTGAAATAATCAACAAAATTCTGTTACGGCTGATCTTGCGATACTTTTGTTACAACAACAACGTAGAAATGTTTGCATTTTTCTAACTTTCTGTTTCTATGACACGAAGTTTGCTCGATTCGCACGTTTTGTCTTGAATGATTTCAGTTAGAATTTTGCGTGCGTTTATGAAATTATTCTTTAATTCATTTATTTAATTATTAATTGCAGGCAGAAGTCGAAGTTCATCTTGGTTCATCTTTAAATGCACCAACACTTTTTTTTATTCGCGATGATGCACTGTTTTATTTTCCCCATAAAAATTGAGTGGTTAGAAAATTAATCCAGAATAAACTAGTTGGGAAATTAGTCGCTTTGCAACTGGTTTCAAAACTGGTTTACTTCGGACTAACCTTGGACTAGTTGCAAATGGATGCAGACAATTGATGTCGCCTAGGACACCGCCACGTTAAAACGAGTCGGTTCTTAGGTCAGCTATGACTGCCTAGTCGCTTCGCAACTGGTTTGAAAACTGGTTTACTTCGGACTTCGGACTTCGGACTTCGAACCTTGGACTAGTTGCAAATGGATGCAGACGGGGACAATTGACTGTCGCCTCGGACACCGCCACGTTAAAACGAGTCGGTTCTGAGGTCAGCTACGACTATCAAGCAACCAGTTGAAAAACTACATTTGGACCAGTCCGATTTCCTGCAGGGATAGTGCCATTTATGTTTGTTTGTGTGTGAGTTTCTGCTTGCCATCTGCCTGGTACGCATTGAAATGCGCACTTTATATGTGTATGTATGTATGTGTGTCTGCGTACGAGAATTGTGGCAAGGATTTCTTATTGTTGTCGAGTCTGCCGATCCGCGTCGAGCATATTTAAGTCTGCGCGCCTAAGCTGCTGGGTTGCCTCAAATTTGTGTTGTGTTGTTTTGTGTTGACTCTTTGTCGTGCTTTCTTCTTCTCGCATTCCTTATTTATTTCATCTGTCCTTTTGGCAGCCGCTTGACATTGTATTCGCCTCGCGCTTTGCCGCTGCAAATTTTATTATAAATTCTATTTGCTTATTTCTTTCAGTTGGCGCTTGAAAGGCAGCAGCAAAGCATGAAATGCAAAGTAAAACTGCGAAATAGAATAAAATAAAAACAACAACAAATATTATTAGAGAACTGTTGCCACAGCGGGTGCCGAGGACATTAACCGTGCTTCTATGTGTACATGGGTGTGTTGTTAGTAGGGTGCTTGTACTTGTACATACTAATTTCCCCACATACACACACACCTACACAAACACACATACACATAGCCCAACAGCCGTTAAACCGCAGCCGTTCATGCACGCAGCGCCAAATATGTTCGAACACGCTGCCGGAAGTACATTTGCAATTTAATAGCAACAACAACAACAACGATGACAGCAATAAAAACAAAAGCAACAATGCCGGCAGCATTTCCGCTAATGCAGCGCTGAAGTCGGGTGCTGAATGTGTATGTATGTGTATGTGTGAGAATCGCTCCGTAATCCTTCGACGCGGCCATGGAGTCGGAAGCTGCCGCCGACAGCAGCTGAAGCTCAGAGCTGTGCGCGCGTTCGGCCCACTTCCGTCTCTGATTTTATTTTTTTTCCTGCTTATTTTGCCTTTCGCCTTCGGTGTTCGATTCTTGCGTTTTTCGCACTTTCACACCCCTCGCCATCACAGACGCCGCCAATGGCAGCCACACGTACGTGCATACAAACACATACGAGTACGTAGCCGGTGAGTGCGGCTGCTTGCTGGCAGCATTTTGTTGACACTTAAAATAAATTATTGTGAAATTAAGGATTTTAGTGTTAATTAAAAGCATTCATCGGGCTCCGGCTCGGGCTGTGGCTCTGCCTCACGCACCGCTCAATCGTGTTTGGCATTCAGACGCGTCCGTGCTTCGTCTCATGCGCTGCTCCTACTACGACTCGACACGCATTTTCAGTTCAATTACAAAAATAACAAAATTAAATTGCGTTTTCTTGTGCTGTTGGCGGGCGCATTCCAGACACATTTCTATTGGTTTTTATTGCGGCCCAAAGACATCTGAGCTGAGTTTCGCAAGGCTCCTGCCGGCAGGCAGGCAAAAGTGTGAAACAATGCGCCAAAATATGAAATTTAATTGGGTCTGAAATTGCGTTGGCGGCCGACTTGCTGGGCGTGCCGACAAATCGAAGCAAATTTGTCGGAATTCGTTAAGGGATATTTGCTCATCAAATTTGATTGGGTTCTGCACGGCACAGCGGCTCCGAGTGGAGGGACCGGCAGACTGGCAGTAGCGCAATGGTGTTGCGATGTACTTTTGACAATAACAATTAGTTTGAATTGGAGATTCGCAAATTTGTAGCCAACTAAGTCACAACCCTTGTGTTAAGTGGAGTAGGACTAGAATTGACAGAGGAACTGAGGTAGGCACACAAAACAGGGAAACATGGAGATGGAAAGAGTTTTGCAAAGAGTTGCTTGAAATGGTAGAAAGGTAGAATTGTGGACCGTTTTGTGCGAAATTAATTGACAGCACTTTAGTTAACTTTGACTGACTGATTGCTTTTTAGCTCCTCTTGCCAGAGCAAAAGTCAATGAAGAACAATGTTTTGTTATGTTGTGGTTTGGTTATATTGGCATAAAATGGGTTAAAAATTTGTGCGTCCGCAGTGATATTTTCCAGTGCATGGCTGTTATTTTCCACATTTCTGCATTGGTATTTTTGTATATTTTGTTGTTGTTGTGGTTTTAAATTTTTTTCAGTAAACATTTTTAATACATTTGTAACACACAAATAGAAGTAAAACCTTGCAACGTTAAGGCTTTAAAAGCAAAACAATCAATAAAACATAAGAAAAGCCCGACGAGTGTCGCTGGTTGGTTTGTATAATTGTTAATATGGCGTTCAAACTGGCGACTTAAACGTGTTTAATGTGCTTAAACCAGTTAAATGAACAAAACCAGTTCGAAAACCTGTTTAATTGTTGTTGGAAATTAAACGTGTTAAACCATTAAACATGGTTTAAAACGAGCTTAGCGCAGGGTTGTATCCGAAAGCTTTCTATGAAAAAGGTTTTTTACCAACGAAACACAACTATTCATGTATGAAACACATGCCTTAAAATTCAGCTGTCATTTCATCAAAACAAAACTAAACAAAAATTGAAAATTAAAAAAATTTTAAATGAATGACAAAAATCGTTTTGCTCGCACTTCTTTCATTCCATTCATCGCCTTTTTATGGCATCTGAATACAAGGCGTCTAATATTTGGACGAAGTTGAGTATACTTAATGCCGTGGTTTGTGAAATATGCACCAATATTTCGCTCGAATCATGCTCGCAGCACATCAGTTCACAAAATTATTTATTTGTTGTTTGTAAACAAACACCTGTCAAATTGAACCTCATTGAGCAGTCTGGACGTTGTGTTCAATAAAAAGCTCTTTTCACTTAAACTAGTTTAAATGAGTCAGTTTGAACGCTAAGCTTATATAGTTCTTGATAAATGGCCATCGAATATGCCAGAAAAAAGTCAGCACTAATAAGTAGGCCAAACATGGAATTCCGCACAAAAGCTAAGAACAAGAAGCAGTGCAATAAACTCGCAAATTTAAACACGATACCAGGTGTTGGAAACCCATAAAACTTGTTTACAAATACAGAAAATGCCCCAATGAACAGAAATGTCAACGCAAAGGTGCACTAAATGTGGCTTCCTTTTGACATACGAATGAAATGAAAACGAAATTCATAAATAAATGAGTTGAAAATAATATAATTTGCAGCGAGTTGGACGTAGAAATTGTACAAAAAATATTCTTAAATTCATTGCGCGCTGCTTTCCAGACCATAAAATCAACTTTTGATTATAAAAAGTTAATTTGAAAGAATATCGAAACAGTTTCTACATAAAAAAACCCATCGCACGAAAAACAACACGTAAACTTATCACTCCGATCTTCACTTAAACAAATCAGCAACTTTGAGTCCATATTTCGCTAAATAAAAGTTGCCGCTGTCGTTGCTGCTGTCGCATTATTGGCATCAACGACTAATGCCAGCTCGAGCCGAGCGATGCACCTGAAACAATGCAAAGCATTGGAGCAAACAATGCGCCGCAGCAGGCATTGTCGTCACACCCACACACACATACACACACACACATACACCACAGTAAAAGCAAACGAGCGCAAGAAACAACAATAACGCATAAAACGTACCGAGCAGCCGAGGAAGCGGGCCTGCAAAAAGCGCAACCATCCAACAGCAAAGACAACAAACCGACCGGCCCACATCCCCAACGTTTGCAACAGTTTGCGGCAGCTGTGCTGTGCAGTTGCCGCCGCAGCTGCTTTTGTGTGATTATTAAATCGACTCTGGTGGGGTGCTGGCAGTAGGAAGAATCCTGCAGAACTTTGCTGGCGCCGAGCCTTGCCAGCTTCTCGTCGCCGTTCGTTTGTACGTTGCGCAGGGTGTGTGCAGTGTGCGTGCGTTAAGTGCATTTCAGTATCTTTTGTCAGGCGCAATTTTTCTTGGCCGCTTTGCTCTGGCACATTTTTTCTCCATTTTACTCCGTTTTTATGCAAATGTCATTGCGGCTCCCGGGGGAAGTGGCAATGCGGCCACTGCCAGCATGAATGCATAAACCACACATCGGCAGACACGGCGAGGTTGTATGTGTGTGTGTGTGTGTGCGTCTGTTGATATGTGAGAGGGTACGACAGGTGCTTGCTTGAAGTAAGCAAACATTTAATGGGGTTCATTTTGCCGCAAATTATTGGCATAATAAATGTCAAAGAAAACAAGGCAAGCAGGTACTCGTAGTGCCATAAACTTTAAGATTTTCTGCGCCATTTAATTTTCGCTTCCCTCTTTTGCTCGAGTACTGTGGGTACTAATTTTAAAGTATACATATTCATATATGAATGCATTCATTGTAGTTGGTAGGTGCTGTTCTTCTCGTTCTGCATTGCCGTGTAAGACCATAAACTGAGCATTCCTTTGTTGCGCTTGTCTCAACGTGTGTTAGTGTAGGGAAATATACCACAAAATGTCATGTAATATAATTTTACGTATATTGTAACATTTGAATTTGTATTTTTCTTAAAGGCGTGCATTGCTACATTGTGTGAAATTTTTGGAAAAGTCTGAATAAAAACATTTCCATACCGAACCCCTTTGCAGAGTACATGAAAATGTATCAGTTAACCCTTTCCGGAAATTTGTACGATATATGGTACAATTTTTTTTAAAGCGAAAGCATTTTTTATGAAACGGCTTCTTAATTCTTATGAAGTATATTGTGTTGTACCATTCTGTTTAAAAATATAAATCACAATAGCCGTGGTTACACAGTGTGAGTGAGTATTGTAAGCAGCTCTTTGCAAGAATATGGCGATGCGATGCTTCTGCGGAGGAATTTTTAAATATTTTATACTTTTTAGTAGCAAAAAGCCAAACAATTTCAAAGTTTGTATCTCAGTTGATTTATAAAACTTATTAAATTTAACATTTTTTGCGTGTAAATATTTGTCTCGAGTCTTTAAAAAAATTGTACGATATATCAAATGGCCACAAGGGTTGCAAAGCTTTGTACGATATATCGTACAAATGAAAGGCAAAGGTTACAAGTGATGTTTAAATTTTTTTTTTAAGTTATGGATTTTGTAACAGAATTTTTTCATTTGCTTGAATGCCACGCCCATCAGTACATCGTATGACTAATAAAATTCTACTATTCGGCAATTTTCGATTAAAAATAAGAATTACTAAACGATTTTGTGTTTTACTGAACAGTTACAGGTTATGTAAGGTTAGACATGAGTACTTGCCACTCCCACTACGATAATAAGAATCGGCTATATTCAGTATCTTTCTGTAAAGCTATACCAATTTTAATTGATTCTGTGTTTTATTGAGGGGAAAAGGGCTTTGCAACAACAACAACGGTTATATAAGACCGGATAAATGTGACTCAATTGTTTATATATATAATTTCTATAGGTTTCGATCAAAATGAAATCACGTTTTGATATTTTGTTGTTATAATTGTTATAATTTATGTTTTCTATCAAAAAAACAAATGAATTGTTCATAAAACCTAAAGAAACGAAACAAAAATTGCATGCATTTTTACTCCTCTGCGGACCATTGTACGATATATCGTACAAAATTGATTGAGCTGTAATTCTCAATCTGTGTTATTTTTGATATTTTGTTGTATTTTATTGCAAAAATGTTCAATGAGAGTCAATATTTTCAAAGAAAAATTTGTATCTCAAGAAATGCGGAAATTGACCGAAAGGGTTAAAAGACTCGTCCATGTAACGACGCTTTACCAAAAAACCTATTCGTATGCCACTGTGGCGAAACAGCTCCATATTAAAAATGGGAATTGTATGGGTTGTACCAAACACCTCCTTATCCAATGATTAACTCTATTTAATCAGTCAAGGAGCACGTTGAGTGTTATAATTAAATGACTCTCATACGCCACGTAGCGCTGCGCAAAAAAATGCACACATCGCAATTACACAGTTTGAATGTATTTTGTTTTTGGATTGGTGTCTTCAGCAAATTTGTTGATCGTTAAAATATCTACAAACTTGCCGAAGACAGTAAAGCGATATTCGAAACGATTTAGGACCTACTTAAGCGACAAACTTGACGAAAATTACCAAACTTCAAAGACGGATTTCTCATAAACTAGAGCCAATCTTACCAAACGGCTGGTGGATCTCAACTCAGTATACCTATAGGAAACTCACCCAGTAGGTCCCCCCATGTCTAAATTTTGGACTTGCACAGTGTAATCAATCGCATCAAGCATTTTAGTTGAAATCATATAAAAATGTCACTCGGTTTTTTCTTAATGGTCCTTTTCTTCTATTTATTGATATTCTTGACAGAGAATCAGATCGATGGGGTCAAGTCAAGAGTCCACAACCACTTCTCTCAAAACCCTATCTCCTAACCTTTATATCCTTCCTGGACCAACGCAATGCCCCGCATTAATAGGGGCCATCCCCTGCGCGTTTGGTCGAGTCCAAAAAAAAAGGGTTCATAATATTTAAACCGCTCGTTTTTTATTTGAAAAGTTGGACTTTCTTGACAATAAATATTAACTATTCCAAAGCCAACTGATTTAATTCATGATGTAAATTAAAGAAAAAACTGAAACAAATAATTATGGAAAATTCAAAATCCTCGCTAATAAAATTATGCTGGATAGAAAACATATAAATATATATATATATATATGTATATCAAAGTAATATAATAATTTATATATGAAACAGAAGACAGACTTAATGCCATTCAATCAAAACCTTTAAACTGAATTAATAACAAATTACAATCAAAGAATGCTTTCAAATAAAGCTCGCACTCGTATTTGTTGAAGGTCCTTGAAGGCATTAAATCAGCTTTGAAAAATGTTGCATAATTCGTCAATTGACTCCTTAGCTGAAGATTTGACTTGCACAAACTTATCAAACAATGAAAATGCTGGTCGTTGTGCTCTGACTCAACTTTCAAGTGGAATGAGGACACCCCGCTTCCAAGTGGGGGAAATTTGCTAATTCCGGTCTGCAGTACTTCGGTCCAAATTGGCCGAAAGCCATTGACCACATTTCAGCTCTTTCATGCCAAACAAGTACACACATATTTACGAGTACATTTGCATGTTTGTGAATTGCAGTTCATGCCCGCAAATAATTGAAAATATGAATATTTATTTGCATCGCCACTTACTTATCATTTTCTTGTGCCTTCCCAAGCGAAAATGCTTCTCAAGCGTCTGCTGTTGTTGCTGCTGCTGCTGCTGCTATGCCTCCGGCTGTGGCTGCTGTTGTTGTTATCGCTGCTTTTGCTGTGGCTGTAGCTGTAGCGGCGATTTTTCACTTTTTCGCTTTAATTATGCGCTGTGCAAGTTAGCTTATGCAGCAACTTTCGGTGCTTTGTTTCTTCTCGCTTTGGGCGAATTTAACAAGAGTCCGATTGTTGCTTTAATTTACGCTTTCTGTTGTTCGCGGCTGTTGTTGCTGCACTGCGTCCCTTTGGGTATATTGCAAAGCTCAATGAATGGTATTGCAACGCCAACTGCTGTCACAGCGGAAATTTACAATTATTAATCAATTTTTCGCCAACACACTTTGGCCATTAATTGCCGACTTTTACGTTTTGCTGCTAAAGCGCTTTTTTCAATTTCTTTTAATCAAGAAGGTTTTTTATGTCACCGCGTTTCACTCATTTATTGCAAGGCGCATTCATCAGCCGTGCACAATAAATACAAATACATAAATTTCAATTGCCTTTTCGACACTTTCGAATTGCTTTGCCGTTGCGGCGGCGTTGTTGTCAAACTGTCAGCGACAGTTTACCAGGATAAGCGCTGCGTTAAGAATAACGGCGGCTACACGCACACACGCGCGAACGCACACACTCGCGCACTTGCAATTTGAGCAGATAAATCACTGAATTTGTAGGTTGATACTGGCTGCTGCTGCTGCTGCTGATTTCTGTGACCGTTTTTGACGTTGCTCACTTGCAATGAACTTGACTACACGGGCGCCTGCAACTGACTGACTGAAGTGCGGTGCGTAGCGATGCGGGTCAAAGGATATTCGGCAGGAGTCGCACTTTGACGCTGAAAATGTTATACACGCAATGAGAGAGACAGACGAATAGAGAGAGAGAGCGTACGCTGTGGTGAGATGGTGCCCTGCGTGGTGAATAGTTGGCCAACTTGTGCGTGTACGCGGCAGACGTGGCGTATGAGTAACATTTGATTTAATTTAACCCTACAAAGTTTCACTTTTGTTTTTCAATACAAAAAATCACTATAAGACAAACGAATAGTGTTCTCAGCTTTCGATTGTACGTCGAAAAGTTTGTATGGGCGTGGTTATAGTTAATTAGCCTCTAGTGAGCCGTTAGTCAGAAAGACTGTTGTTTTTTTTGCATATTTGATGTTATTTGTTATTTGCCATATTTTTTCAGCTTAATCTGATAAAGAAAACTATTTTATTGTAATTTTTTTAAATTCGCTGTTTCGTGTTAAAGTGCCGCTGTACGCAACTTGTAAGAATATTTGTATTGAACTAAAAAATAATTTCATTTGTAGCGCAAATAACTTTTTGAATCAAACGAAAAGATTATTTGTAATATATTTAATAAAAATTAAGACAAAATATTCCAAATATTAGTTAATAATAAATATTAATATATTACTTGTAAATTTATTTAATAAAAATTGGATGTTGTTTCATTCTATATATTTGTTAGGCGGTTTTGAACACTAAAGAGTTAATTTCAGTTGTGTGAAGGGATAAAAATTCAAAAAGCAAACTTTGCAAAATAAAACTGCAGGACTTTATATAAAAACGAAAAGATTATTTGTAATATATTTAATAAAAATGGAGATAAAATATTATAAATATTAGTTAATGATAAATATTAATATATTACTTGTAAATTTATTTAATAAAAATTTAATGTTGCTTCATTCTATATATTTGTTAGGCGGTTTTGAACACTGAAGAGTTAATTTCAAGTTGTGTGAAGGGATAAAAATTCGAAAAGCAAACTTTGCAAAATAAAACTTCAGGACTTTATATAAAAACTGCAAAAATTGTTTAATTTAATTTATTGTGTCTTCCATTATTTTTCAATTTGTTCAAGCAGTTGCATCATGATTTTTACTTTTATCGAGCATTAGCTTTTCACCAAAACCAAACAAACCGGCAAGCTTTCGCCTGTGTCCTTCAGCACTGTCAGCGCCGCTGCTCGCTGCTGACATTGATGTTGAACACATACACACACACACAACAACGACAACAAATTGTTGCTTCTCTCGGAACTCAAATTTGTTATACCGCAACAGCTCCAATGAAACGAGTCATTTTCATGTTGCTGCTGTCGGTGCCACTGCGGCAGACAACAACACGTCGGGTGTTATAAGCCAAGTGCCAAAGCAGAAACAAGTCGCCAGCAACGCCTCAACAATGTGACCGGTAAGCAAGGCGCTGCTCGTGGCTGGTGCGTTTGGCAGTTATGCGTCCGCACAGGTGGCCAGCGCGACGGGAGGCAGCAACAGGATCACCATAACAACAATGCCAACAAAGACAACAACAGCAATCAGCATGACTTTGAATAAGACTGCGCTCGGACTCGGCGGCTAATGTCATATTTACAATTTATGCGCACAAACACACACCAGCACAAATATATGTACACACACATAACTAGTTACATACATACATAGTGTAAGTCAAACAGCGCAGGCAGCTGGCCATTCGATTAAGTGCGCGCGGCGTCAAGTGCCGGCACGAAGACGCGCATTAAGATGAAGTAGTAAAAAGCTTTGACAGGATGCGCAAAGTGGCTGCGGCAGCAACTGCCACGAGAACAACGGCAACGGCAACAGAAATCAGCAGCGGCAACCGACAGCGGGCATTAACATAATCAAGAAGGATGAAATTTTGCACAGTTTTTTCTTGACTCTCTCTCTCTCGCACACATAGCGCACGCCTTGCTCACATTTTTCCCGGCCAGACATTCTCCTATGCGTGCTTATTATTATTTTCTATTCGTTCTTGTTGTCTACTTGGCTTTATCACAACTGCTGCTAAGATACTGACAAATCTCTGGTGTGTGGCAGTGTGGCAGTTGGCTGTCGCTGTGTTATGCAAATGTGGTGTGAGGACACAGACGTGAGCTACATTTATTCATTTGTTGCATTTGTCCGTAATAAAGCGTGTCTATCACGCGTTGCTCTGCATCAGCAATCAGCAACAGTTCGCTCCAGGCGCCACTTGTCGCCAATGCTTCGCTTTATTAGAAATGCTGACATGCTGCCACTGGGAAACAATTCAAAATTTACTAAAATTGGAAACTGATTTCGAAAAAAGCGATGAAGCGCAAACAATCTGCAGCCATAAGTTGTTCAGCACTACATGACACACAAAACGTCAAATGCCCAAACAACGCGTACCCTTTCTGTTCTGGGTGACCAGTGCCGGGTTTACCTTTTTCCCACAGTTCCGGCGCTTTGAGTTCTTTAAAGGCCTCCAGTCTCGTTGGCTGGTGCACAGCACTCCTTCTCTCGCTTTCTGCTTGTCCCGTTTGCCCAGAGACCACCACTAAATATTTATAAGCGTCTGTGTCTTGAAGACGAAAGAATCATTTACCCGAAGCAAAGCCACAATTTGGTGAACGGTTAAGCATTCCGACAAGTAGAAAATTATGCGCTGCACATTTGAACTTGGCAAATCGTGCTCCATGTGATGGCCTACGCACGCACTGGGGAGTTGTTGTAGTCTGTCACGTTTGCATTAATTCGGCGATGGCCGCAAGCGGAAGGTTGGGCTTAGGGTCATATTTCGGCTCTTCTGCGTGTAGTTTATTTTTGTCGTTTTGGCCAAAGGCTCGTCTGACATTCGCACAATGTCATGTGGCGAACGTATTCGAGAGGTACATTTCGATGCGTTTGAGTTTGAAAGAGTCAGCGCTCAACTTCCAGCTTGCGTGTTATGGAATATCTTTCTCGCGTTCGTTTCTAGCCACTTTCTTAGTAAGTAGTAGCACTAAGTATCAATTTTTGTTTAATTTGTTTTAATTTTCAATTGAAATTATTTTCATTTCCGATTATCTCTCAGTCACATAGTTGCAATGTCCGTGAATTTTCCAATAAATTTCACAACAAAGTGATAAAATGTTCTTTGGAACGCTTGCACACATCTGTAAAAACGTTCGTGTGTAATCGACTTAATTAACTATTATTTATTTTTAATTATTAATCTTTTTCTTCTTTTATTATATTTTATTTTGTTTCTTTGAACCATTTAACCATCGGTACAGCAAAATAATTAAATAATTCTTGGAATTCTCACACACATGTGTCAAATTTATAATTGAAGTTCGAGTGTTGAATGTTTTCATTGTTTCATTCTATATTAGCGGAATTAATTAACTATTATTTTCTTTGAAATGATTAATATTTTGTTTTATTTATTTATTTTAGTTTTTTGTCAGACTTGCTTAATTTCAATTTAAATTTTGATTAGTTTCATTTGTTTCCTTGTATGTTAGCAGAACTAATTAACTATTATTTGAAGTTATTAATCTCTTTTTTTAATTTTTTATTTTAGAATAATTTCATAATTTCAATTTAAATTTGAATTTTGATTATTTTCATTTGTTTCATTTCATTATTAATATTTTGTGTTAAAATTTTTTATTATTTATTTTATTTTATTTCAATTTATTTTATTTTATTTTATTTAATTTAATTTAATTTAATTTAATTTAATTTAATTTAATTTAATTTAATTTAATTTTATTTTATTTTATTTTATCATTTTATTTTTTAATTTCTTTTTTATTTCTTTTTTTAATGTTAATTTTAATTTTGATTATTTTAATTTTTTATTGTACAAGGTGCGTCCCAAAGTAAACAGGACTTTTGCAATAGGGACGTTTCTGGTGGCGCCATCTATGTGTGAGGACATGCGTTGGAAAGGTACATCTTTCATTCACATACTGTCTAAATTTCATGATATTTGGTCTAGTAGACGCCGAAATATCCCGCTCAATGTGACAGTATGTTTTTAACTTTGGTACGAGAATGTCGATCGAACAAAGAGCTAATATTAAGTTCTGTTTTAATCTTGGTAAAACTTTTACCGAAACGTTTAAATTGTTAAAGCAAGTTTATGGTGATGATTGTTTATCCCGTGGCCGTGTTAATGAGTGGTTGAATCGATTCAAGAATGGTCGTGAAGACTTGAATGACGACGAACACGTCGGCCAGTCGAAATTTGTGATTACTGACGATGCCATCAAAACTGTGCGTGATTTTATCAAAATGCAGCCAAAATCATCATTGGAATTGATGGAAATGGAATTGAACATCTCCAAAACATCAATTGATCGCATTTTAACCGAACATTTGGGTCTCCGTAAAGTGTGTTCTCGCTTCATTCCGCACACTTTAACCGACGACCAAAAAGCGCAGAGAATTGAGCACGCAAAAGACATCGTTCGGGATGCCAGACGTGATCCAAATTTCTTGTTCAACATCGTAACCGGTGACGAAACGTGGTGCTTTCAATATGATCCCGAAACAAAGCGTCAAAGTGCCGAATGGAAGCACCCAGATGAGCCAAATCCGAAAAAAACCCGCCGTGAGAAGTCAAAAATCAAAACTCATCTCATTTGTTTCTACGATTCAAAGGGAATAATTCATCGAGAGTTTGTTCCACCGGGAAAAACAATTAACGCTTTGTTTTATGTTGAAGTTTTGAAGCCTTTGGTGCATCGCATTCGTCGTATTCGGCCAGAATATCGCGAGGAAGGAAGTTGGCGTTTATTGCATGATAATGCACCAGCTCACAGAGCCCTAGTTACGACCGATTATTTGACCAAAAATCGCATTTTTACCATCAATCATTCACCGTATTCGCCTGATATGGCTCCCTGTGACTTCTACTTATTCGGTCAGTTGCATTTGCCGATGAAAGGAAACCGTTATAAGGACGTTGAGGACATCCAAAAGGCTTGTACCAACATTCTGAAGGCGATGCCGGCCGATGACCTAAAACACTCATTCCAAATGCTTTTTGACCGTGCAAAACGTTGTATCGAAGCAGAAGGAGAGTATTTTGAATAAATAAAAAGAATTATACAAAAATAATCATCCGTTTTCTTTATTTTATAAAAGTCCTGTTTACTTTGGGTTGCACCTTGTATATTAGCTGAATTAGTTAACAATTTTTTATTTTAACTTGTTAACCCTTTCAGTCACAATGTCCAATATATTGGACTACAGCCCATACAATTCACAATGAACGGGTTTATTTTCATGTCGGAAAGGGTTAATATTTTGTTTTATTTTTTTAAATTTTAGTTTTGTGCCAGGCTTTTTCAATTTGTATTTATTTATTTATTAAATTTAAGTCTTTGAATACAATTCTTACAGACCAACTAACAATGCGAAAAAATTAAACTTAAAATTTGCAGAATACTTTGTTTTATTTTTGTTTGGTATAATTTCATAATTTCAATTTAAATTTTGATTATTTACATTTGTTTCATTAAATACCAGCAGAATTAATTAACTATTATTTTTATAAATTATTAATATTTTGTTTTATTTTTGTTTATTTTTGTTTACTATAATTTCATATATTAATTTCAATTTCAATTTAAATTTTGATTATTTTCATTTGTTTCATTGTATACTAGCAGAATTATTTAACTATTATTTAACTTTTTATTTTAATTTTTTTATTTTTATTAATTTTTTATTTTTTTTGATTTAAATTTAAATTTTGATTATTTTCATTTATTTAATTGTATATTAGCAGAATTAACTAACTATTATTTTTAGCTTTTAATATTTTGTTTTAATGTTATGTATTTTAGTATAATTTCATAATTTCAATTTAAATTTTAATTATTTTCATATTTTTATTGTATATTACCAGAATTAATTAACTACTATTTTTTTAACTTGTTAATATTTTGTTTTAATTTTTATTAGTGTAAATTCATAATTTAAACTTAAGCTTTGATTATTTTCGTTTGTTGCATTGTATATTAGTAGAATTAATTAACTTTTATTTTTTCACTTGTTAATATTTTGTTTTAAATTTTTGTATTTTAGTAAAATTTCATAATTTCATTTTCAAGTTAAATTTGGATTATTTCATTTGTTTCATTAACAGTAGCAGAATTAATGAACTATTATTTATTTTAACTTATTAATATTTTGTTTGAAATTTTGTCCTTTTTTCTCTTGAACTATTTTGTTTGAAATTTTTTGCCAGCATTTCCCAATTTCAATTTATATTTTGATTATTTTTAATGTTTAATTGCAAATACATACAGTATATATACAAGGTGCAACCCAAAGTAAACAGGACTTTTATAAAATAAAGAAAACGGATGATTATTTTTGTATAATTCTTTTTATTTATTCAAAATACTCTCCTTCTGCTTCGATACAACGTTTTGCATGGTCCAAAAGCATTTGGAATGAGTGTTTTAGGTCATCGGCCGGCATCGCCTTCAGAATGTTGGTACAAGCCTTTTGGATGACCTCAACGTCCTTATAACGGTTTCCTTTCATCGGCAAATGCAACTGACCGAATAAGTAGAAGTCACAGGGAGCCATATCAGGCGAATACGGTGAATGATTGATGGTAAAAATGCGATTTTTGGTCAAATAATCGGTCGTAACTAGGGCTCTGTGAGCCGGTGCATTATCATGCAATAAACGCCAACTTCCTTCCTCGCGATATTCTGGCCGAATACGACGAATGCGATGCACCAAACGCTTCAAAACTTCAACATAAAACAAAGCGTTAATTGTTTTTCCCGGTGGAACAAACTCTCGATGAATTATTCCCTTTGAATCGTAGAAACAAATGAGATGAGTTTTGATTTTTGACTTCTCACGGCGGGTTTTTTTCGGATTTGGCTCATCTGGGTGCTTCCATTCGGCACTTTGACGCTTTGTTTCGGGATCATATTGAAAGCACCACGTTTCGTCACCGGTTACGATGTTGAACAAGAAATTTGGATCACGTCTGGCTTCCCGAACGATGTCTTTTGCGTGCTCAATTCTCTGCGCTTTTTGGTCGTCGGTTAAAGTGTGCGGAATGAAGCGAGAACACACTTTACGGAGACCCAAATGTTCGGTTAAAATGCGATCAATTGATGTTTTGGAGATGTTCAATTCCATTTCCATCAATTCCAATGATGATTTTGGCTGCATTTTGATAAAATCACGCACAGTTTTGATGGCATCGTCAGTAATCACAAATTTCGACTGGCCGACGTGTTCGTCGTCATTCAAGTCTTCACGACCATTCTTGAATCGATTCAACCACTCATTAACACGGCCACGGGATAAACAATCATCACCATAAACTTGCTTTAACAATTTAAACGTTTCGGTAAAAGTTTTACCAAGTTTAAAACAGAACTTAATATTAGCTCTTTGTTCGATCGACATTCTCGTACCAAAGTTAAAAACATACTGTCACATTGAGCGGGATATTTCGGCGTCTACTAGACCAAATGTCATGAAATTTAGACAGTATGTGAATGAAAGATGTACCTTTCCAACGCATGTCCTCACACATAGATGGCGCCACCAGAAACGTCCCTATTGCAAAAGTCCTGTTTACTTTGGGACGCACCTTGTATAAAAATCAATAACATTGAAATTATTACGACAATTCAATAAGGCGACATTGTATTGAATTATCCACCGACACTTTATTCTTTTGAAACTTAAATTGAACTTAAATTAAACTATAAAGTTAATAATTCTTGGTTGGGGGGTCGCATCAATGCATCCCATTAAATGTAATGTCTGAAGAAGAGCACGAAATAAAAATGAAAATGAATACAAGAACAGGACTCGTTAATACTCATTGCTTAGCCAACGATTTACGCTGCCCATGGCAACACTTTCCCCCAAAATTCCTGTGGTGTCCATCGTTCTACCCCAGCATGGTGGTTCGGCGGTCGACGCTGTGCCTTTGTTGCATTAAACATCACAAAACCGAAGTAAATCCCACCACGCCAGCAAGTTATTGTTTCTTGCGCTCATCCAATCGCTGCCCCTACCTCCCCCAGCCGCAGGTTCGACCCGGTCGACACTATTTTCCGCGCCCATCGAGGCACGCACCATGCGGCGCGCATTTATGGCGCTGGTCAGCGGCGCGGCAGCCATCGCATCGCTTCGCCCCAGCGCTGTCGTTTTCTCGACTCTTTATTCGAGTTGTGTGCGCTCTCCGCTTGAGTCTCGTTCGGTTCGGCACTTACGACAAGAATAAGCAGTCCAGCGAACGGAAAGGGAAACGTGCAAGAAGTAAGCAAACCAAAAAACCAGCCAATAATGAGAACAAATATGAACGCCGTGGAGGACGCATGGTGCGGCAACTAAGCTGTGAATGAGGTTATTGAACTGACAGATTGCCAATCACACCTGTTGCTGTCCTGTCGAGCGCACGGCCGGCACTTGGGCATGTTTCGCGGCCGACGTGCAGGACAATCAAACGGCTGATTAGGGTCAGTTTCAAGCCTGATTTATGTAGGTATGTGGCACCGAAATGTGCTGCGGCGCGGAACATTACAGTACTTTTGCACTTTTTGCGCTGTTGCTGGCGATTGAAATGCGGTGTGCGTCGGAAGAGCATAATTCGGAGTCGGGAAGGTCGTGGCCTTTCACCACCATAGGGAACTCTTTTATTTGTGTGCAATTTCAAATAAAAGCCAAGAATTATTGAAAGCGCTAAAGGCAAATTAAACGCACACACACCCACATTTTTTCCAATAGGTACGCTGAACACTGAACTATACTATGAAATGAAATGAAATCTACTTAAAAAAGAAAGTGATTAAATGTAAATAAAACCAATAAGAAATTAGAATTCAGGTTTTCTTCTATGATTTTTACACGATTGAAGGTTAAAACGGCATTGTTTTGTGTCAAATTTGTTGGTATTCAAACCAATTTCAAATCCTTACTCATTTACCTACAAATATCTGAGACTCTTAGCATGGATTCAGTAAGCTAAAGTAACTTGCCCTTAGCTGAGTCCACAACTTTGCTTTTATAGCTTTTTGTGCTGTAAGCTCCTGTAAGCATAGGTGAATTTTTTTAAAAGAGCTTCGGAAAATCGAAGCTACGTGGAGTGCTTGGAGTGAATGTTTGTATCGTTTAAAGCCCCAAAGCATTTGGTGTTCATGTCTTTGCTTAAAAGTTTCTTGAATACTGTGACTGATTCTTGCTGAACTGTTAGTTCCTATAATTTTCTGACTTGATATTAATGTGCCATAATAATTGCAAACAAAATGTAAATTTAGTGTAAATTATGCGAATTGTTACGAATATGATTTAGTTAACTCACTGTGGAAAAAATATTTTTATATCATGAAACAACCTCAACTCATTCTAAAAGATGTCTAGAAAATGAAGAATTAAAAAACTGTTTGTGAAACATGTTTTCCTTAAAAAAGTTTTTGATTTTTGTTGTCAGAAACAAATTATTACATAAATAGATTTCTTTAATTTACAGATAAATATTGACTGAGAAAATTTACAACAATTTTTTTAATTTTGATAGAGAAACCAAAAAAATGTTGACTGCAAATTTACTTCGATTGCTATTTTTTATTATTACAGCGTGCGACAAAAATAAAAAAAATTTTCACACCGGAAAAAATCAATATGGGCGTGAAACTAGAAACCGAACATAGTAATACTGCGTACTCAGTTTATCATTTCTACATCCTTTGTACTTTTAAAAGGACTTCAAAATTTTACATTTACATTTAATTTTTACAAAATAAAAAAAAATATAAAAAATATTTAACCTCGTTAGAATATGGCGATATGTATATAAAATGAAAGAGGAAAGGCTCAAGAATTTAAATAAAATTGATTTTTTATCTATTTGTAAAAAAAGGATATGAAAAACATCCATTGAAAATTTTAATCCTTTATATCCTTGAAAATGTACATACAATTTTCTTAAAAAGTAAGTATGTTCAAACCCGAAACCTCCTTAATCACTATATAAATTTTCAAGGATATAAAGGATTAAAATTAAAAAATTAAAAGTACCTTTTTCATGTCCTTTTTTTCAAATAGATAAAAAATCAATTTTATTTAAATTCTTGAGCCTTTCCTCTTTCATTTGATAAACATATTCTAACGAGACTAAGTATTTTTTATATTCTTTTTATTTGTTATCCCTTTCAAAATTTTTAAGTCGTTTTAATAGGACAAAGGATGTAGAAATGAAAAACTGAGTAGGCAGTATTAGTATATTTGGTCTCTAGTTTCACGCACATATGGATTTTTCCCGGTGTGAAAAATTCTGTCGCACGGTGTTATTAGAGTTTTTATTATTAGAGTGTAGGGAGCGTCCAAAAACGCGAGCACGTAGGTAATAGTCTGCCCTTTGTGCCCTGGCACTGGTCTCCCTCCTACTCTACTCGTTAAAAGGAATAAACCTTTGACGAGCCCTTTCATAGCATACGACTCCTAGGCAACAAGTTAGGAGACTTTGGAGACATTGTCAGATTCATTCGACGCTCAGGTTGGCTTCAGCCAACACCGAACACAGGATGGCAGGGACCTGCCTGCACTCTCTTCGGGCATCAGAGTGGGTCCTTGAGGTCTCCTTCGAATAGATTTGCTGAGAAACTAGCCCGCTGCTCTTCCTATCTAACCTTACATAACCTAACCTAACTTTAACTCAAACTCCAAACTAACATTGTTGCTGTAGTCGATTACGGTGCCCAGTAACAAAGCTGAAGTTTATTAAAGTTAGTTTATTAAACAGTTAAATCGTTAATTTACTTACCATCCCATTCAAAACAATCAGTGTTACAAATCCACCTCGAGCGCCAATAAATCAAGCCAAGTTTTAAGTTTTGTTGTCACTTTTTAACATGTTGTCAAATGTTTATTTAAATTTCATTTAAATAATTTTCAATATGTACAAAATTGTTTTACACTCATTGAATTATTTTTTTGTTTGCATTACTTAATGTTTTTGTTTTTTTTTTAAATATTTTTAATTTTCCTTCACTTATCAAATGATGCCAGCATGCATGTTGCAGTTGTAATGGTTCTTGTGATTCGATTTTGGCTGCAACTCTTATTAAACGTTAGCATGTAAGTTTATATTGAATGTGTGTGTGTGTGTGTGTAATGTAATAGACGCGCTGAATTCAATTAAAGTTAGAGTAATTTACAAACTGGTGTTGCACCAACACACACTTACAGTAAGGCGTCTATTGTATTCTATATATATATATATATGTATGTATGTATGAGTGGCGTGTACGTATTTATATTTGGATGTGTGTGCTCGCTGCAAGTGGGCGAGAATGACACTTGCGGTTGACGACTTGAAGTTTGATAATATTTTGAAGTTCTCAAAAATTAAAGGATTTTAATCCCTAAACAAACACAATTATTGAGCCATTCAACTATTTTCGAAAGGCCAAAGTGTTTGGCCGCTTATTACACGGAGACACGGTGCTTAGCACGTCTTGGGTTCGAGTTCTAATTCAGTCAAATAAATAAACAAATATTGAACACAATTAATCACTCACGCAACGAAACAGTCGGCACTTGAATAGCTTATCAAGAGTTGAAAATAGTAGAACAAATTATTAAAATATCTATTTTTTTTTAGTATCGAAGATTATCAGAATTCTCGAGATTTTAAGAACTTTTAGTTGACGAAAACTTTTCATTTTGAATGCTTAAGTTTTTGTTTTTAATCAATTTGGATTATTGTTGGGTCACTTAAAATTCCCCGCTTCCCTGCCTAAAATTATGTACTAATTTGGAGGGCAAAGCAAATTTGCTTCGAATTGTACGAACTCGGCCAATGCTTTCGGTTGTTGAACATTTGATTGAATGGTGGAATTTCTTTGCTGCTTGTCACTGCACCTGAGATCTAAATGTTTTTATTGTTTATTGTATTTTTTAGTTATTTAAAATTGTGTTGTTGTTCACATTCGTTGTGTTCCTTCATACAGCTCAAAGCTTAAGCTAAACAATGCACCCTAAATGAGTGCTATAAGCACCAACTTATCATTTTTATGTTTGTATATTAAAATTTATCATAATGCGAAATTTTATTCAATTAGCAGCGGTTCGGCGAATTTTATTGCAGCTAAAATAAATTATTAACCCTTTCGCTACAGGTTTTTACTGGGGAAAGTTAAAATTTGAAATTTTACGTTTTAGGTTTCTATGTGGTTATATTAGCAACATTCCATAAGAAATTTTTTAATTTTTATACTCGGACCCTGTAATTTAGAGTGTTTTCCTATGAGAGCAACCACATCGTTGTGGCTGTAATAATTACTTAAACATAAAACTGTTTACGCACAACGAAAATTTGAATATTTTTTCATTTACTTCAGCCAAAATTAAAAAAAAAAAGTATCTAAATTGAAAGAAAACGTCGAATTAAAAAGTTATCTAATTTTTCTGCTTCTTCTTCCTTTACTACGTCAAGTTATACCATAAGAAACGTGTATACTTCTCATCTTTCAACTTTAATATTCAGTTTATTAATTTCGTATTTTTCCTAAAACATCAAACTATTCTAAAGACCAAGAAAAAAATGTATTCTTGCAACCACAGAGGATGCAGAGGTCCACAAAGTAGCATTTTGCCATATGGCAACAAAATAGCGAAAGGGTTAAACAAGAAAGTCATGATTGCAGTTTCTTTTCATAGCACACTTCTAGGGCTTTCAATTGTTTGTCCTACAGCCCAGTTAAAGCGATTGTGCGATTCGAAAAATGATTTCAGATTTTCTAGTTTAAAAAATTTAATATTGACTCATTGATTTTTGACAATGGAATTTTTGCCCCAAAATATGCCATGTTAATAGCAACAAAATTCTGCAGTGCAGTACTGCTGAATATTTCTATGGTATACTTTTGGGCTGCTTTTTAGTTAGCCAACTCGTAACAAATATTCGCACGCTGACGTTCTAGAAAAAAAATTTTGGTAAAAAATTCACTTTGAACACGGCACGTCTTTTTACCCGCTTTACTATCTCCACGCGTTTTATGCATTCTACGCTTTATACACTGTGCGTTGCTCTACTTTTGTTAAGAAATGGTAGGTACTAACTCTAAGCTGATAAGGCTGGTGCTGATAATAAACCATAAAGTACGCAATCAATAATCAATTTGCCATGTCAATAAAACCTAAAATCAATTTGATAGCATTAAGACTTTTATTGGGATGGTTTAAAACTGATGCCCATAGATTGAAGGCATTTTCCAACTGTTCATCGCTTTAGCCCTTTTCAGCTGAAAACTCAAGTTCGATTGCAGTCAAAAGTGGCTCAATACTAGAAAATCCATCGGCTGGTTTTCTGTTCTTCAGTTCTTCAGTGTTCTTCTGTTTTCAGTTCTTGAAATGGATATGAAATTATGAAGTTGCGAAAGTGCCGACGGCAAATATGTTTTGTGTTTGCTTCCTAATTTACTAATTGTGCTGATCGCGTGCTGTGAATGAAGCCCAATTTTCGCACACAGATCTGATGTCATCAACACCGCAGAGCTTCAGTGCAGCATTCGACAAGTTCTTTCAATTTTTTTCTCACCCACTTCACATCACTAAGGTGTCTTCTTTCGTTTAGAATTTATGGTTTCTGTCACATTCATTGCTACCGTAAATTTGTTGATATTGTAGTGACTACTGTAGGTATGTATGTACGTCTATGTTATAAAATATGTTCACGCCTAACACGAGGACAACTTTGCCATCTTATTTATTGTTTATGCTTTACTATTGTTCTGTGAATGTGTTTGTGATTGGCTAGCAACATTGAACATCGATCAACTACTCCTACGTAGGCATTCGTGTACGTATGTATGTATGTATGTATGTCCAAAGACTGTATGCACGAGCGCTACTAACATCGAATCATTTGAACTTAGCTTAGGTTATCTACTTTGCTCTCTGCCTTCTTTGAACTGGCTCGCAGTGCGCACAAAAATGAACAGTGGGTGTGTCCACTGATGCCGCATGTGAATGCAACATTTGGCTGTGCCAAGTTGGGTTGTAGTAGTCACGGCTTTGCCTGTGTCCACACATGGCTCTGTGTGCCTGCGCCTCCACGTGTCTGCGTGCGTGTGTGTGTGTGTGTGTGTGTTGTATTGTTACCAGACTCTCGTTTGGTTTGCCATTTTGTTTGTACTAAAAAAAAAACATCAACGCGTTTTCATGCTTTCACATTTCAAGTTAACATTTTGTAGATTTTATTATGAACATACTTTATTTTAATTTATTGTATTTGTTTTCGTTAGAAACTTAAAATAAAAAAATAGCAATTTCTAATCTAAAACGTTTACCATTTGCTTCATTCATTAAGCTGTACGTGTATATGTGTGTGTGGGTGTTTGTATTTGTAATTAATTAATTTAAAACAATCATAGTTTAAGTTATTATGAAATTCAGCTAATTTGTTTTTATCATTACGCACACTTTAAGCATTAAGATTAGCTTTCCGATTTGTGTGTTTATTAATTTTTTGTTTATTACTTTAGATTTTTCTTGCCTTTTCAACAATTTTACATTGTTTAAGCTTGACAATATATATATATTTTTATTTTGCAGTTTTCTGTTAAGGAAATTATGTACATGTTCAATTAAATTGTTTAAATTGAATTTCAATTGAAGTAATTTTACTCGATTTAATTTTAATTTTTCGCTGCTGCTTCTTATTTTTGCTTATCAATCAATTTATACTAATTACTCATTAGAACTAATTCTGTATAATTATGCTCGTATAATTTTAGGCGACGACCAGATGAATAAACTGCAAATAGAAAGAAAAGTGAACAAAATAAGCGCATTAGAACTCGTTATTTGTATAAAAGAGCAATGAGACGCAATGGGCGACCAATTAAATTGCGTGGTCAAACTAGATTTTCTAATTATTCACAATTATTGCAGCTTTTGCTGTGCTTCCTCGAAAGAAAAATGCATACAAACAAATCTATATTGTATGTATATGTAAAGTACAGCCATTTTGTATGATTCTGACAGTTTTGTTTGCATGATTTGGTAATAGTAAAAATAAGTTAAAAATAAAATTAGATGAGGCGTAGGTTTTCACTGGTCAGAAATGTTACATTTCTGGCTCGGAAGTAGACAAATTTATACCAACAACAAAAATATGCCCTCATTATCAAATGCCTCAACTACTATTTTGTATTTTCAGACTTTGCTACTAAACTTTGTGACGGTCCTATTTCAAATAATAATGGAAAAAGTATCCAAAAGAGCTCCATAGTCACCACACCCAACTCCTCAGCCTTAGACTAGAATTAATTGACTCGTCAGAACTTCATTACTAACTCAACATTGGCAGTTTCTGTCTTAAATTGCTTAGGCCTTCAATCACTTCTAACACTTCAGCTGCTTAACGTACCGAAAAGTCGCCAAGGCAAACTACACACAATAAACTGTGCCAATTGGATTATGTAAAGTGTGAAAATTGTCCTGACTTCATCAAATTGCAATAAATTCTTGGCGCAATAGACACAAACTGCGCAGATCCGCATGACCGATAAACCATCGACAAGCGGCCGCAGCGCATTGAGCCTACACACAGCGAAGGGACGCGGGTCAGAGCCGCACACACAAATGGACATGCTAAATTATTCATTAAGCCACTTGACACCCGACCCAAGTGATAAGCCGCAACCACAGACGCAGCCATGGCGGCAATGGCCGTGTCAAAATATTCATAAGTGTCGAGATAAGACGCAGCAACGGTTAGGAATGGCGCAAAAAATGCTAATAGCAAATTCCTATGCAAATTTGGTGCGCTTCCCCAGCTTTCACACACACACACAAACACAAACACACACACACACATAGTCTATTCGGTGGCAAGTGCGAGACAAGTCTTGAATTAAATGTGTCGAATTCGACGCTTCAGCGAAATGAAAGTGGCGCATACCAAATGCAATAAAACTTGGCACTGACACGCACACACACACGCCACATTTAAAAATATTTTCGCGCTACAATAATAATAAATCGCGCCAATTGTTGCCAGTCATAAAGTGCGTGCGCCGTTTGTCAACGCGAACTCGCGTCTAAAGTCTAAACTGTCGACCATAAGCGGTCGCTTCCTATTGCTGCCGGAAGCTGCTCGTCCGCCATTGGTTGCTTTTATTGCCGCTGATCCTTAAAATATAGTTGCGGCAATTTTATGGTCTACCCACAGGCGCGCAAGCAATTCATAAGGACGCATCGAGCGCGTAATTGAATTTTATGAGCAATTTGACACTTAAGTATCGCAGCATTGCAGATTTTAAGTACGCAGCGAGTTGTTACGGGAAAATTTCGCGGAGCGAAGGAGGCATACAAATTGAATATATCATTGAGAAACGTTTGGCAATATTTTGATTGCATACATAGTGCTTTATAAAGATTAAATAATACAGGGTGATTGCAATGGGTAATGCAAGTCTTTGGGAGTAATTAAGTATGTATTTAGGATTTTGTATAATTTTGTTGTTGCTTATAGGCATTAACACATTCCTAAAAATAAAATATAAAATATAAAATCATATGTTAAGCCAATGTTTGGTTAGGTTGCGTTAGATTTGTTTAAAGTGGCTGTCACTGTATGAAACACACTTAGGCCTCTATATGGGCCCATTGTGATACCACAAACTTCACTCGTTTGAAATGTGTACGAGTATGCAACACCTTTCTTTTCAACACACATTTCAAACGAAAGGTGAAGGGGGCGGGGAAATTTTTGAGCCAAACTACGACAATACTTAATAATGACATCTGAAGGACATCTGAAATAAAGCGCAGAAGTTTGTTGTTAGTACAAAAATAAGTGAGGGCTGAAACTGCAGCAAAGCAACAGTCACTGTTAGCAAAATCAAATGTGCTTGTTGTAATTTACTTAGCCACAGCGAATCAGAATCTTGTCCTTGTTATAACTGAGCGAAAGAGAGCGACGTAATTTTGCGACAAGTTACACCGTGCGACAGCATTTTTCACACCGAAAAAAATTCATATGGGCGTGAAACTAGAGACCAAACTTAGTAATACATCATTTCTATATCCTTTGTCCTTTTAAAAGGACTTCAAAATTTTGAAGGGGATAAAAAATAAAAAAATATATAAAAAATACTTAACCTCGTTTGAATATGGTGATATGTATGTATATCAAATGAAAGAGGAAAAGCTCAAGAATTTAAATAAATTTTTTTGTATCTATTTGTAAAAAAAGGATATGAAAAAGGTTCTTTCAAAATTTGTATCCTTTATGTCCGTGAAAATTTCTACGGAATTCTTGAGAATTTTTTCTTGAGAATTTTCATTACTCTAACTTTATTGTTCGAAAGTTATTACCAAAAAGGCGGAAGCTGCAAGTCTAACGAAGTACAAAAATTCTAATTTATTTATTTACCCAATTTTTACCCATTTTAGTAACTATGAAATCAATGAAGCGAGAATAATGACATTTTGACACGTGATCAAGGAGATGTTGGGTTTTAACATGCTTACTTTTCAAGAAAATTCTTAATAAATTGTCAAGGATATAAAGGATTAAAATTTTCAAAGCACCTTTTTCAAATCTTTTTTTATATTTTTTTAAATAGATAAAAAAATCAATTTTATTTAAATTCTTGAGCCTTTCCTCTTTCATACATATCGCCAAATTCTAACGAGTTTAAGTATTTTTTATATTTTTTTGTATCCCCTTTAAAATTTTGAAGTCCGTTTAAAAGGACAAAGGATGTAGAAATGAAAAACTGAGTACGCAGTATTACTATGTTTGGTCTCTAGTTTCACGCTCATATGGAATTTTTCCGGTGTGAAAAATTTTTTTGTTTTTGTTTGTCACATTTCAATGATAGTTTGTATTCACTAAGCCTGACCATGCCTTGAGCAAACCTTAATGCAGTCATTCAATCAAAACATTCGTATTTCAACTTTTAAACTCTGAATTGTTTTGAGCGAAACAATGGAATGTTCATTAAGTATCTAAGACAAAAAAGGTCTGACAATCGTTTTGCTACAAATTCAGTTTTCAAATTGTGTGAACGCCGCTTAAAAAAAAAATTATTACTTGTCTCAACATTCAGAGACCTATAGCGGCTTTATAGCAAATTTTAAGTTTCCAATTTTTTAGTTTTTATTTCGTATTTTTCTATTCCTTTAGAACAATTTAGAACCTCGCTTACATTAGTTACTTTCATTGCTGCATTTAATATTCACGCAAGTCAACTACCGAACTGCATTAACTAAATGTCGCCAATTTCTCAACCTTGATTTATCTTCACGCTTTCGCTAAATCGTTCATGTTCTGATTAGCGTCCTGCAATTTCGTATCCTCTGCAATGAAAGCTTTAAATTTTTAAATAGCCACCCAAACCAATCCAGTTGCATGCCAACGATTATGCGGCAATTTTGCCAAATCACTTCATTGACAATTCACCAATGCTGCAACTCTAATTGCAATAACGGTGAATTACAATTTCTTGCGCCCTTAAACGGTTTCCGACAATTTTCAATTTACCATTTACACACCCCGCACCGCCCGCACGCGAGAAGCCCCAGCGCTGGCAACAATGCCAAACGCCAAGCACACCAATGAAACGTGCACAAAGCAACCACAACAACAAAGAGCACAATTGCAACAATAACAACAATGCTTGCTAGAGTTCATAATACAAATTGTCGTCAATTTAATAACGTTTAATCGTACATCCGTTTGCCATCCACCAATCCGCCAGCGGCGCTCCACCCATCCGGCGCCAGCCACCACCGCCGCACAAACACCTCGTGGCGCATTGTTGGCATTTCGTTTGCAGCGCATTAAAAACCGCAATCACACCCACTTAATCGACGCGGTGAAGTGTCGGGCGGCGGCAAGTTGTGTTGGCGGGGCGCTGGCGAGTGGTTTATGGCGCTGAAGTGCGCCCAACAGCAATAAAATCACACAAACTACACGCAGCAGCAACAGCCAACAGCCGCTGCAGCAACAACGACAACAACACAAATAACAACTACAAGAGTAGCAACAACATTGGCAAAACAATTGCTGCACTGCTGCGAACAGCTGCAAGACAAAGACGCACACTGGCGCACTGACACAAACAAGAGCCACAGCCAGCCAGCCAGCCACACCGACAACGAGTCGACAATCTTCGGAAGCTGCTTAAAGTCCTTAAGGATTTGTGCCGCTGTCGTTACGTGTGGGAAAAAGGCAGCGATGCGCACGCGATTACCACTTGTTGAGCGGCAACAACAATGTCACGACAACGACGCTGAGCAGCTTTGTGCGAAAGCATGACAGCTGCCAGTGTGCGGCATCAAAGGCGCACCTCGTTCGCTGCCAGAGACAACAACGCTAGAAAGGCAGCGCTCAAAGGAGTGGAAAATCAACAAGGGATAAAACAAAATATGCTCGCTTGTCTGTCTGTCCGTTTGCTCGTTTCGACAGTTGCCCGGGCGCGGTGGCTGTCTTGCGACTGAAAAGGGTGTCTGTCATCTGAAGTGCAAAAAGGAGCGCAGCAGCGACTGCTCGAGCACTGAACGAGTCCTAGCAATGCGTGTGTAGGTGTGAGTGTGAGTGTGTGTGTGTCTATTTGTCAAAGCACAATAACCACCGTGATGAGTGCGTTAAAAAGGTGCTAAGCAAACAAACCATAAATGCACCCGCAACCCTCCACCGCAGCCGCATCCTGCACACACACACACAACCACCCACGCAAGTAAGCACACTTACGCACACTTAAGCAGCACTTGGCTCACACGTGTGCGCGGCTGTGTGTTGGCCGCCTTACGTTCCGTTTGGGGTGTTGGTGTTATTAATCGCGCCGCAACAAGCCGGCGCGAGTGAATGCTCTACAAGGCCACTTGACACCTGCAGTGATTGCGACCGGGACACGTGCAAATTACGCGCTAACGTTTTCGCGGAATTTACAATTTATACGATTTGCCGATTCCAGGGACTTATATCCGCTGGCGTCATTATTCGCTGTCGGTGTATTGTGAGATCCTTTATTGAAAAATGAAAGCAACGAAATGTATGACTTCTTCACAATCTCGCTGGCTGTTTGGTCCTTACATGACATACTCGTGCATGCGTATATAACGTAAAAATTTAGTCATAAATTTAATATAAAAAAATGATGCGAATGATATATTTGTTGTTTTTATATTTATCGTCTCATGGGCTGGAAGTTAGTGATAGTATAATATTAATAATTTAGCAATCTTGTATGCTAAATCAATGTTAAATAAATAAAGAAATAAATAAATAAGATAAATTTGTAGTGTAGTGTAGTTTCGTCAGCAGTTTGTTGATCTCTTCAGAGAATAAACAAAATTTCATGGTTTTATTCCAACATACATAAAACACTCTTTTCGTCTTCAACAGATCGTCCAGGTCCGACCATTTAAACAATTTTTTTTTGCAGAAGTATGCAAAGTGCGGACAAAACGTAGAAACATATTTCATTCAACACCAAAGACCTTTTTAGTCCACTAAACTTTCACCACCTAAGTACATAATTTTTTTTAATTATTTTTAATTCAATTTTTCGCCTTCAACAGGACCAAACATTATATTATACAATTTTTTTTTTTATTTCCTGAAGAAGCTTGCAAAGTGCGGACAAAACGTAGAAACATATTTCACTCACCAAAAACCTATAAGCCCACTAAACGTTACCTAAGTATATAATTTTTTTAATTATCAGGTGTACAACTTTGCTTCCGCCGTTTTTTTCCAAAATTAAAAGCTTTATTGCGAAAAAGTGCTTACAGATGTATTATTCAAAGTATTGTCCGTCGCTAGCGACAACTTTCTCCCATCTTTCCGGCAATTTTCGGATCCCGGCTCGAAAAAAGGAGTCCTCTTTTGACGCTATCCATGAAGCAATCCATTTTTCCAATTCTTCGAAGGATTGAAAATGTTGATCTGCCAGGCCGTGTGCCATCGAACGGAATAGGTGGAAGTCAGAAGGGGCGACATCTGGGGAATACGGCGGGTGGGGCAAGACTTCCCATTTCAGCGTTTCCAGGTACTTTTTGACCACTTTTGCGACGTGAGGCCGAGCATTGTCGTGTTGGAGGATGACTTTGTCATGTCGCTCTTGATATTGTGGCCGCTTTTCTTTTAGCGCGCGACTAAGGCGCATCAGTTGCGTTCGGTAGCGATCTCCTGTGATGGTTTCACCCGGTTTTAAGAGCTCGTAGTAAATCACACCTTCATCTTTGAAGGTTTTTTCTCTTCCACCACCATGTTTGTCTTCGACATCGAAATCACCATTTTTAAAACGTTGAAACCACTCCCGACACGTTCTTTCACTCAGAGCAGCATCACCGTAAGTTTCTGAGAGCATTCGATGCGCTTCAGCTGCATTTTTTTGCGAATTGTAACAGAAAAGTAAAACTTCCCGCAAATGGCGAGAATTGGGCACATAAACGGACATTTTCGAGCGTGAACAATACGAAAACAAGAACAACTGTCACTGAAACGGCGATGAAAATTCGTTAGGCACTGTCCACACTCACTTTAAAGGCATTACCATCTATGTATTTCAACCAGCCTCAGCCGGTACAGCCACCTATCGGAAAACGGCGGAAGCAAAGTTGTACACCTGATATTTTTAATTTAATGTTTTCGCCATCAACAGTTTGTCCAAGACCAAACATTATATTATAAATTTTTTTTTATTTTCTGAAGAAGCTTGCAAAGTGCGGACGAAACGTAGGAAAGACCTTTAAGCCCACTAAACAATGTGGTTAAAACATTGTTTTATAATTATTTTAATTGATTATTTTTTATCCCGCCGCTTTCTTTCTGCTTTCAACAGCTCGTCCAGAGCCGGACACTATCAATTTTTTTTTTTAAATTTCCAGAAGAAGTCTACAAACTACTGACAAATAGTAGGAACATATTTCACTTATCACCAAAAATCTTTCACCTCACTAAACATTCACCACCTGGGTATATAATTTTTTTTATTTTTATTTAATCTTTTAGTCTTCAAAAGTTCGTTCAGGACCGGAAGAAGTCTACAAACAGCTGACAAAACGTAGGAACATATTTAACTCATCACCAAAAACCTTTCAGCCCACTAAACTTTCACCATCTAAATATATTTGTTGTGATTAGTTTTTATTCAAATTTCCCCCTCCAACAGCTTGTCCAGGACTGGACATTATAATGTTAATGTAATTTCCAGAAAAAGTCTACAAATTGTTTACAAAACGAAGGAACATATTTCGCCCATCACCAAAGACCATTTAGCACACTAAACTTTAACCACATAAAAAAAAATAATATAATGATTTTTTATTTGATGGTCTATAACCATGAATTACTCCAAGTCCAAAAACTTTACTATTTGAGACTTCAAACAATTGTAAAAAGAGTTTGACAAAACTCATTCTTTTACAAATTTGTTTTGACAAATTGGGAAAACTTCTCTACTTCAAAATTTAAAACAAACTAAAAATTTCTTCTCTCTTTATTTAGAATTTGTTATTTCAATTAAATGATTTTTCCCATTTATTTTTGATGATTTTTGTACCAACTAAAACTAACTTTCGGTAAGAAAGAAACTACAAAAAAAATACGGAAAACAAAAAAACAAAAAGACGTATGACGAGTCTTCAACTTATTAGAATATTCGCCGACAAAAGGTCAACAAATTGTTCAAACACATTCAATAGACACTCTCACACTTTGCAACACAAATTGCTCGACACGACACACACACACACACACACACACGGGCACACAAACTGTTGCAAACTTGCTGATTTTATTAATTTCGTTCATGCAGAATTTATTAATAATGTACAAAATTTTCGCATCAAACTTTAATCGCACATAAAAAGTTGTCAACTCAATGAAGGCGACAGGCAGCAGCAATTGCACCAATCACACCAACAACATCGCTTTGGGACAGCTTAACTTCATTTTTCCACCTGCCTTGCCACCGGAATAATGATTTTCGTTTTTTTCCTCACTTGCCGCTGTCCCACAGACTTCTAACGGTGCTGTCAATATTGCATCACTGGGCGCTGAGCCGAGTGTGAGTTGGCGTGAGTGTGGGTGCTGCAGGGAGTCAGCAAAAAACGTGGAAAAAAGCGAACTTCTAACCCCTGGTAACATGAGCTCGCTTTGATTGAATTATTCAGTAAGTTGCCAAGAATTTTCAACGCCCCCTCCCCAACTGTCGCTTGCGTACCGCAGCGCATGCCGCGCTTTGAAAATGAAAGAAGCCAACTTGGGCATTTTTCCGCCGAGGTGGGCGAGCGCTGCAGTTGACACTTTGTTGCTATGTTTGGCCTGGCGCGCACATTTCACGCATCACGAGCGCCCGAACCAGCCTTCAGCCGAGGTGTGGGCGCCGCACAGTGTTGCGAGTAGTGACAAAAATGCCAAAATGCAATTGTATAAGCGCAAAAATCTGAGTACGAGGTTTTGTTGGAAATACTTCAATAAAGAGAAATCCGAAGTTTTATGAAAAAATATTGGATAACATAGAAGTTATGAGCTCCTAAAGTACGCTCTTCCAACGTTGGAAAAAAATTGTGTGCAAACAGCAAATTTTTGCTTCGACTTTGAGGTTGAATATTTCAAAATAAATTATGAGCAGGTCCCTAAAAGCTACTATTGTCGTAAGTTTCACCTAATTTTGATCTGGCAAGACCAAAATTTTACTGATCACTTTCACCTCTGAGCAGTACCGTTATAATGAAAATTAAGTAAAGAAAACGAGTGAATAAAACGTGAGTTCGAACTTTAAAAGCGATTTAAAAAAATACGTCAAAAAACACTTTTTAGATTTTTTGATATTTGGTTTTGGCAAGTATGTAGATTATGCTGTACAATTTTTAGCTGCGCATATTTGCGCGAATGAAAGTTATTGGCATTTTTCGGTGAAGACTTGAGTGCAAATTCGCGATATTTTCACAGTTTGGTTGAATGCCAATAGCAATCGGTCAAATAATGCTCTGTTGCTGATGGAAAAATTTGTTGAAGATATGTTCGGAAAATCAATTACGATTACCATTATATTCGAAATAGAGGGGTTAATGGAGTTTCGACAGTACACTGTGATTTTTTTTCGTACAGAACCAAAAGTTGACAACCTTACTACTTCACTTGTATGGGAGGCGCCCTCTGGTGGTGAATTTTTTAAATTGAATTAATTTTGTATTTTTGGCATTCAGGAATGTTGACGATTGTTGAATAAATCATTCAAATCGGCTCAGTACTTTGCCAGATACGATGTTTCTTCGTTTACTTTACTACATTTACATGTGTGGAGCCAGTTCCATTGAAAATGACTAGTTTTGTATGGCAGCCACCTTAAGAATTGGATGTAGCGGTTAGATGTGTATAGAAAAAATATTCGGAAAGAAAAATAAATGGGGGTCAGTCTTACATATGGTACGTCTGGGACCAACCTGAGAGCAGCGTGAGCCCACTTTTTAAAAACGATGATTTTGTATGGGAGCCTCATTAAAGGTTGGAGATAGGGGGTAGGTATGTTCGAAAGAAATATTCAGGAGGAAAAAATTACTGGGGGTCAGTCTAAGATTTTAACCCTCTAAGAGCAACTTCTGAACAGCTGTGGAGAAATTTATTGAGATTTTAATTTCAATCACTTTTGAAAAAAGCGCATTTTATCTATATACACATTTATAAATAAATTTAAATTAAAATACAACTATTTTGAATGCAGCTTTTATGAACTAGGATAATTTTCATTGTTAATATGAGGTTTTTTCAAATCCGTTTGTATGGGAGGTGGTCGAAGTTTTAGTCCGATTTCATTGAAAGTAAGTAAGTTCTTTACTCATACAATAACTGTATACCAAATTTCATTTATATACGACCACTTCTTCTATTTTTGTCACTCCGCAATATGAACTCGCAACACTGTGCGCCGCTCTGACATCACTGAGTCTCGCTGGAGGGGAGCGTGCGAAGGACAAGAAGCAGCATAAAAATGCCAAAGTGTTTGCAAGCAGCGCGCTTTATTGGCTGACAAACTTTCTTAATTTTTTACATTCACTTTTTTCATCTGCCTTGGCCTGGCAGCACCGCACAAAGCAGTTGCGACTTCTAAACGTCTTTTTTGGCGGGGGCGCCCCTGCTCCGCTTGGCGCATTGTTTGTAGCTGCTATGGCGTTCCCTTAGCGCAACTAGGACAACGCCAATTTACAGTTTTATGCATTCGGTTTTTTTCTTGTCATCAGCCCAATTTTTTCGCTCCTTTATTTTTTGTTCACCTTTTTCGCTTTTGCTGTAAAACTTTTTTTATTCAGCTTCATTCTAAAATAATAAATTGCCGCGAATTCTTTTGTGCTACTAAAGCGGCACTTTTTCCCGCAGCCGAATTGGCCTTTGTGGCGCGCGAAACGCGAAAGGGCCAACAGCTGCGAGGGGTTGGAGCGCCAAGTGCTGTAAAGTGGCGGCCTGCGGCGTGTGTTGCGGTGCGATTTGCGGTTTCTACAAATTATGCCAACAACTGTGAAATGAACTTCGCGGCGTTGCTGCTATCCGGTCGCCCCCGACCCCGACCCCCTAACAGTTGCTGTGCTAGTCAGCGGGCCCCCGTCGTTGTCAACGTCATCGTAGTCGTGGCAATTTTTGACATACTTCTTGTGACTTTATTACGTGTCAATCTGGCGTTGATGATCAAGTAACAAATTATGATTCTCCGCGCAGTTTGCCCAATGTCGGCTTGGCACCAGCAGGCAAATTGCGAGCAGTTAAGTTTGCATATGCGACTTGTGTGCGTTGCGATGCGATGCGTTTTCAGCAACAAAATTGAATTGGCAATATACTTATATGTATGTATGTATGTGTGTAAGAAGTATGTATATATGTGTGTGTGTGTGTGTGAAGTGCGTGGGTGCATGGGCTTTGAATAAATGCAGAGCAACTAGGACCAGCAGCAGCACCAAAGGACCATCAACGTTAAGGTTTGTTAGCGCATTATTGACATTTTCGAGCTACTGACAGCCTAATGAGGTGGCAAGCTGACGCTGGGTGCTGGCATGTGTCAAGCAAGATGAACATATCGCACACCCACTACAAAAGTGACACAACTCAAAATTTTTAATTTTTCAGGAAACACAAAAAATTGTTTTTGAGCTGAAAAAAAAATTTAAAAAAAAAACGTTTAGTCCTTTTAGTAGAAAATCACTACAGATTATGCTTTCCGATAAGTTACAAAGATTTTTTTAATTGTACACTAGAAAATCCAAAATTTTGAGTTGTGACTTTTTTGATGATATTTTAATTCAATAATTATACTGTGCGTGAAATGTACCCTCAAAAATTCAGACATGGGGGGACCTACAGAGCGACTTTCTATAGGTATACTAAGTTGAAAGAGCAACTATACTAAGTTGAGATCCACCCGCCGTTTGGCTGGATTGGCTCTAGTTTAAGAGAAATCCGACTTTGAAGTTTGCTCATTTTAGTCGGGTTCGTCGCTTAAGTCTTCGAACGTTTAAATGCTAATAGGTCCTAAATCGTCGCTTTACTGTATTCGGCAAGTTTGTAACGAACAACAAATTTGCTTAAGACACCAATCCAAAAAAAATACATTCAAACTGTGTTTTCGACAAAAATGTCCCAAAAACCCCACTTTCGTCGAGGCATAAAAACAGTATAGCGAACCCTCGTGAAAAAAATAAATGAGTACGCTTTTATATAGAGGGATGGCTTCTGCATCTAACGAACTAAAAATTTTGCCTGGAAAACGCCCATAAAAGCCACGCCTTTTCAAGTTTTCAAAGTTTTTATCAAAAAAACTCAATTAATCTCCAACTTATTTACACGATATGGATATCAAACGAAAGGTATTTTTCATACCTTTCTTTTGATGTGCAACATTAGATACTTAAGATGTACTAATAAAAAGTTTTAAGCGAAAAAAACATTTTTTTATAAAATTTTTTTTTAACGGATTTTTTTCTAGAAAAAACCCATTACTAAGGTACAATAAGTTTGCCAACATATTGTAGCCTCTGAAATTCCCTTTACAATGAAATATAAAACATTTCATATTTTTGTTTTTTCTAAATATATTTTTTAACATTCAATTGATTGCGAGGTGAATATGAAATGGCTTTGGACCCAGAGTCAAGTTAGAAAAAAATTTCAAAAATATATTCAGAAAAAACAAAATTATACATTTTTATATTTCATTGTAAAGGGAACTTCACAGGCTACAATATGGTAAAAAAAACTGCCAGGTATCAATCTTCGTTCGGATTCGGTGTTAAACTGTAGGTTCCCTCCCCCTTCCACTATCGGTTTGAAAATATATGTCGTAATGCATGTTAAAAAAAAAAAACAGTACCACAATGGGCCCCTATAGAGGCCTAAGTGTGTCTTATACAGAGGCAACCTACCTACCTATCTCACCTCTTCCCGCTTACAACATTTTTAGGATCTTGTTTTCATTCGATTTATGAAATGAAATCATTTGCAACTTGCAACTAGAACGTGGAACCAAAAACAGTAGAAATAGTAATCAAAGATTGCGATCGAACCTTTCTTATGACAGTGTATTCCATAGTTTGTGCCTACTTTCTAAGGTCTTTGCAGAGATCACTCACTATTTCCATTTATTTTAAGTCACAGTAAGTAAAGTCAACTTCTTCAAAACTTCTCTCATGTAAATGGTTCACAAAACCGCCCACAGGCTATGTAAATCTTAACCCTATAACGTAAGTTTTCGTCTCATGGACATAACCTTCAAAGTTTTAAAAAAAAATTGTAAAGAAATGTCTAAACAGAAGACTTTCTCAGAGGCTCTATGGAGTTCATAAAGTGCCCCTATCATTCTTAAAAAAATTTGATATGAAAAAACATTGTCAGAATATCTTTCTAGTAACTTATTTCATTTTGATACAAATTAATTTCTCCAAACATGTACGAGTAATAACTTTGCCAAAAAATCCAAAATCGTTCTCAGCAAAATTGAAAAAAACGAAGAAAATTAGCATAATTCCAATTACAGTTGTCACTCGGTGGCAGTGAAATTCAAATCAAATGGGCCGGAAAAGTTCGGCGGCAGCCATGGCAAGGCGGGCGGTAAATGCAAATAGCCGCCTAAGCATTTAAATAATGCATTCAGATAATTCGCTCAAATGAAGAAATTCTGAAAAGTTTTGAGCGATTTTTATTCGCTGCGTGATTTACGTCAAAGTTGGCGGCTGTGTTGCCAAACTCTGCGCGTCTAATTGTTGGATTACAGCGTTAACATTTGTCGGAATTCAATTTGTCGGCCAATGTGGCCAAGACAACGAAAAAAGCACCATAACTTTTTTCGCTAAAAGTTCTCGGCACAAAGCAAAAATGCGCACTGACAGTTTCACAAAGTTTTGCAAAGTGACGCGAAGCAGCCAAGTCAAAGCCCGGGCGAGGGAGGGGAAAGAAATCGTGTGGAAAGTGTGCGGTACAAATGAATTACAACAAAGTGGCAGCAAGTTTATTGGCAAAGTATACAAAAAAAATTAGAAATTCCAAGGCAAAATCAGTGGCCGTTAAAATTGTTTGTCGTAAATGAAATGCAGAAAAAGTGCAGAAGATACTGAAAGTGGCAGCGAAAAGTGCAGCCAATAAGGCGGCGTTTTTTATGCCATAATTTACACCGAAAGCCGGCGCGGACAAATGCAAACGGGCGGCCACAAAACGAAAGAAGTCGTCGGCAAGTCGTCGGCGTGGCGTGAACCCTCAAAGGAACCTCGGCTTGTGGGCCTTTCTTCAGCTCAGCACTCCGGCAAATTGGCTGCAAATGCCGCTGCTTAACACGTGATTGGGTCTGGCGCCAACAACAACGCCAGCCAGCAACCGAGCGACAGGTAATCGCATCTGGAATGTACATACTTTACCCTGAGGACATAATTAAATTTTCAAAAGCGCGCGCACTGGTCGCGTCGCTGCCAGTCGAATGGGCTTTCTGCTGCAACTTAAGGAATCACTTAATTTGCTAGGCAGCGCGCATCCATCGCATTTTTTCCCGCCAGCAGTCGAGTGCCGCGGGGTGGTAACTTGCCGTTTACTTGGCCATTTGTTCTGATTTGGATTTTGGATTTTTTGCTCGGCGTGTGTCTTTGGCATTGAGTGGTGTGTTGTTGTGCGGGGCGTGCTTTTTGTTGGCATTTCTGATGGGTGCGCAGCCTTCGGCCAAAATTTTGAAAGTGAATTAGCTGCCCATTACGCGGCCGGTATGTGGAAACCGGTGGGTGTGGGCGCTGGGGACAGTTGGCTGAGTGGCGGTGGGCGGGCGACTTAAATGGCGCAATTGCACATTTGCATGTTTGAGTGGGGGAAATTGAGTGAATTTGAAGCAATTTCAAGTAATTTGTGTTTAAGTGTATAATTCAGAGGGCAGTTCAACGTCTGTCTAACGGATACCTTGAAAGCTGCCATTGCAACTCATGGCGGCAACTTTAATTTCTATGTTCTATTTTGAATGAAATGAAGCTATTCACTGAAACAGGTTGTTACATTTTGTTGTTCACAACAGTAGGAAATTATTCATTTATTCCATTCGAATAAATGATGTCACGCTCCAATCCTCCCCAAACAATCTATCCGCCAAGAGCCAACACGATCTTTTAAAATCATATGAATTTATCCTGACTGGGTAATGACCCAGGATTCAAGGAAACTGTAAGGCAGACAAGCTCGCTCGACTAGTGAGCAACTGGGCCAAGAATGGCTATTCCTCTTTTAAGAAGCTAATTCTTGCCAATAGAAGCTCTCTACAAGAAACTACTTCAGAGGGGCTAAAGCTAATACAGGTTTTATTGTGTTCTAGAGAATGTCTCTCGCTCCGATGAGACCAGCAAAGAACCATCATTGGCAGTGTTGCCATATGCCTGAAATGACTTTTTCCTAAATCTTAAAAAAAATACTGAAATTTCCTCCCAAAAGTTAAAAAATCGCCAAACATTTTTTTTATAGTTTGCGCCATTTTAAAGGAATTAAACTTCTCATAAAAAATAAAAATATATACATATAATTTTTTTTATTGCAGCCTTTTTTTATTGATGAAGATGTCAGCCTAATAACAAAAACTTAACAAAAACAAAACATATAGGTAACAAATTAATTGAATAAAAAGTGCCATTTTTGGCGTGATTTCATTGTGACAGCAAAAAGTGAGAACGAAATAGAACGAGCTAACATTTTGTTAGCTTTAAAATTTTTAACACAATAGGGTACATTGACCATTAAAATAGCTTCCAAAATATGTTTTGTTGCCAGTGCACAGTGATTCGTTCCATAGAAAAAATTCAAAAAATTTATATTCTCAGAATTTAATGATTTTGATGTCATTTGAAAGGTAAAACTCTAACTTAGAAACCCCCAAAAAATCTGTGCAAAAAATGTATTAGTGTGTGTGCAAAAGCGACTCAAAGTTGAAACTTTTTTCACAAAAAAATGTAAACACATAATTCTGTTTTTTAGTCTATTGAGTAAAAAAGTTTTAAAAATACATTGTTATTAAGAAGTTCCTAAAGCTTTCCATATTGATTAAGAAATTATTTGGCCATTTTCGCTTTTAAAGTCTTGTCAAAATTGGCAAAGCTGAGGCTTTTACATCACTTTTAATTGAAAATATTTTTCTAAATTAAAAATCTGAAAATTGGCAAAACTTAGAGGAAAATATCTAAAAAATATGTTCCTGATTTTTTTTTTATTTTAAGAAGCATTCCTTCTTTGTCGGATAATGTAATTACATCCTCCGATATCTTCCGATCTGAGAAAATAATTCTATTTGAAAAGTGGTCTAAACACCAATTTTTCGAGAAAATGTATTTTTTCATCCCTAAAAGTATGCAATCAGCATGAAAAATTGAGAAAACTGCAAAAAAGCAAAACATACGTCGGTTATTATCGTTTTTATTGCAAAACTAAAGGATCCTAAAACATTTTTTGTTACTCTTTGCAATTATCAATGTTAACGTTACCGATTAAATGTAAAATCTGAAAAATCTAACCAACACACTTGGTGCTATAGCTCTCCAAAACTGACGAAATTAGCAAATTTAAGTGTCAGACATTGCCAAACTACAAAAGTTTAAGAAAAACAAAATAGAGATTTCAATTCAGCAGACCATGATTAACTAGTATAACAAATTTTATGAAGAACGGACCACTCCTTCTAATTTTGTCCCGCGGTTGTATGGAGTCGAATCACTGTGCAGTGTTCCCAATACACCATACTTCGTTATCCAAAAATCTCCCAAAAATCCACTAAGGATCCAAAAAATCCTCTAACATAAAATATAAATCTCATAAACTTTCTCCTAAACAATTCTTCCTCCGAAAAATTCTCCTAAAAGGCCAAGAATCTCCCAAATCTAGGAGGAAATCTCCTGATCTGGCAACACTGATCATTGGTGTTGTAACGACTGCGACTGTCTTCTACTCATTTCTGTCCGAGCTGCATGGACGAGGAAGAAGAGTGTCCTGCACGCTTCACGAGACGAAGAACTCACTTTCACTTTAACTTTTTTTCTGTTCTGTTCTGACTGTTCACAGTCTCCCTTTGCTAGACTCTCCCTTTGCTCAAACTAGTTTCCTGTGTAAAGAGATTTGAGTCCAAAATTTATGTCAAATCACAATGGGTCCTTTTTAGCTAAGGGAGAATTCCTCCCCTCGAAGCAGCCAGTTTTACCTACCAACAATTTAAATAAACCAATGTTTCTTACTGGGTTTCCAAAGATTTAAGGGGTGAACCAGAAGAAATTTGGAATTTTTAAGGACACATTAAAAAAAAAGTAATCGTCTGATTTTACTAAAATAAACTGCAGCTTATTATACATTTCTTAAACTCAAATTCACAAAAAATTTAACGAAATATAATTAGCGGTTGCAACATTTTTTTATATTTTTCTTAACGTTTTTAGTTAGAGACTGGACAGTAAGTTCGGTGACTAGTGAATAGGCTTCCATCGATTTCGGAATTGTACATCATTTTGCAAACTTTTTTGTTTTTCTTAGGGTTTGCTTCATTATAGCCCAATATCTTTGAATAGGCCGAAATTTGGGCATTTGGGAGGATTTGCCTTTTTTGGGACCACCGTGACACAATTTCCTTCATACCATTCCCATAGTTGACCTGGAGTAGTGGCTTGTCGCTAGGTCTGGCCAAACCAAAAATTGTTCCTTTGTGCTATTCAACAAATGGTATAAAGCATTTTTGTAGACATTCTTCTATATAAGTTCTAGAGTTAATTGTGCCTGTCGTAATGAACGCCTTGCTTCGTAGACCGGCGGTGCAAATAGCTTGCCAAACCATGAAGCGTTTTGGAAATTTGGTGTATTTCACTTCGGAGTATTTTCTGGGTGTTCCATCCTTATTCTTTTTAGTGAAATATGCATTCCCAGGCAACTGCTTGAAGTCCGGCTTACAGTAGGTTTCATCATCGAGAATCACGCAATCGAACTTGGTTACGTAACTGTCACAAAGTTTTTGCGCCCGCGTTTTTCTTTTGCTTCCGACCGGTCAGGCACTTTCTGCTATTCGTAGGTCCTTAATTCTTGACTTCGCTTATATCGCATCTCAGTTGATTGTGATGTGCCTGATGTAGTTGCAACATCCCGAGTCGACCTCGTGGGGTTATTCCGATATGTGCTAACAACACTTTTCAGCACTTCTGGGTTACTTGGACCCTTTTTTCTGCCTGATTCTTCGGCTCTGTAGTTGAAGTTTCCCGCGTTGTAGTTGTTTATAACATTATAAACCTTCGCTACGCTCGCTTTGCTTTCCCGTGCAATGCTTAGTCTAGACTTCGTCTTATCAGTCAAGTAAATGTCCAGTATTAATTTGCGGCAGCGCTCTTGCGGGCTGGACATGTTGACTAAAGTAGATCCAAGATGCAATTGACTATTTTTCTGGTTCACCTCTTAGATAACATACTAAGATTCCCCTCGTATACTGGACTTACTCACAAACTGTAAATCCATGAAGGGGGCACAATAGATCTTCTAGGACGCAGTATGCCCGTCAATAACAATAATAATAATAATAAACGCACATAATCACAAAATGTTTATTATCACACGCACTTCTGAGATAGTAAACGCTTGGAATCTTTTAGAAAAATCTACGAAAAATTCACTATGCACGTCAGAGTTTCCATGAACGTCAACGTCAACACAAACATTCAAACAAATCCAAAACATTTCAAGACACAAATTTTAATGCCAAACATAGCAGCGAATCAGCGCAAATTTAGGACACATTTGTAACCAAGGACCAAATAAAATAATGCAAGAAACAAAAACAGCAAAATACAAAAGCAATGAAATAAAAATGAAAATGAAAATCGCTAACAGCGTATTATGATAATTGTACGCGTGTAATTGCCCTCGAGATTTTTTTGCTGCGATATTTTCGCTGCTGACGGCCAAAGCAGGCCAATTCAACTGTGTTTGTATTTGTGTGTGTGTGAGTGTGTTTGAGCAGGAAATAAAAGATTCATTGCGTCTGCTTATTCCCGCTCATTTGCTACGTCCGCTGCCGCTGATGTTGAGCGTTGCTGTCTCGTGCTGGCGACGCGACTTTTAAGTCGCTGTACGACGTTTTATGTGGTTGGGATGTTGTTTTTGTTTTTGCTTTCATGAATGACTGACTTAGCATTGAATAGGTTTGAATGCGCTTGCTGCGAAAAAAAAAGCAACACAATGTGCCGTGGGGACGTCAGGACATCGGCTCGAGCGGAAAGCAGGAAGCACGGAGCCAGTCGGAAGTGGTCGGGGCAATGTTTGCCGCACTTTGGCTGCTGCGGGGGTGCGCCAGCGGCACGGGACCGTCTAATGTCTGTGAGGGCTGGCAGTCAGCTTCGATTTGACATAGCCACGCCGACAGTTTTTGTTCATTCATATTCATAAATTTCCACTGTGAAATTACATTATTACCATAATTTATGCATAAATGTCACTTAAAATGTTCTCTAAAATGATTAAAATTCGTAAGACAACTTGCGAGCGCGCGGGGACGCAGCGCCCTGCACGCAAAGTGCAGAGCTTATTTTTTAGCGAACAATTCCAACTCGAAGGAACTTTTGACGCGCGCAACGCTAATCGACTTGAAGTGCGAAAGCGCGCAATGCGCATGGACGCACCAATGCTCGACGCTGATACTCACTTTGCGAAACGTAACTTGTGGTCTGTGCTGGCCACAGTTGCGGCTATTCATAGATCCCGCGCTATTGTCCTTCGGTGTCAGCGTGTGAAATCCGTCCTGTTGGCTGCTTCTCGCTTCGTCGATTCTATGCTGAGTTGTTGGGTGTTGAAAGCGTGAAAGCCTTGTCGTTGTTGTGAGGTCGATTGACTGAGTTTTGCGTTCGGCATTTTGTTGGTGTTGTGCGCCAACAACGTCTCCGTGAATAGGTTGATGAGTGTCGCTGGTTAGTCCGTATTGTGTCCTCGTTCCTGCACGATCATTCGCTGCGTCGTCTGCGCCTTCCCGCTGTCGTCCTTGCTGTGTGCGTCCTCACCTAAGCACTAAAGTGTACGTACTCGTGTGTCTGTAAGTTGTCTGTGTCGGCGTGTTTGTTTTGCTGCTGTTCTCATCTGTGTTGTTGTGGTTGTTTGCTGTGTATGGTTGCGGTTGCGGTTGTGGCTGCTGTCGTTTTAATGCACCCACGACGGCGGTGTGACGACGCTCGCCTGCGAGTACTGCACACGCGCGTTCAGATTGCTTTGGCTTTGTGCGGGCAGTTCGAGCGCTGTCGCCATTGTCGCATTGCTGTTGTTGTTATTATTGTTGTTGTTGCTGCTGTTGCTATTCAGTAGCGGCGGCAGCAGCTGCTGCTGATGTTGCTGTTGCTGGTGTTGCTGCTGCAGTTGGGCCTGCAGCTGGTTCAGTTGCTGCGCGGCGCTTGCATTGACGCCACCAGCCGCATTGCCCGCGCCCGCAACGCTGTTCACGTTGTTGCTGCTGCCGGAGCCGTTGGCATCTGCCGTCAATGGAATATTTATGTCGAGCATTCCATCGATGCTCATCTCCTGTCGAATTAACTGCAAAAACAAAAGCAAAGCCAAAGCAAAACAAAAATTATTTGTTTTTCAGTTAATTGCGGAATGTTATTGAAGATTAAGAGTGAAGTATGTAACTGCAACTGCAGCACCAGAAAGCAGGACAAGTTGTTTTTGTAATTCAATAATTCAAATGATGATTGTTTTCTTTCGTGATATGGTCCAAGTCAATGATTCTTTCGTCATGACTCCATGGCCAGTGGATTAATTTGAAGTTCGGTCTCAGACCAAATTCAAATAATGATGCAGCAATGAATTATGTGAAACATTTTTACTTAACCCTTTCCGGTAAATTTTCACATTTCGAGAGATAAAAATTTTTCTTTCAAAATATAGTCGTGTCTGGGTATAGTGAACCCCTCGATATAGTGAACACCCAAATTTTGACATCGAGCCTCTAAATATAGAAAAAAATTTTCAAGAAAAAACAAAAATTTTATTTTGAGCAAATAAAACGAGTTTTTGAACAAAAATGTTGACCTTGATATAGTGAACAACCTCAATACAGTGCACAGGCCTTGCAATAATTATTTCACTATATCCAGACACCACTGTATTAACTCTCATTGAACATTTTAGAAATGAAATACAAAAAAAAATCAAAAGCATAATTTCAGTTAAGAATTATAGCTCATTCAATTTTGTACGATATATCGTACAATGGTCCGCAAAGGAGTAAAAATGTATGAAATTTTGGTTTCGTTTTTTTAAGTTTTATGAACAATTCATTGATTTTTTTGATAGAAAACATAAATTATAACAACAAAAAATCCAAATTCATTTTGATCGAAAGTTATATAAATTATATATATAAACAATTGATTCACATTTATTCGGCCTTATATAACCGTTGTTGTTGTTGCAAAGCCCTTTTCCTCATAATAAAACAGAAAATCAATGAAAATTCATCTAGTTTTATAGAAAGACATTGAATATAGCCCATTCGTATTATCGTAGTGGGAGTGACAAGTACGCATGTCTAACCTTACATAACCTGTGTCTGCCCAGTAAAACAGAAACTCGTCTAGTAATTCTTACTTTTAATTGAAAATTGCGGAATCGTCGAATTTTATTAGTCACGTGGTTTACAGATGGGCATGGTAGGCAAGCAAACGTAAAAATCTGTTATCAAACCCATAACTATAAAAAATGCAAACATAACTTGCAACCTTTGGTTTCTATTTGTACGATATACTACTCTAACCACAAATAATTCGTACACTTCACTTTTCTCCTACATCATAATCTTTACAGATTTTTCGCAAGCTGTGGAAAATGACTCCTTAAAAGAAAGTTAAATATTTTGAATTCGTTATTAAATCCACTTTTTATAAAAAATATTGAAAAAAAAATATTTACACAATCCCGATGCAAAGCTTCATTCTTTTTCCGAATCACTTTTTTTCGCGCGTCACCGACACAGACCTCAAACCTTGACTCATCACTAAAAATTATTGAATCCCATTGACGTTGGACCCACAAACGTTCATCCTCAGCCCAAGCAAGTCGTTTTAGTTTTTGTTTGTTGGTTAGGAGCGGTTTCTATTTCTGCGAGAAATACTTTAATGAGAGCGAAATTCAGGACAAGCATGTTGAATGCTAATGTTACCTTGAAAAACCCATAACTCAGTTTTTTCACGTTCAGTCTAGTCCATTCACGTCCAACGGGTTTTTAAATTTCTTGGGACCATTCAGCCGATATTTTTCTGACCGTGCCACGCCTATTTCTTTTTATAACTGACGACAATGTTCTTTTGTCGCGGTCGGTCAGTTTCGATCGTCTTCCAAGTTTGGCGACATTGCTCGTCACGGAAGAATTTTTTTTGAAATATCTTAACACACATTGAATTGCTGATCGTGGGCTTTGCGACGGCACCAAAACTTTCACCAAAATTTACTTTTTCCACTATTATTTTGCGAATGTCTTCGGAAACAGGTTTTCCACGCACCATGATGAAAATTATATAATTTTCTTTAGAATCGGTTGCCCATAACGCTTATTTTCATCCCGTTAGTTTTTTCTTTGCTTTTTTAACCAGTTTTTGAGTTTTTGCCACTGTACGAATTAATAATGGTCACTGATTACTTCACATGTTTCTGAGTGCATTTGAATAAAGTACAAATTTTTTTTCTCAACAACTAAATATTTTTTTTTAAATATTTTTTGTAAAAAGTGGATTTAATAACGAATTCAAAATATTTAACGTTCTTCTAAGGAGTCATTTTCTCAGCTTGCAAAAAATCTGTAAAGATTATTATGTAGGAGAAAAGTGAAGTGTACGAATTATTTGTGGTTAGAGTAGTATCGTAAAATTTTTTAAAGACTCGGGAAAAATATTTAATCGCAAAAAATGTTGAATTTAGTCATTTTTAACTTTGAAATTGTTTAGCTTTTTGCTACCAAAAAGTATTATATATTTAAAACTTCCTCCGCAGAAGCACCGTCATTTGCTGGTTTTTCAAATTCTTGCAGAAAGTTGCTTACAAAACTCACTCATACTGGGTAGCCATGACTATTATGATTTATATTTTTAAACAGAATAATACAACACAGAATACTTAATGAAAATTAAAAAGCTGTTCCATAAAAAGTACGTTCGCTGTCAAATAAAAAATCTTCGAAAAAATTGTACGATATATCGTATACGTAATTTCCGGAAAGGGTTAAGAACGACGATGGCCAAACACAATGTCCTTTGGTTATCAAGTGAAATGCCTAAATCACAGCGTTACTCACCTCCTCGACATTGCACTCCAGGCCGCCTTGAAAGTTATCAATATTAAATTCGTCGATTTGTGTCTCGCTGTTCAGCGCCTCCATGCATTGGCCAATTAACGTGGACGCACAGTTGTTATCTGAAATTTGTATAAGGCAACTTCAATGAATGCTTTCAAGTTTTTGAGGACAGCAAGTAGGACTTTTTGGTCCTTCAACATACAAAATATGCGAAGCTGTCATATAAAGTTGGGCTTCGTACGGATGCAGCGCCAGCCACTATGTAGCTGCAAAATTTACTTTGATTTTTATATTCAAGTCAACTTAACCAATATTGACACCAACTTTGTTTATGCGCACAATCGTTAATGCGATTAAAAATGCTAATGCGACACTTGCAAATGCGCCAGCTGCGACAGCCGCGCGTGTAGCCACCGCAGCCGCGGCGCAGTGCCAAACGCTGAAAGTGTCATTATGACCCGCACTCACCTTCTAGATTTGAGCTTAGAGACTGTTGCTGCTGCTGTTGTTGTTGTTGCTGTCGTTGCTGTTGTTGCTGCCTTTGTTGCTGCTGCTGCTGCCGCTGTTGTTGCTGCTGCTGTTGCACCATCAGCGTGGTGGCATTGTCGTTCGTTACGCCGGTGGCGCCATCTAACACCACATTGCTGTACGTGTTCAAGGAGTCCGAAGAGGGTTCACTGTTTGGATATGCAGGTGACATCGTTGTGACGGAATTGGGCGAGAGACCCTGTAAGCAGATCAATGACGGTTTAGTGCACCGTGAGCGGAGCGCTCGGCGACGGCGGCCGGACTTACATCGCGCGAATTGTGCAGACAGGAGCAAGTGAGCGAGCGATGCACGAGGCAGTGCTGCGCCTGCATGCCGTATCCCTGGCCGACGGGTCCGTTCAGTCCGTAGGCTTGCGGCTGCTGATACGGCGGCGGCGGCTGTGTGGGTATGCCCGAGGCGGCGCTGAATCTGCTCCAGCCGTACGATCGTTTGGTTTCGAGGAGAGACAAAAAAACTGACTTTATTTATCTGCGCAATCGCTCAGTTGACGTTCAACACATTTGCTACACCGAAATGGGCGGAAAAGCATGCACATGACTAATGGCGACATGCTGATGCCACACGACAACACACACATACATATATGTAAGTATAAACAGTGGCCGCACGTCAAGCTTCGTGGAACTGAAGACGGAAAACTGAAAATGCAACAATGAACGAAATTAAAACTGACCCTTGCAAAATATCCTTCGGCAGTTTCAACTCTTCCGCTATGGAGCCGGCCAACTGATCCAGTGCCGTCGACTGTGCTGGCGTGATCGTTGTATTCTGGTAGTCGCCGAAGCCCCAGTCGGGTTCGAGGCCGACCAGCGCGGGTATGGGACTGAGGCGTCCGCAGGAACTGGCATTCGATGAAGCGCGCTGCCGGAAGTCCGGTGACAATTGGAAACCGCCGCTAAGGTTCACACAAATCAAGTCGGATAAATGAAAAAAGGAAAAGACAAACAAAACAGCCAACAAATAAGACCAAATCAAATCAATCAAAGGAGGTACACAAGTGAAAAGGTGTAGAAATTAAGATATAAATAAGACGTGATGAAAGTTGAACGAAAGAAAAAGTTGCACAAATGCGAATGAGAAATTTACTACGGCAGCTAAGTCTACGAGTAATGTAAGCTAGTAAAGCTGGCAAGCTAAGAAAAGCATAAACTACAATGGAAAAAGGAAATATTGGCTACGCGACGAACTATTGGCCGGACATATTTACTGTTGTGCGACCTTCGACGATGTAAATGGGGACTGATGGCCCTAAATCTGATAACTGTTATGCAATTTTTGAATGCTGTCAAGTCGACAAATGTACAAAAAATAAATGGGAATATCTACTCTTCTGTCACAATGGGCCGTCTTGGCTTAAGTGTTCCCATCTTGGTGCAGCCAACCTACCCACTTTTCTGTAGTAAATCATTTTTACTTGAAATTTAATTTTAAAAAATACAACTTTTGTTTGAAATGTGGAGCAAAAAACAATTTCAAATCTTTCAAGTCGAAGACTTGTGAATACATATAGCCTAAGGGTCCTTAGCAACTTAAGAGCCAGCATGCTTATGGGTTGCTACCAGCATCTATGTCAGATTTCTACCTCCTGCGTGGAAAAATCTTTAAAACACTACGGTTTACACATTACAGAAATGTCGTCAAATGCCTTTCGAATCCTTGGGACAGTCAGTCTCAGTCAGTCTTTGGAATATGCTTTCTGAACCAGAGGTCTTACTAAGCCCGGCATTCTAATGGACTAATATTGCTAACTTCTTTTGATAAATTTGCAAAAGATAAATAAATATTCCAATGTTAAAAAAGTTGTTGCGATGTATTTAACAAGTCGAGCCGAAGGAACTAAGTTCTACTAGCATTCCTAACTTCTTATGATGAAGTTACAAAATAAGATAAATATTCCAGGGTTAACAAAGTTATTGGGTTGTATTCAGTGTTGCCAGATCAGGAGATTTCCTTCTAGATTTGGGAGATTCTTGGCCTGCCAGGAGAATTTTTAGAAGGAAGAATTGTTTAGGAGAAATTTTAAGAGATTTTGATGGTGATACATTTGTCATCATTAATGGCACTGAAGCCTTGAATATTGAAAGCTAACATGTTTAATTTAATTTAATTAAGTCTTATGCTTCAAAGTGTATAATTTATGCATTGAATGAAGGAAGTTTGCAAAAGCGAATTTCATGTCGATCTTATTATATTTGTTGCTAAGCTGAAGCTGAATGAATAAAAAAGGCTGCAATAAAAAAATTTAATGTTTTTTTATTTTTTTATGAGAAGTTTAATTCCTTAGTTTTTAACAACAAAAATAATTTAAAAAAATGTAGGAGATTTTTTAAATTTTTGGGAGGAAATTTCAGCTTATTTTTTAAGATTTAGGAGAAAGTAATTTCAGGTGTCTGGCAACACTGGTTGTATTTGTATAGTCGGGTCGATAGGTTTAAGTTCTTCTGCAATTAACTTTAATGAAAGCATTAACAGCTGATTAACTAATGACATATCCAAGTGTCGATCTTAAGCCATGATGTAGAAAATACAAATTGTTGGAAATTTTTTACTGCTACTGAATAGAAACTTAAAATTTTTCTTCAGAGAAAAAGGATATATAAGTAGAGATATGTAATATTTTTGAAACTATAAAAGTGATGAAAATGCATATTTCAAGTGTCAGCTACAGAAAATGTTCTAAGAATCATTTGTTGAAAATATATTTAAAAATTTAAGCGCACTCGAGCGGCAAAACTACGCAATACGCCAACTTTAGGGGCTACGGTGTCAGCAAGCGCTGACCAGAGTCAATAGTTACCTATGGAGCGGACTCTCCGGAAAGTGATCCAGGCCCTCGCTGACACTGCTGCACGGCGACGGTGTGGCATCGTTCAGGCCCGAAATGCCCGCCTGTCGTAGGGCCTCGACGCGCTTTTTGGCGCGCCCCCGACGCTTCTCGTAGCGCGACGTCTCCATGGAGGCGGCACGTCGACGCACCGACTTGCCCGGCTTGGCGTCGGGATTCAGCATCCACCAGGACGACTTGCCGGTGCCCTCGTTCTGCACGCGCATGAAACGATTGTGCAGCGACAGATTGTGACGTATGGAATTCTGCAAATAACAAAAAGACAAGAAGGCAATTTTTACAACTTTGGTAAGCATTAACAAAAATTGAGATACAGATGGCGAGAGCAGGAAGAGAAAGACAACTTAAAGTTGTTGGCACATGCAGATAGGCTTTAAATCTTCTTAACAACTTCCTGTTGGCCTCGTGTCTTTCAATCCCCTTCGGTGTGAGCGTGCAAATATTTCTTGCGAAAAATCAATTGTCGCACAATTATTTTTTGCAAAAAGCATTTGTGCTGATTTTGCACAAGTTGGCGCTGTTAGTATATGTTAGTATGTGTGTGTGTGTGTGTTCGAACAGTATTGAAGTAGATGCCATCATTTTCATACATCACCGCTGATGTAACAATTTGTAAGCGATATTCTTGCCATTGTTGCGCCACGGTCGCGCCGCACAATTGTCTTCCACCCAACCCGATCCGACCCCGACCCGACCCGTTCGCCAGTTCAATTGTCGATTCAATTGTCTGCCGACAGTTTGATCGCTTTTCGAGCGTTGTCTTCGCCGCACGAATTTCACAATCAGTTGGCTGCCGCACTAATTGGACAGCCAGTGGCGGTCGATGGCACTTGCGCCAGTCGCCAGTTGCGCGACGACGCAAGGTTGTCGACATTCAGCAGTGGGAGTGGCACGGGACGCGCCAGTTGTCAATTCACATTTTCCATAACATAAACCATAAATGCGACGCGCCTTGCGTGGAGGAGAGAGCCTCTCTGCTGCGAACAAATTTAGAAATATTTGTAAATAGAGGACAACGGCGACAGTGTCGTCGTCGGTGTCGCGGTTGCGCTAGTGGCCACATGTCAATACATCAAATAATCAAACCATAGCATTTCAAGGTGGCCACATGGCAAACGCGTTCACCCAACAACTTCAAAATTATAAATGGCCACAGCGAGTTGTAGAATGAAAAAAAGCGCTTCAAACGCACAAACGAATGTCACAACAATGCCAATGCAGCATTCCACCTGCGCGCAGCATTTGTCGCAAACATTCTTGTGCCACGTACATTCGTGTGCCCGAAAGTGAGGAAGCGGCCATAGGGCGGCAGCCACCAGCAGCCAAGTCCCTAAATCGACAGTAAAACAAGCCAAACTATTCGGTAACGACGCGACACTGAACACCGACGCATTGGCGCCGTTTATCACCGTTGCCGAAGGATTCGCTGCCGCCTCCACTGTCTGCTGCTGTCTACGTGCTACTGTCTGTGTGCGTGTGTGTGTCTATGTCGGCGTGTCTGTGCGGCACTGCGAGGGTGCGTTTGCGCCTGTTAGTATGCTTATGTGTTCGTGTGTGTGTGTTTGGTTGGATATGCACTAAAAAAGTATAACTTAATTTTACTTTTTGCTAAACTTTTTCTTGGCGTCACTGTTGCTTGTCGTCGCTGTCGTTATTTTCTAGCGTGTTGTTGCTGTCATTTGGCTGACTGGCTGGTTGAAAGCGCTGGAGTTGGGCCTGACTGACATTTAGTCTGGTACGGTTTTAGTTTTGCCTTCGACTTGGCTCGGCAGTGAATCCTTTTCGCATAAAGTTATCATATTTATGTAAAAAGCTTAAGTGTCAACGTTTTCGCGGGGGTTGTGCATTGAATAAAACATTTGTGGTTCGCGTTGTTGTTGTAATAGTATTTGAAATATTTTCGCCTTGGTCGAATTTAAGTGCAAAGGTCGCTTTTTCGCCCAACAGTAATCGCGTTGGCGGAGTTAGAACTGATGGGTTGGTCATAAATAGAAAAATGCTTTTATTTAGAACGATTAAAATGGGGTTAACGGGTTAAGGTTAATAGGTTAAGGTTGAAATATTTGCATGCAAATTGTGTTGGAATCAAAATTGTGCTGAAATTGTGTCTGTGTCTGTTCATAAAGGATTCTTGACGTTTTCAGTTGATTATTGCGCCACGGAAACGTACAACCAAACGTCTTTCAAGGACATTGAATGTAGAATTTTTAACGTGAGTGCCGCCACAGTGTGGCCTAGCTCCACGGTGCTCAAAATCACAGCGTATCAAAATTAAGCATTGATAAGCGCCCCGAGAGACTAGCTCCCGGTACCAATTGGGAGTCTTTGAAGGACAGTTGACTTGTAAAGAAAACCAAAACTTCTAGAAGAAGCATCAAATTAACTCGTTCCGGAGTCGAGTATTTCGACTAACTGAGGAAGGCGCACAAGAAGCTGAAACGCCTAGAGACTGGTTTTGCTGCAGACAGTAACCAGGAAATTAATTGTGATTAGTCAGTAAGGTAAGTAAATTGAACTTAAAATATTTGAATGATGTACTGAAAGGGACCTACTTTGTGATGCACTGCGACAAATCATTAAACAGGATGTGGTTTTCAGTAGATAAGAATCCAGCAGGTTGGTCTACCAGTTTATATGAAGATTTTTTACCAGGAACCGGAAATAACAGTTATTTATGAAAACTATATTTGAAAAATTTACATACTATGAAGGAAAAGCCATACAAATAAATTAAAAATACCAATACATTTCTTTTCGCACGGAGAATCAAACTTGGCAATAAACTTTTTTTTTGTAATCTTTATGGAAAAATTATTATATTATATTAAGAATTATTTTTTATTTATATTTTAAATTTTTTTTCATATAAGTCCACAAATAACGGTTTTATTTCAATTTTTATTTAAGTTGTCCTAAGATAACAATTATTGGTTACTTTTATTTTTTTAGTCATCAATAAAAATCATTCAATGACTTTTATTTATAAAAGTCATTAGTAAAAGTCATTCAATGACTTTTATTTTTAAGTCATCAAAATGATTTTTATTGATGACTTAAAAAATAAAAGTCATAGAATGATTTTTATTAATGACTTTTATAAATAAAAGTCACTGAATGATTTTTATTGATGACTTTTATAAATTAAAGTCACCAATAATTGTTATCATAGGACAACTAAAATAAAAATCGAAAAAACTGTTATTTCTGGACTAATAAGAAAAAATCAAACATAATTGTTATTATAGGATTTTTAAAATATAAATAAAAAATAACTGTTATTTGTTGAGTTATTACGCAAAAGTCAAAAAATAACTCTTAAACATTGATTTTTATAATAAAACTTATAACTGTTACGGTCCCTGTTTTTTTACCAATGATCTGATGACAATTTTCAAGTTCAAATTGCTGATAAGAACTATTTTAGTTTTTTATAGAAGTCGGAGAAGGCAACAGGAAGCAAAGGAAGCACGTTCTGCTTGTTTGACATAATTGCGCCAACATGTCGAATCGACAGCAATGGTGTGAATACCAGTGCGGAGATGATTTGCATACAACGTACTTGGTTGCATGCTTGATGACTCAGGCTGGCAGCCAGCAATTAAAATTCAAGTAAAATATTACAAACTTCCAGCTACGTGACAAACAATTTAAGATTTCATTTAATTTCATTTAACTTTGTTGTAAAAAATAGTATGAATTTATAATGCAATCTCGGTATGATTTCAACGATTGGCGCTGTTTCGGCAGGTAAACGCGCGTCCTTAGGCAAGTCTCGTGCCAGCATTCGCGATGACGACATCGCAGTCGCGAGCCGAAATAGTCACACAGCTCTCTGGCACACACACGCGCGCACATTCGTACACATAAATCTGTGTGTGTGAATTCGCGTATGGCTGGCATTCAAATCAATTACTTTGTATCATTGCCGCAAACATTTGCCCACTCCGCCGCGTTCGCTGGCAGCGCAGCGCAGCGCCTAATTTCGGCCAGTTTCATTTGGGTTTGGGGTTTGGCCCGCGTACGCGCGTTTTGGAGCAATAGACGTTCGGTTTGTCTGCGCTTGGCCAAAAGAAACGGACGCACGCGCTGCCACACTCACATAACTACACGCAAGCAAACAGTTTTGGCCGCGTGTGCGAAATGCGAGCGCCGGCGAACATGAAGCAATGAAACAGCGACTCCATTGGTTACCGCACGCACTAACACACACACACACACACACACACATGCGGCCAAGTACGTACGTACTTAAATTTATTATTATATTTGTATTTTATTTTTTTCGCATGAAATATGCATATTTGATACGCTGACAAGCGGCACGAGAGTGTGCGGCAAACAAGAGCCGGCAGCAGCCGGCGGCCAGCAAACATTTGCGATTACCAGCGCGCGAGTCGTTGTCTGTCTGTCTGTCTGTATGTCTGTCCGCATGTGGGTATGTGTCATCAAGACAACGCACAATACAGCCTCCAGCTGACTGGGCGCCGCCGGGCGGTAATCACGCCGAAGCACAGTTGGCAAAGTTCTGCTCGCAGGAAAGCACCGTTGCAGATACGGCACGCGCGCACACAGGAAGACAGGCGGCCACGCCAAAAGATGGAAATAAATTCTAGTCGATATTTATATGCGCTCAAACAATTACTCATATGCAGGAAAGTCTGTCTGTCCGTATGTCTGTTTGTATGTATGTATGTACAGTGTGCAAATATGTCTGGCGCATGAATGAAATGTAAGATATCGGCCGCACGCATAGCGATGGGGTTGTGAGTCAGCTGTCGCCGGGTACCCTTCAGTGCCATTAAGTTAATTTGGCTGCCTTGTGCAGAAAAAAAGAGAAGAAAAATAATGCGATATGCGAAAAAATTGCTTGCTAATTTATTGAAACGACTAGGCGCACGGAAACGAGGCTATTCAAGTCCATACAGCAGCGGCATTAACGACTTGTGCTGCGGAGTGGAGTGGACTGATTCGCAGTTGCATAACCTCAAATTTATAAAGGAATTTCCGACATGTAAAATCAGTTGGAATTATGTCATACTTACATGACCAGAGACAACGATTTAAATCAAAATCAAATATAGGAACAACTAAGTTTTGCGAAATAGTTATACCAAAAGTTATACCAAAAGGTTTTCGGTCCCGTACTTAGTTGTTAATATTGGTCAAGTTGCTGTTAGGAATTAACAAACTTGTAAGAGACACAACATGTCCTTTTTATGGCTTAATTTAAGACGTCTTGCTTGTTAGCCTCGAAGATTCGTTCAGCCTAGCAAAGATGCCGAGGCCAGTACGCAAGAGATGCCTTAAAGTTTTCTTGTAGTCCTGATTGTTGCACTGGATGTATGTATGTCTTTTCTACGAAAGTTTATACATAACGCATTTCTGTATTCGGCAGAGGCCCACACGATTCCATCTCATCTCCATGTTGCTTCTCATACATATCTCTTAATCCTTTCGCTATTTTGTTGCCATATGGCAACATGCTACTTTGTGGACGTCTGCATCCTCTATGGTTGCAAGAATACATTTGTTTTTTATTCCTTAGAATAGTTTGAAGTTTTAGAAAAAATACGAAATTAATAAACTGAATATTTAAGTTTAAAGAATAGAAGTATACGCGTTTTTTTAATGGTATATCTTGACATAGTAAAGGAAGAAGAAGCAGAAAAAATTAGAGAACTTTTTAATTTGACGTTTTCTTTCAATTTAGATACTTTTTTTGTTAAATTTTGGCTGAAGTAAATGAAAGAAATATTGAAATTTTCGTTATGCGTAAAAAGTTTTATGTTTAAGTAATTATTACAGCCACAACGATGTGGTTGCTCTCATAGAAAAACACTCTAAAATACAGGGTCCGAGTATAAAAAATTAAAAATTTTGTATGGAATGTTGCTAATACAACCACATAGAAGCCTAAGACGTAAAATTATAAATTTTAACTTTCCCCAGTAAAAACTTGTAGCGAAAGGGTTAAAGAGATCTGAGATCTGTAAGGATCTAACTGCCGCCTATGTCACTACTAAATTTTCCTCTATGCCTTCGTGCCTTTACACCCAATAGACGTCTAGCCTGCAATTCAGAGCCAGTCTTCTTATTGTTGCCGCACATTTTGGACACTTGGGGCCAATTTTTCAGTGCAAGTTTAAACCCAGTTCGAACGTAGTTTGCTTGAACTTAAACTAAGTTTAAGTTTTTAAGTTTTTTTACGTTTTTAACTTAAACTAAGTTTAAACGACAAAGCAGTTTTTCAGTGCTAGTTTAACTGGAGCAAAGTTTTGTCATATGAGACAATAATTTATCTATGTTTTGTCATTCGGAAATTTTTTGCGCTCAAATAATGTATTGCCTAAAAAATATTAAAAACTAACAAACAAACGTAGCGCAAATTTTTCGTCGCGGGAAATCGAATGTCTACTTGTACTTGTGGGAAAAAATAAACAAGTGTAGAATGAAGACCGATAAACTCAAAAATATTATAAGCTGAAGCTCTGCTCATGTGGAAGCGATCGTAAAAGTCTTTGTCGCCAAATAAATGGAATTGGTACGTCCGCATTTTCACAGCTTTTGATCTTTTCATCACCGTAATAACACATCAAATATTTCAGCATCGCCATGATCTTCCTCGTCAGAAGAAATTGCGTTTTTTTTTTTTGTCGAATTATATTTATTTCATAGCGAAAAATTGCAATTGCGCTTTTCATATTTCCAAAATAAATGAACTGTCAAATGCTGTGGACAGTTTAAATTTAGTTCACCTTATTCAAGTTGGACTGAAAAATTCGATTTTGCATTTAAACCAAGTTTAAACTAGAAACTGAGTTAAACTCGCACTGAAAAATTGACCATTAGTTAGTAGAACAAAGCACACATTTAAAGCAACCCACCAGGCCTTTTTTGTTGCCGGCAATAAGAAAACGAGTCGCCCCCGGCAACAAATTTATCGCCGGTAATATCGCCAACGTATCGATTTCGTATCACCAGTCGTTCTAAAACGTCCGCCGAAAGCAACTCGCCGTGACGAGTCGTTTTCTTATCGCCTTGACGAGTCGTTTTCATATCGCCTGGACGAGTTGTTTTCATATCTAAATACATCATATTGTTTGGAAAATTATCAACATATAAAGTCAGTCAGTTTTGGTTGGGATGGAATTTCATTTGCATACAAAGATTCAATGTTGCTCTCATTGTTTTGAGCTTGAATCAATGCTGTTGATCAATGAACCGTCGGCGAATGAATACAAATTTTTTAAATGCGATCAATCTCACTGAAAATCTCCTGGAAAACAACGTGTTTTTGGGACATGTTGCTAATTTGTCGCTGCGGCAATAAATCGACGAGTCGCCAATTTGTTGCCACTGACGATTGTTGCCTATTTCTCACATTTTGCTTGGTGGGAACTCAATTTAGAGACAGTTTAGTACAACAACACATAAAGGTGCTCAAGTACAGACAGCTCTCATTTAAACACGAGACAGGCGGAGTACCACACTTTCTGTTAGACTGTCAAGCCAAAAACTTTAGTAAATGATTCATTCCACTACTCAAAAGTGCTTTTCATGGCAGTCAAAAGCAAAATTACTTAACAAGTTTTATTAGGCAAGCAACCGTGGCGCATCGGCAACTTGTAAATATAAGTATAGATAATTTCCATATTATTTCTTATCGTCACATAATAATCGTTCTCATTAAATTTGTATAAATATTCCGCTCGCTCTGCTCACTCAGAATTCATTTTGCTTCAACTGGTTGCCAGGACACCGATTTGATTAGACTCTAAAAAGTGTGCGAGCCATTTGTGTGGGCACAGAAATTGTCCTGTTTGGCGTAAATGATCCTTGCATTTGCACACATGGCATCAGAAGTTTCATATTTGCCTGACCAGCATTGGCAAACACGATACACACGTCGACCTGCGCTGCCCACCAGCAACAGAAATCTGCAGGCTCATGCTTCGGCGCGTCCAGGTAATTGTACACAATGATGTCCTTGGCGATATGCTTCGCAACAATGGCCATCGCAACGCGCAGCGCGCTACCTTTTGTTGAGCCTAATTATTGTTTTTATTCAAATAATCCGAGTGGTGTTTTATTGCCCATTTCGATGGATTTAATGCGCAGATTGTTTGCTTAGCACATTTCACTTTCGCTGCCATTGCAAACAATGGCATAGTAAAGCATTGCTTGTTGTTGGTGGGAAAATTGAAGTAGCATTTGTACGTTTGCAGACTTTCAATGAATTTCCCGAATTTGCAATCTAGCGAGGCAACCAGAAGTGGTGGCGACTGCCGAATGTGCGTTGTGTATATGTGAATGAATGCCTTGTACATACATACGTACATACATACATACGTACGTATGTATTAAAGTCTTTTTGTACATTTGCCCTACATACGCCGCAGCACACATTGCCATGGCGATTGCTTTGTGCTGCCACTTCCGTTCGCCTCTGCACCCGGCGCGGCTGTCTTGCGCGCAGACAATAATTTGCAGCGCAAATACCTAAAGTGCGCGGGTATTGGCAGGGAGGCGTCGTCACGGCGTGCAGGACGAACTCCCACAATAAACTGTCCGACTTGCTTCCTACGCTTCCTACGCTTCCTTCCGTTTATGGCTATGAATATGCATTGAAGTGTGTTGCGTTCAGCGCAATAAATTCAAATTAGCATCGACGTAAGCTGGAACCTGTCAGCTTTTTAGTGTCGAAACAGTACAATTGAATATTTATAAATATTTATTCGGCAGTTTGGTGAGCACTAAATATTTGCTTCTGGGGATGTGAATATTTTCAACATAAAAGTCATTATGGCAATTTTTCTACTTAATACGCCCAAGTGTTGGCTATAATTTCATAGAACAACAAGACATTTCAAATTGTAATTGATTTATGTATATATAAATATTTGTGTAATTTTGAAAGAATCCCAAAACCACAACTTGGTGAAATTCAAATCACCAAGTTGTGATTTAATAAATTTTGAAGTTATCCCAACTCGCATCGTAATCTTGATACCTGTGCCATATCGTCAGAACGTAAACTTACTTATAGCTTGACATGTGAATGTATAGCGTGACATGAAATCCAACAACTGAAAGCCGTTTAAGACAAATTGACACTTATTTACAAATCAAACAGAGCCCAGTAAGGCTGACGTCTTCGTTGAAGTTGGCGTTGGCGCACACATCAAATTTGCAGTTCGGCAATCGCGCTTAATTAATCACACCGTGCGACATCATTTTTCACACCGGGAAAAATCCATATGTGCGTGAAACTAGATACCAAATATACATAGTAATACTGCGTACTCAGATTTTCATTTCTACATCCTTACTTAAAAACTTAAAAATTTTGAAGGGGATAAAAAATCAAAAAAATTAAAAAAATACTCAACCTTGTTAGAATATGGCGATATGTATATCAAATGAAAGAGAAAAAGCTCAAGAATTGAAATAAAATTAACAGGGACCGGAAATAACAGTTATTTATGAAAACTATATTTGAAAAGTTTACTATGAAGGAAAAGTCACACAAATAAATTAAATATACCAACAGATTTCTTTTCGTGTCAAGAATCATATTTGGCAATAAACTTTTATTATGCAATTTTTACGGAAATATAAAAAAATAAGAATTATTTTTTTTTAATATTTTAAAAATCCTTTAATAACAATTATTTTTGATTTTTTTCTTATTAGTCCATAAATAACAGTTTTCTTTCGATTTTTATTTTAGTTGACCTATGATAACAGTTATTGGTGACTTTTATTTAAAAAAGTCATAATAAAAATTATTCAGTGACTTTTATTCATAAAAGTCATCAACAAAAATCATTCGGTGACTTTTATTTTTTAAGTCATCATTAAAAATCATTCAATGACTTTTATTTATAAAAGTCATCAATAAAAATCATTCGATGACTTTTATTTTTTAGGTCATCAATAAAAATCATTCAATGACTTTTATTTATAAAAGTCATCAATAAAAGTCATTAGATGACTTTTATTTATAAAAGTCATCAATAAAAATCATTCAATGACTTTTATTTTATAAGTCATCAATAAAAGTCATTAGATGACTTTTATTTATAAAAGTCATCAATAAAAATCATTCAATGACTTTTATTATAAAAGTCATCAATAAAAATCACTCAATGACTTTTATTTATAAAAGTCATCAATAAAAATCATTCAATGACTTTTATTTATAAAAGTCATCAATAAAAATCATTCAATGACTTTTATTTTTTAAGTCGCAACATAAAAGTCATTAATTGCACTACTGGAATATCTAAATTTGTCGGGTATTGAATTTGAACTTCCTGAAAATATTCTAGATCAAAACTTATTTTACACGTATTTTATAATTATTCGAAAATCAAAATTTAACTGCCCCAACGATGGGTTAAGATTCCGTATGTGGAAACATGATTTAAAAGATGGCTTGACATCAAAATTGGTGAAAGCACTTCAAATGAGATACAAATGATGTTTTTTTAAGCCCTTCTCGTGGGCCCTTCTCGTAATATATATGTGGTTTGTTCTATTGTTTTTGTTCAGCCGATCAAGAATATATATACATTTTGATATTTAATGAATCCAGTACTGCGATTAATGAAAATGACTTTTATGTTGCGACTTAAAAAATAAAAGTCATTGAATGATTTTTATTAATGACTTTTATAAATAAAAGTCATTGAATGATTTATATTGATGACTTTTATAAAAAAAAGTCATTGAGTGATTTTTATTGATGACTTTTATAATAAAAGTCATTGAATGATTTTTATTCATGACTTTTATAAATAAAAGTCATTTAATGACTTTTATTGATGACTTAAAAAATAAAAGTCATTGAATGATTTTTATTGATGACTTTTATAAATAAAAGTCATCTAATGACTTTTATTGATGACTTTTATAAATAAAAGTCATTGAATGATTTTTATTGATGACCTAAAAAATAAAAGTCATCGAATGATTTTTATTGATGACTTTTATAAATAAAAGTCATTGAATGATTTTTAATGATGACTTAAAAAATAAAAGTCACCGAATGATTTTTATTGATGACTTTTATAAACAAAAGTCACTGAATAATTTTTATTATGACTTTTTTAAATAAAAGTCACCAATAACTGTTATCATAGGTCAACTAAAATAAAAATCGAAAGAAAACTGTTATTTATGGACTAATAAAAAAAAAATCAAAAATAATTGTTATTAAAGGATTTTTAAAATATAAATACTAAATAACTGTTATTTGTTGAGTCATAAAATAAAAATCAAAAAATAACTGTTAAACATTGATTTTTATAATAAAACTTATAACTGTTACGGTCCCTGAAAATTAATTTTTAATCTATTTGTAAAAAAGGATATGAAAAAGGTCCTTTGAAAATTGTAATCCTTTATATCCTTGAAAAGTTATATAGAATTTTCCTGAAAAGTAAGTATGTTAAACCCTCAAATTTTGCTGATCATGTGTCAATTTCATTACTCTAACTTTATTAGTTCGAAAGTTATTAAAAAAAGGCGGAAGCTGCAATTCTAATGAAGTACAAAAGCTATAATTTCTTTGAGTATTAGTATTTTTAATAATAAAAAGATACAAAACCAACAAAGCGAGAATAATGAAATTTTGACATGTGATCAAGGAGATTTTGGGTTATGAAATACTAACTTTTCAAGAAAATTCTATATAAATTTTCAAGGATACAAAGGATTAAAATTTTCAAAGGACCTTTTTCATATCCTTTTTTTTACAAATAGATAAAAATCAATTTTATTTCAATTCTTGAGTCCTTCCTCTTTCATTTGATATACATATCGCCATATTCTAACGAGGATAAGTATTTTTTATATTTTTTTTATTTTTTATCCCCTTCAAAATTTTGAAGTCTTTTTAAAAGGACAAAGGATGTAGAAATAAAAAGCTGAGTACGCAGTATTACTATGTTTGGTCTCTAGTCTCCCGCCCATGTGGATTTTTCCGGTGTGAAAAATTTTTTTAATTTTTGTCGCACGGTGTCAGCAGTCAGTAAAATTTGACCAGACGCACTTGCAAAATCCATCCAAAACATCTCGTTGCACGTCAGCAACCCATTGAAACCCCTTTGATTTATTACACTTGCCAATCTACATAAATATTTAACAGTACAATTCGCTTTTGCATTCACCCCTCGCCGCCACTAATCGCTGCGCCCAAGCCCCAAAAACCTCAACAACTGTAGTCTACTGAAAAAATTTGAAAAATTCTCAGTATGTGCTCAAAGCGCACTAAAAATAACCCCACAAGTTTTTTTTCATAACTCGCAGCGACGCGTTTGATAAAAATGCGCACGAACAACGAAAAAACCAATTGAAAGTAAAACATAAAATAAGAAATTAGGTTACAATAAACCGAGAGAGTGGAGCAAAAAACCAAATTAAAATAAACAATAAGTGTAAGAACAACAGCGAGAGAAATTATCTAAAAAAAAAAGCTTAATGGAACATAAAATTAATTATCACTTTTCGATTAAAGTCAGCCAGAGGCCATTCACACAAGCAGACGCCGGCTTTTTTTGGCGTGTGTCCGATAACTGAATCCGGCTGGGCGATAAGCGCACTTTATGAATTTCATAGATACTACAAACAAGAAAAGCAAATGAGCAAATATCTCGCGGTGAGTGTGTGTGTGTGTGTGTGTGCTGGTAGGTGCACATACCACACACTTTTGTTAGTTTGTTTCTACTAGAAACGAGATCGCGCAGTCATAAAGAGAGATGAGGAAAAGTGCTCGGACATGCGGACTGATTACACAGAGCAACAAAATCGACATTATTTTTTTTTTCTGAAATCAAACCATACTTTTCTAAAGGATTTTTGGACGCTAATCACAACTGCGTACTTAGTTTTTTGATTGTTTGAGCGGCTTAGGAAATATTGATGGTTTTCCTTGGAGGGCGTTTTACATGTTTTTTGACCATTACATGCATGTAGCTCCTACAAACCTGAAGTCTTAAATGCCATTTTTTAACATAGATTAACAATACTCTAACTATGTATTTAAATTTTAAAACATTAAAATCGGTTCAAATTTGCAAGAGTTATTCATTAGCAAAGTCAAATTTTCAGTTACTTTGCAAGATTGCGAATACACAAAAGAATTTTGCTTACAAAAAATAAATATTACCATACAGTGAAAGAAGAATGTTGGGGCTTTCAATTAAAAAAGAAATTGTTGAAATACGATGTTTGTAATAGAAAATGTGTACAAATATGTAAGTTCTCCATTCATAAATTCAGCAACAAAAGCAAGGATTTACTTTTGAGCTATAATATTGGAGCACAATTTTAGGCAACAGTATAAAAATGCTCACATTCAACAAATGCCCTCAATTCATAAAATTTTCAGCTTTCGAATTTTGAATTTTTTGTCCCTAAAAATATGTCGCAATGAAATATGGAAAAACAGCAAGTAGTTTGCTAAGTGTGTGTGGTTGAAATTTTTACTTGTGTGATGCAACTCTTTTTAGAATAGCTCCTACAGTAATGAACCAATTCAAATTTTGTTAATGCCCTTGAAAAGACAAATATTGACGCTTGCGAAAATACTTTAGATACTTTCGTCAATGACGCGAAGAGCTTTAGAAGATTTCAATACAACCACGTGTTCAGAAGGTGAAGTCGCATTTACACTCTAATGAGTATAGGCCGAGAATGGCACATGCGATACAAAAATTCTGTTCTATAAGTTTAAGTTACAGCCTTCCACTATACATTACACACTAACTTCTAATTGAAAATTGCAACCCCGAATTTAAATGAATTTTTATAAAAAATTCGCGAAAATTGAACTTTGAAGAGCCATAGCCGTGTTAACCCTTGACCAATCGAAATCGACTATGGTCAAAATTATAGCTTGAGGATTCGTTATTGTGTCATAAAAAAATTATCGTGTTTTTCAACATATTATAAATGCAATAAAAATTCAAAGATGAAAAATCGTGAAAAACACCTCCTAGCTAAAACCACCAATAACTTACAAACCGCTCAAACAATCAAAAAACTAAGTACGCAGTTGTGATCAGCGTCCAAAAATCCTTTAGAAAAGGTTTACTAGAACTCGGAAAAATTTTGGCCGTTGCTCAGTGTTATTGAGCACAGAGATGAATGCAAGTCCAAGTCAAAAATCAAGTACTATGGCACAAACAGATAGTCGAAGAAACAAAATGACTGCGCAAATTTCAATTCATTAACAATTGATTTGAATGGATGATTTTAATTAGAGACAAATCTGACAATCTCGGCGCGCCTTATTAACAATGCTCGACGCGCACTAATGAGCAATCAATTAATGCGTCAAGTGTGCGTCTCAATCGGACGCAGTCGTTGCTTGTTGGCGCTTCAAATCATTTTCAGCGATCAGCCCCACCTGCCAGCGCAGAGTTCACACGCGCATTGAATTGCACGAATGAATTCGTGAGCCATTCAGACACACACACACACACACACAGTTCCTTTCATTAGTCGGCCAAGTGCAGCGCGAGTTATGCAAATAAATAAATAAACAATTAATGCTGTTAGTGAATTAAATGCGAGCAGCAGAGATTCGCTTCATTGGCGCGCGACTGCGACTGGACGGCAGTTTCTCGAGACGCGTTGTTATCGTTAGCCGTTCATTGGCTTTGCCAGCGGACTGTATTGATTTTGGACTTCTGCGCGTTCGTGTTTTTCAGCGTCTTCAGGATGTTTAGTCTGCTGACGCGCCTGTTTACGCGGCCGTTTGAAAACAATTCGTGCGTTGAACGCATTCTGTGCATTGAAAGTTGAGCAGCCGACAGCGTGAGACAATTGTTCGCGGCCAATTAAAATGCCAACAAGTCCTGCCAATAAAATTCAACCATTTGCTTTAAATGATTTCGCAAATTTTTCTCGCAAATAGCAAAATAAATTCAGTTTTAAAGCGCACTTGGCGTTGGCGAACTTTCGCCCATTGCTGTTAATCTGATCTAAAAAAAATGTGAAACCGTATCGCAGTTTCACATCTAAATGCAATTTTTTTACACACACACATGGCATCGCCGGTTGGCAGCGCTACCGCCGCGCGTCGGTGAGAATGCGAGCAGCTGTTGAACGCCGCGTTTTGCGATTTTCTCCAATAGATTACACAGCCGTGCTTAGCGGTCAGCAGCAACGCCTACACTGGGCGCAAATGTTCGCGAGCGCCAGTGGCGGCGCGAGGCCTAATTCGTTTCGCCGCAATGTGCGAACATTTTGCGTCGAGTGCAATTTAACACTCAAACACCTCCCCCGTTGGCAATTGTACAAAATATTGTGTTTTAGTTAAATTTTAAATGTTGCCGCAGAAAGCATTTTGCACTTTTGTATATTTATATTTGTTGGTGTCGCTTTGTGTGCTTGGCTGTCCATCGGTGTATGTGTGTGTGTGTATGTGCGGGCCACTGTCGTGACGTGGCGATTGTTTGGGGTGCGATAAGCGACCGCAGTGTCATTAATGTGCCATTTTACAGTTTATGCTTTCTGTGTGCAATTAGCTAAGCTTTTAATTACAAATCAGTACACCAACAAATCGCCGACAGAATGACTGCGACAACGTATGTCCCATTTGTGTTAAATTTTTTTTAATATACATATATCATTTTACTTGGCCTCATTGTATTTTGTTCTTTGAAGTTTTAGTTTTTTATATCATTTTTTTAATTGCTTTTTTAATATTATTTTTTAATTTTATTTCACTGTTTCTCTAATGAATATTTAAATTTAATTTACTACTGACTAACAGAACAAAATTAATGAAAAAATAAATAAAATAGTTATTTAATATAAAATTAAATAAAATTAATAATAGCAAATGGAAAAAATAATGAAATTGAATATAAAATAAATCAAATAATATAAAAAAATTCAAATAAAACAAGAAAATTAAATTAAATTAAATAAAATCAAATTAAATTAAATAAAAAAATTAAATAAAATAAAACAGAGAAACACGAACACAATACCAATTAAAAACAAAAAATCAATGAAAATTAATAACGATTTCTTAAATTTTATATTAACAAAAAAATTTTAATTACAAAAAGGTAAAAACTAAAAAATTAAATATATAATTTTTTTTTAAATTAAATATATAATAAAAATAAATTAAAATAAAATGTTATAATTGGTAATACTTTTTGTTTATTTTTTAAATTTTTTTAAATAATACAATTTTGTTAAGTTTTGTATAATAAAATAAAATAATTTTTATTAAAATAGAAAATAAATGAAACAAAATTTGGTTAAAAAAAAATATTGAAATAAAAATTTTTAATAAAAAATTAAAAAAACAAAAATTTTAAAAATTTTGTTAATAAATTAATTTGTTGATAAAAAACTATTGAATAAATTTTAATTTTATCAAAAGAAGAACGAAAGAAAGAAGAAAGTATTTTAATAAAAAAAAATGAATTACATTTAACTCTGTTTTATTTATAAAAAATTAATTTGTTTCAATTTATATATATTTTTTATTTTTTTTTTTAACAAAGATTTTATTTGGTAGTTTAATTAATTTTAATAAAAATAAAATTATTTGGAGCAAAATTATACAAATTTTTAATTAAACTTAATAAAAATAAAATTATTTGGAGCAAAATTATATAAATTTGTAATCCATTTAAAAAAATGGGTTTGCTTTTATTTCGAAGAAAAATTAAATTCAATTAAAGTAAAATAAAAGTTTAAATTAAGTTAAAGATTATTTAACCTCATTATTCATTACAAAATTATAACATAATTTAAATTATGAAATGATTATACTTTCTATATTTCGCTTATTTTTTATTAACTAAGCAAATTAATATAAAATTAAACAAACTAAAATAAAAAAATTAAATAAGGAAATAATTTAATTCTTTATTTTAGTTCGTTTTGTTTTGTTTAGTTTTGTTTAAAATAAAAAAAATAAAAAGTAAATAATTTTATTTTTATGTTAGTTTGTTTAGTTTTCAAATCTATTCAAAAGCAAACTTATATAAAATAAACAAATCAAATTAACAAAAATAAGGTAGTAATTTTTCTAATTTTGTTTATTTTTTTCTTAATTGAATTTTTATTACATTTTCGTTTTTAGTTTGAATTAAGAAAGAAATAATTGAAGTACAAAATTTAAATGCCACAATTTTTTATTTTTATTTTTTTCATTAGTCAAATCTATTTTTGTTTTTTCTAAACACTAAAAGCTGATACCAGCCAGTAACCAAAAATAGATAGTAGCACATTATTGCTTTGATTATGCGATGATGCGAAATTGCAAAAGTTTTTGCTTTTCCCTTCTTCATTTCTTCTCTATGTGCTGTGGTTTCGTACAAAACAGAAAGAAACATTACAAAACGCTTCATAAAATTCAAATGCTGTGAAAAACTTCGAGTCGAACTCACACGCACGCAGGCGGTCGGCGCGTTCTTGCAACTATCAGCAACAATGTTAAGCCCACACCAACACTTATGTAAGTGTGTGTGTGAGCCAGTGAACCAAGGACAACCGCATGTGTAAGCGCCCGAATGACATGACAACGCTGCCGTCGCCCGAGCCGCGGCCGCACAAACGGCTGATTGGTATCGCGGAAATTCTAACCAACTTTTGGCGGACTTTTATCTCCCTCCTCTCCTCTACTTGTGCGCGGCAACTCTGCAATATTTTTATCTGCCGTCGGGCAGCATAAAATACCAAAATAATAGCCGGGTGGCAACGCACGGATTTCGATTAATCGCGTGAAGCGCGTCGAAGACGCATTAGCGCCCGGCAAAGAAGTCGCGGCGCAGTTGTCATGACATGCTGCTGCACAGGAAGCGGAAGTCCAATGCGAACTTACTTGGCAACATTTAAATGAAAAAAATTCGCCGTTGCAACAGTCAGAAAAACATGAGACACATACCTGGCATTGTTGGTTCTCATGCGAAGCTCAGCGGGCAGCAAAATCACAAGAAATGAAATCAAATAGAATATCGATTGACGGCGGCGTCAGGAAATGTGCAGCACATTTGATAAATTAATTTCGAAATCCTGCATGACACCAACTATCATCAGCGGCTTTGCGTCAATGGGCTGTGAGCGCTGTGAGCGCTGCTCATGCGGCAATCAATCAGCGCTGACGCAAGAAAGGCGTCCGCTGGCACAATGGCGCGAATACGACTAAAGCCGCCAAACAAATGCGCACAGTCGCCGGCATTAAAGGCCGCAAAGACTTGCGCCATCTGCTCATCGATTTGCAATAATTACTGCAGCACACATTCACACACACGCACACACAAACTTTAATGTGTAGTTTTGTGTAGTTTCTTGGCGCTGCTAGCCGGCCATTATAAAAAGTTTCTTATGCTCTCGTGCGGACTTACTGAATGTCATAAGCGTAATAACCGAACGCTGCGCCAGCCAGCCACCGCTTGCGACCACCGCCGCTGAACTTGGCTCAATTTGGCTTGCATTCGTTTGCAATGCGGACATAACGGCGAGTTTGGGCTGCGAGGGAATGGCGATGCGGGTGGAGGTGGAGAGCCTGTGAGGTTGTGGTTTTTGTGGAGCAATGTCCTGACGCCGACATAACTTAGCTCCTCCGCTATTTGCAATGCGGTTCCATTCATTCGATTCATTCTGCTTAATCGGCACTGCATTTGGAGTAGTTCAGCGTTTTGCAGTCGGAAGGAACAAGCAGAGTTGCCAAGCGAATAAAGCAATGAGATTAAGATTGAGTTATGATCACAACTTATACAAGTATGTATATATATGTGTGTACACTGGAGCTGTGCATGGGGAGAAGTGTATTTGAGAAAATGTATTTAATGCATGTAACACCGTGCGACAAAAATAAAAAAAATTTTCACACCGGAAAAAATCCATATGGGCGTGAAACTAGAGACCAAGCATAGTTATACTGCGTACTCAGTTTTCCATTTCTACATCATTTGTCCTTTTAAAAGGATTTACAAATTTAAAAAAAAATAAAAAATATATAAAAAATAATTAACCTCATTCGAATATGGCGATATGTACATCAAATGAAAGAGGAAAGGCTCGAAAATTTAAATAAAATTGATTTTTTATATATTTGTAAAAAAAGGATGTGAAAAAGGTCTTTTAAAAATTTTAATCCTTTATATGCTTGAAAATGTATATCGAATTTTCTTGAAAATTAAGTATGTTAAAACCCAGAGTCTCCTTGATCACGTGTCAAAATTTCATTATTCTCGCTTCGTTGATTTTGTATCTTTTTATTATTTAAAATACTGATACTCAAACAAATTAGAATTTTTGTATTTCATTAGAATTGCAGCTTCCGCCTTTTTTTAATAACTTTCGAACCAATACAGTTAGAGTAATGAAATTGTGACACGTGATGAGGAAGATTTGGGGATTTAACATACTTACTTTCCAAGAAAATTCTATGTAAATTTTCAAGGATATAAAGGATTAAAGTTTTCAAAGGACCTTTTTCATATCCGATTTTTACAAATAGGTAAAAAAATAATTTTATTTAAATTCTTGAGCTTTTTCTCTTTCATTTGACATACATATCGCCATATTCTAACGAGGTAAAGTATTTTTTATATTTTTTATTTTTAATTCCCTTCAAAGTTTTGAAGACCTTTTAAAAGAACAAAGGATGTAGAAATGAAAAACTGAGTACGTAGTAATACTATATTTGGTATCTAGTTTCAAGCACATATGCATTTTTTACGGTGTGAAAAATACTGTCGCACGGTGTAATAAGACTTTTAGTAACTAAATCGTTTTAGTTTTCGACATTAACTTTTCTAAAGCAAATCTTAAGAAAGTGCTTACCTCTATGTCTATGTGTCCAAGTGTCTATGTTTAACATTCAAAGTGCACAGTATTCAAATGTTGATACTGTTACTTGGCAACTCTACTCCTTACACTGGCTTCTTTTGTAGACTTGCAATAGTCGAGGTGGCAAAGACGCGACAACGCAACAGCCACATTGAATGACGCTACCAATACGCAGAAAAAATCAGACAAGCAGACAGACAGACAGACAGCCAACCGAATAGCACAACAGACCAATATGACAGTTACAGTATGAATATCCTTCTTTATGTTTATTGTTCTCAACATACACATGAAAGTTGTCAGCATTAAATACAAATTGCATTCAACTAGTTTCGGTGTTTTGCTTCTTTCTTCCTTTTCGTTTGCAAGAAAGAAAAACAAGCCAAGAAATGCACAGAAACAGTGCCAGTAAGCGAATGTGAAATTTCTTTTGGCTTTAAGGCGTTGCAGAGGATATTTGCTGGATTTTATAATATTTGGCTCTATTCAAGCTTTAATTTTTAATATATAAAGTTTTTCAAAACATTTCATCTTTTTTTTGAATAATTTTACAATGAAATGCACCGAATTAGACCGACGATATGAACCACATCACACTCAGAAGGAAGTGTGGCCGATTAATTGCCAAATATTGCATTATTCAATTTCAATCAGTTTTTAGTAATTCGATTCCATTAACTAACTAAATAACATCCGTAGCCCTTAATGACGTGTTTTGAATATGGCCCCTAGTAGCGAAAGTCAGAATCCATTTAAAGCTTCGAGGCAGCAATCAATTTTGAAATGTTTAACTTAAAAATGATGGTAAATTCAGACAACAACAACTGTTATTGTAACATTAACTGTTATTAAGATATGTCTTCGCGCCTTGGGGTAACCACTTTTCGTATATTTTTATGAAAAGTTTTTCCACGAAAGGCGATTAAATGTTTTCCCATACAAAAGTGCCAACATTACGTTCGATCATTACTCTTTGGGAACCGGTTTTTTAGAATTACGCTTCATTACAACATTTTTAATGTATTACGTGAACTTCTCGCTGACAAATTTTTACTATAAATTTTCCACATAGACATGGCGCGAAATCTTGTTTCAGTAGCTTTAACTACAACGCAATTCCACAGTGAGAAAAAAACGAAATGTGTAAACTTGAACTTAGAGTTGGAAGCTGGAAATGGTAATAATGTTTAAGTAGTTTTGGGGCTGAATGTAAAAAGTTAATGGAATTATGTGTATGGTAGGCAGTAAAAAACCATTAAATAATACATATTACAACAACAAAATCGAAATAACTTACAACCAAATGACCAATAATCTCTGTCATCCCAGGCAAAAACAAAAAGTCAAACTTTTAACTTCGTTTCGATGTCGAAATGTCAAGTGTCCAACTTCATTCCATACATCACGTTTAAATATAATTCTTTTTTTTAATATTATAATGTCATAAATTTTAATATTTCATTTTAGCAATCGGCACAATTAATCTTCTGATTATGCAATGGTAAAAAATAAAAATTATATCGTATAACAAAAACAAAAAAATTTGAATAACAAAAACAATTTAATGATAGAATAAAAACGAAAACGAGTTTCGGACAAAAATTTCTAACAGCCATAAACAGTGGCACACATACACTCACACTCGAACGCTCATATGTGAAATAAAATAGCGAAATTTATTGATAAATTATCTGGCATAAAGAACACAGTTCATGACAATAAAATAGCAACGACAACAACTACAGCAACATTCAACTCACGTCCGACGACAGTTCGGCAATCGTAAAAGAAGAAATCGTCTAGTAAAGACTGGCCAACTGTAACTGACCAACATTGGCAGCAGCAACAACAACAACCACAAGTAGACAACAAGTTTGCAGCAGACAAACACACGCACACACACACAAACACACACTTATGTATTTGCGAATAAGATCAAAAGGCATTCAAGTGCGAGACAAACATTTTTATGGACCCTTCAACAACTTAAAAAGTACTTAAATTTAGAGTCGGAACTAAATGGTGACGAAGTGGCTTACGACGCGACGCGTCGCACCGCAAGTGGTCGCTACGAGTGCGCCTTAAGCGGTGTTTATGTGTGTGTGTGTCATCTCTCGATGTGTGTGTAACGATTTAGACGATTCAGCATGATTTTTTGTGTATAAGAACACTTTGCCTAAAATTACAACACCAACAAACACAGAATATATCAGCCGTATTTGCGTCAGCCAGTTGTCTATATGTCGAATACTTTTTTGGTGCAATTTATTATACCAACAACAATTTTGTTACGGTTTTTTAATCATAAAAATTGATTGCTATTTGATACAATTAAAATTAATTAAAACTTTAAGTTAATTTAAATTTAATGAAAATAAATTAAACTTCCAGCCAGTTTAATTTTATTGGTGGATATTTAAGCGATTTTAAAGTTTAAATTATTTCGAAATTCGGCATTAATTAACATACAATTTGTAGGCGATGAATTTTGATTAACTTTATCCCAGACGCAAGTAATTAATCTAAACTAATAAAGTTGAAAACATGACTGATGATTAACACTAGAAGTACCGGGTTTGGCTTCATACCGTGAGCGGTCAAATTACGGTATTCAGAGTTTCTAACGAAATCGGTTGAATCTGAAGAAATTTTTCATTGGAAGCATTAAAACAATGTAATATAATTATTTTATACATTTATTTATGTTCTTGAATGTTAAAACTTATAGTTTTGGCAAATATTTAAAAGTGAAGCTATTACTCATGACCAGGGAAAGGATTTTGTGGAAATTGCCTTTTTTGTTTGCTGCTAAATAGAGCATTTCTGATTGAAAATAAGCACGATTTAGGTCCTCCTGATTTGAAATATACCACTTTTATTTTGCCTTTTTTGCCTTAAAAAGGCAGTTTGCCTTTTTCACCCATAAATGCCTTTTTTAGTGCCTATTTTACTTATAAATGCCACAAAATGCCTTTTTCAAGATTTGTCGAGCGCCTTTTTATTTTTCTTTCGTTTTTAATATTTTCCCCCTTTTGTTTCGCAAAAATACCTTTAAACTAAAAAAAAATTAAGTGGCAACATTGCAATTTCGTTAACTTATCGATGGTTTTACATTGAATTGATCATTCCTAAGCCGTTATTTTTTGTTGTGCAGTGGAAAATTTAAAGAAAAAAACATGCCAAAATCAAAAAGATCGGTTATCCAAAAAATTTTTCCGCGCTGATAGCAGAGTTTGGTGATGCTGAGAGAGGTGCTGAAATCCTTTCTACAGATGGAAAAGTTTTATTGTGTACTACTTATTTGCGGAACAAAAATTAATCACAAAAAAAGTACTACGTGCAGCAGCATATTCATCGTGAAAAACACGTTAAAGCGACTACGTCGAAAACCGAAACGAATTTTTCGAACGAAGTTAGAATATGAATTTAAAATATGTGCCTACATTTCAATTAAAATATATTAGTTTGTAACCCTTTCAGTCACAATGTCCAATATATTGGAATACAGCCCATACAATTCATACATACATTATTTTCATGACGGAAAGGGTTAAACAATCTTACAAAACCTTGATGTTCCTTTTCTTTTACAAAAAACGAGGTATAGATGAAAAAAATTATTAAAAAAATACCGATTCCCTTTTACCTTTTTTTAGATTTTCTAGTATTTCTTTCTTATTTTTAAATGCCTGTTTTTGCCGTTTTAACAGTTTTTAATGCCCTATTTTGCCTTTTTAGGCAGTTTTTAGTGCCTTTTTCTGCCTTTTTGGCAGTTTTAATTGCCTTTCCGTGCCTATTTTGCTATTTTATTTTGCCCTTTTTATAGGTTTTTAGGTCCTCAAAATCCTTTCCCTGCTCATGACCATAGTAAATGCGCTTCTGCATTTGGACGGGTACAAACTGTTCATCTATGCTGATGTTCTGTGAAGGCTTGTAACATGCAATGCAATTGTCAATAAATTTGAATTAACTGAGGAATAACTGACTATAACCGTGCAGGGAAACATTTGTAGACTCTGTAAAATAACAGAAGAGACTTGTGAGCACATCATCTCATGTAGTATATTCCAGCAGGAGGCGATTTCTGGGCCAGCATGGGCTTTAAGAAGAGAACAACACGCACCTGAACCTTTGTGAGTGACTGAATTTCATTAGGTCGGTGGATCTAGGGTGGCATTTTCTAACTGAACAACAGATCATTACTGGTCTCAGTGCATTACAACCTCAATAAAAACTATCTATCTTATCATTAGGGACTTGAAAACGGTATTAGAGCCACCCAAGTCTTAAAAAAAAACCCCACAAAACATTTCGCTCTATTGCTTCAACATAAAGATTCTAGAACTTTTGGAGCCGTACTCATCTGTTCATTGCTCAATGACAACACGCTCGCTTCATAACCATTTTTGACAACAATGGTTGTGTACACTAAACAGCAAACGAACTGGAATTTCTCGCCACCACGCAACACTGATTCGTATACGTAGCAAATATTGCTGCAAAATTTAATGACCCCCATGAATACGTTATGACATCATAAAAGAGCGAAAGTGACCACTGTTTGAGTGGGTTGCCGCATGTGTTGCTTGTTTTCTTAGCCGTTGCATCACTTTGTTCCCCTTGCTTTTTCCCGCTGCTGGTCTATAGTTGTGTTTCAATAATTTGCTGCCTTGACATTGTAAGTATTTGTTGCTCCAGTTTGTAAGATGTTTGCATTCTCTTTGTTGTCGCTTCGCCGCTAACAATGAGTGTTCATTTTTTCCATTTTCCACAAACACTAAAATGATTTACAAATACCAACCACATAGAAAAGAAGCAAATAAAATACAAACAAAACACAGACGTTGACTATACTTCCCTCTTCCTGAAATAAGCTTGAGGGGCAATTTTAAGCGTCGGAACATCGAAGAAGACAATGACAAATAATGGTCATTTTCTTGTCATTTTGGCGCACATAAATTTGCCCAATTGAATGGTGTAAATTGTTTTCGGATGTCGTGCGTTAACCGAAATTGCCATTTACTTACATATTTACGTATTTTTATCTACGACTATTACGAGTGGAGAAGGAGACATTATAACCAGGGAAAGACTGCAAGCTTTGGCGAATTTGTGCGCACTGGCCAAAGCGCTGAAAGAGCTCTTTGAATGTCCAATAAGCCTTTGTAAATATTAGCTCATTGGCAGATATCGGGCCAACTTGTGCAGTTGGTAACTACATACATACAAATAATACAAACATCATACTCGTACCGTATGTGAGTAGAGGGCAAATTTCTGTACTCGATTCTCGCGCGATAACCAAACAAAACTATTCCTACTTGCGTTCATTATGTAAAGCGAGTAGGCGTGATGGGTACGTGGAATGTTGGTGTTGTAATTTGTTGAGTATCGCTCGAAATTACCGTCATTCTGAATGCAGCAGTACTTAAAAGTAAGCCACAGTAAATATTGCTGTGCCATTTGAAGAGATTGCAAAGTTCAATATTACACAATGCGAACTACAAATAGGAAAACCTTGTATATAATATTTTTATTAAACCAATGTGTAACCAGACGATTCCAGAAAGACTTAGGGCAATGCATTTCTATGGGAATTAACATCACTGAGTATATAAATCAGTCAATCAGCAATCAGTTTTTGTGTTGGAAGAAGAATTCACAGAATACATGTCATACAAAGATTGAATTCTGTTGGTTCGAAAGAGGAAATATTTTAGTATGGCAAGAAAATAAAGTATGGTATGGTAAAGTATGGATCATTTGATTGGTACTAAGTGTAAATGTAAAGGTTCAACAAATCTTGTCTCTCTTGCACTCTGTGAAGTAATCGAATAAAAGTTGAAAATGTGCCGAAAAGGGTGTGGCCGACTCCGCTCAAATATTATATCAACGTCAACAGAGCGTCGGTTATGGCCAGCTCCATCATTTACAAAAAAGTCGATCAGTGGAGCACACAGAATTTCATTTTAGGGGATGCCGGGGGGTTTGCATACAACTTTTGAACCGAATACCATATTTTGAGCCGAATACCAATTTTTGTATTTGTGGAGTTTCGAGTGTACTCGTCATAAAGAAAAAAATTACATTTGTGTTATTATTCAAAAAATCAACTGTAATCTTTTTTCTGAAAAATGGCAAATGAAGATCTTTTAAAAAATTTAACATTTTAGAATATTCCGTAATCTGTTAACCCTTTCGCTATTTTGTTGCCACATGGCAACATGCTACTTTGTGGACGTCTGAACCCTCTATGGTTTCAAGAATACATTTTTTGTTGGTCTTTAGAATAGTTTGAAGTTTTAGGAAAAAATACGAAATTAATAAACTGAATATTTAAGTTTAAAGAAGAGAAGTATACACGTTTTTTAATGGTATATCTTGACGTAGTAAACGAAGAAGAAGCAGAAAAAATTTGAGAACTTTTTAATTTTACGTTTTCTTTCAATTTAGATACTTTTCTTTTTTAATTTTGGCTGAAGTAAATGAAGAAATATTCAAATTTTCGTTATGCGTAAAAAGTTTAATGTATAAGTAATTATTACATCCACAACGATGTGGTTGCTTCTCATAGAAAAACACTCTAAAATACAGAATCCGAGTATAAAAATTAAAAAATTCTTATGGAATGTTGCTAATATAACCACTAAAACGTAAAATTTAAAATTTTGACTTTCCCCAGTAAAAATCTGTAGCGAAAGGGTTAACATTATTTATCTACACTTATTTGTAAAAGCCAATGTGACCTTGTTTTTTTAAGCCAGAGTCAGGTAAAAACCACTAAACCGCTTTAAATGAACGATTTCTTTTGTGTGGTAATAGTATTTGGGCTATATGAGGTTCACCACGCCCACCTCTAACGCCTACTATGATAATAAAACTCAACTATGAGACAGATATGTAAGGCGATATGGGTATCAAACGATTCGGCATGTCACTGTCGTAAACAGAGGGTATAAAGAATCGGCCACGCCCACTTTACACGTCCAGTAAAACAATAGAACCAAGTAACAGTACATCTCCGCAAATCAGTATTAATAAGAAACGATTCTGTCTTTCAGGAGTAAACATAGACTATACTACATTGACTACGCCTTCTTGCCACGCCTACTATAATGATTGAAATCAGTTATGCCATATTAATGCATTGGTATTACTTGATTTTTATTGATGATTTTTATAAATAAAAGTCACTGAATGATTTTTATTGATGACTTTTTTAAATAGAAGTCACCAATAATTGTTATCATAGGACAACTAAAATAAAAATCGAAAAAACTGTTATTTCTGGACTAATAAGAAAAAAATCAAAAATTATTGTTATCATAGGATTTTTAAAATATAAATAAAAAATAACTTTTATTTGTTGAGTCATTAAATAAAAGTCAAAAAATAACTCTTAAACATTGATTATTATAATAAAACTTATAACTGTTACGGTCCCTGCTTGAGTCTGTTTTTCAAGGTGTAAACATAGGCCTACAAGATTGACTGGGCGTGGTCATAGTGACAGAAATCAGCTATGGTATACTTTTGTAAGAAAATATGGCACTCAGTTAATCCCATCTCTCACTCATATTTCTAATTTGCTTTTCCTTGTTCACTATGTTAGTTTTAAATTTAAGCTTAAGTTTGTTATTTATCCTTTTAGTCTGTAAATTGAAGCTTCTTATTCATTCACTTAGTCTGTAAGAACCCTTTTGTTCATTTACTGAATTTATTAAAGAATAAAGAATTTTTATCATAATTGCTTAATTTTACAGACAGAATTTTACTATGTTTCGTCAAGTAAAGTCGTCTTCGTTGAAAAATAATTGAACATGTAAATGGTTAAGCTTTTTACGACATAAGTTTTTTTTGGTTTTTATTTTTTTATCAGCCACTTATATTTTTTTATGGACCCACAAAACCTTGACAATTTCCAGCAATTGGCAATTGACCGCCGAGCATGAATTCACAGTAAAAAAATTCTCAGCTTGTGAAATTTTAAAATTTTTGTTACAATTTTCATTGAAAGCGGCTTCCCATAAAAATTGAAAATTGTGCCGTAAAAAGGTATAAACAGTGACAGTGATAATTGGCAACGAAATTTGCATCTGATTGCAGCAAAGAAGAAACCCTTTGCGGTTGCATAGACAAATGTTAAATGCAGTGTCAGCGTTGCCCCGAACTATGTCAATGTAAATGAGAAAGCACACAAAACGCCAACAGCACGTGGGCAGCAATGCTATATGTAAAAAACTGCACACGCACACACACACACACGCACAGATTCACACACCCACACAAACAGAGCTGAACACAAATGCAGCGATTGCATGACAAATTCACAGCTGGCAATGCACTCAGCTTCCGCATTCGAGATTGAAGCGCACAGTTCGCCGTCGTATTGCAGTCGATCGGCAGCAGCTTGCAAGTGTTGCTGTTGTTGTTGCTTGTATTTTTACTATTACTTAAGGGAGTGTTCCCGTCTAGAATGCCGATTTTAGGCTGTTTTTAAAAAAATTATTTTGGAGCTACAAGGCAACATGCAATATTCTGGTTTTTTGTTTGTTGTTCCTTATTATTTGGAGAACAGAAACTCATATTTGTGTCAAAAAATTTTATTTTCTAAGTACAAATTTTCAGTGGTCAATGTGACCTTGTCACGCTGATTTTCACTGCTGGCCGATAAGAAATTTCGGGAACCAGTAATGTGAAACAGAAATGGGTATGCAATTATTAATCTGCAATAAATTCCGCGGATGCTAAACCACAGTTTTAGTCAAAATGTTGATTAGAAACAAAATGGCGGCCATATGAAAAAAAATTGTCCAGTTTTGCCACCTTTTTTTACCTTTAGAGTGCTTGAAAATATATTTAACAATAATTTTTTGATGAAAACTTTGGTTTAGCATCCAATGAAAACTATCTAGAACATTTTCCCAAAATTTCAAGTCGATACCTCTCATAGTTGCTGAGAAAAGTTATCGGCCAGTACAAAAAATGTGGTTTCGAGAAAAACGCGTTTAAAGTATCATGCGCAATGTATCAGCGGAGCAAAAAGAGCTGAGATTACTTCAATTAACATGCAAAAAAGTGGGTACTGAGTTTGCGGATTGAAAAACGACTTTGGGGGGTGATAGTATATAGTATAAGCAGTAGCGGCTTAACGGGGGGGGCGGAGGGGCGGACCGCCCCGGGCCCCGGGCTGCGGGGGGCCCCCGAGAGAAGCTTGTATATAAAAATTTAAAGTTTTTCACTGCTGAAATTTGTAAAAAACTATTTGCGCTCCACAATGGTTGTTGAAAGGTTGCTTGCCACTTTTATCAATTGAAACAGACACAGTATCGACAAATGACTTTGAAATTGCAATAACAAATTCAGTTCAATAAAAGCAAGAAAACATAATTTCTAAATAACAATTGTTTGCAAATTTTCAAAAAATTTTCCCTCGAAGATTGCAATATTTAATTTTTAACTTAAAATTTTGTGCAAAGTATGCAAATACAAAATTCTAAGTTAAAAATTAAATATCGCAATCTTAGAGTTTACAGTAAACAAGTGCAAATTAAGCAATTACTTAACCTCATTAAACTTTGTAGACGTCAAAGAAATTTACAGTTATTATTATTATTTTTATAATTATTGGTTGGATAACAACACATCGTCCCGGAAATCCGGTTTTCTTCTTTGATAGACTCTTCTACGAAAGCAATTCTATGCTCCTTGTAAGTAAGCTACTGCTACTGGGTTTTATAAAATATTTCTTTACATTTCTAAACTACTCGACACGAAAAATGCACCTAAAAATAAAAGTGTTTTCTAGACTGGAACTTTGAAATAGAATAAAATTTAGATGTATGAATCTACAGACTGAAATCCAAATCATGTATGTTTTCCCTACCTGACATATTTTGGTGCTGAAACTTCAAAATTGAAAATTTTGTTAAAAGGATGTCTTTCATTTGATACCCATATTTCCATCAATGCACAACCGCATATATTTAAAAAAATTTTTGAAATGTATATGTCCTTAAAATTTTAAAGTTTTTTAAAAAGGACTTTGGGCCAGAAAATGAAAAACTGACTATGCCAGATTACTATAAATTATCTCTAGTTTCACGTCTATATCCAAATTTGGATGGGTCTCGGCAAACAAATTTTTTCGCACAGTGTAATAAATGTAAAGTCGGTGGTTTTACTCACTGCATCATAACCTTGTAATTTTTCTTTCAATTCTCTTGATTTTAGGCTTAATATTTGCTCAAAAAATATATAATAATAATATATCTTTCATCTTAGATTTTAAAACTAGGGGAGATCATTTTTTTTTATCAATAAAAAAATATTCGAAAATTTATGATTTTTTGGTCGAAAAATTCACTTTGTTACAACTTTCCTTTGGGGAAGTTACTGACAAGTAACAACAATCTATATATCACTAAAAAGGCTAAGGTATTATCTTCTTCTTGAACGACGGACAGCTCGTGTTAATCAGTTAATTCTTTCAGGAGATATGTACTCATAACTGAAACAACAGGGAAAAAAACTCGTTTTTCGACGATTTTTTGAAAACGCTTCTTAAAAAATTTCTTTTATTTTCAGTTTCGTGTTTAGCGGCCAAAGTTAGTCTAGAAAACACTTTATCTATGCACGCGATTGGTTACTTAAAAACCTGCTCGGGTTACTTAAAATAATGGCCAGACTGTAGTAACGAAGCAAGATTTTCTGTTTTTTTTTTAGTTTTAAGATGGCTTTTTGAAATGACGAGCTTGCTCTCCCAAAAGTTTTCCTAATTTCACGAAAGTTTTTATCAAATTTGGAAAGATTTAGTAAGATTATCCTTTTATCCAATTTTCATTTTTTCTCTGGGATTCTATTGCTTTCTATAAAATTTCAAACACATATACGTTTCAAAATAATTTGTCCCTTTACTGTCCAATGGAATACAAATTAAAAAAAAATTAAAAAGCATAACCGGAAATTCCAGTTATTAGTTTTGTACGCAAACTTATTCTGCACCGTTTGTTTGGGCCCCTCAGCCGTCGCCGCCCCGGGCCCCCAAGCACCTTAAGCCGCCACTGAGTATAAGGTACAATAAAACGCCAAAAAAAAATCGATTTTTTCAAACTTCTACCCGGGAACACTACCTTAAGGCAGTCACTACATGGCGCGAGCGGGCGGTGCATGGTGCTGGCCAAGGTTGGCGCGTTGGCACGCAAACGCAGCGGCCCAAGTCAGCGCCATTTCACAGTTACTTATTAAACGAATTAACTCGAAGCGCATTAACTAAATTAGGTGTATTAATTAATCATGAATGGCGATATGCAAAACGTCAGTACTGCGTCTTTAGCTAAACGCTTTTTTCCACGGCTTGGCGCATACTTTTGCAATTTTTTGTTGCGTTTCGAACAGTTGTGTGTGTGTGTGTGTGTGCTAATAAAACAAACCAACAACAACAACAACAATATTGCAATAATTTCTAATGCAAACATGTGCAAGGCTATTTAGTTATTCTGCGGCGCATTTGGCACACGCGTCACGACTTCCAGCCAGCATCGACACTGCACTGCAATGCTTTGGCTTTGACTCGTTTCTAATGAAGTGTACAAATGTATGTGTGTAAATATTAATTAAATCACGCCAATATTCTCACGTTGAGCAGAAAATGCGCCGCATTTTCATTCACCTGCAAGACACACCCGCCGCGTCGGGCAATTAACTTCGCTCAAGTGCGGCGCCTTAACTGGATTATTTATGCAGCCAACAGCTCCAATATGCGCAACAAAATGTAAAGCAAAACCTAATAGTTTCCATGTGTTTTGTGTTGGGTTTGGACCACAGGTCGAACTGTTTAGTTGTTGTGACATGGAATATTGAAAACGCAAGTCGTATGAGAACAACGATAACTCACAGCAAACAACAACAAAAACACACGCAGTCACATTTGCTTCTAATGGCTTGAAATTACATAAATGTTCGCTCAAGTATATAAAATGTGATTTAAACATTTATATGGAAATTTTTTAAGTATTCTATTGTCTCGTTTTTAAGGGCTCAAGCTCGAAGCTTAAATATGCGCCATTATAATTAATTGTGTCAATTTTCAATAAATAAATGTGACATGAAGCAGATAAAAATGACTGTTGAATAATTTATTTCAATTCAAATTCTTTAGGCAAGTATGCAAATTTAAAAACAATTTTAAAAAAATTAAAAATATAAAAAATTAAAAATTTTCCATTTCATTTGAAAATTAGAAACGACTGCCCATATTCTCTCTACTCTGTATTACAAATCATTGTGATCTCAGGATTTAATTTTGCCCCCCAAAATGAAATCCTGAGTGCAGGAGGTGATTTCGTTAATAACTTTTGAACTCAATACCACTTCAAGCCATATTTGCCACAAACAATTTTGGTAAAAAACAGAGATTTGGGATGAGTTGGAATTCATAAAAGCCCGTTGCGTGCGCCACTGGTGACGTTGTTCATAATGTTGAAGCTCAGTTTTGGGGAAAAATCATATATTATATTAGTTGAACAATTTTTCTTCAAACCGTTTCCAGCTATTACTAGAAATCTTTTCAAGTTGAGTGTAAAAGTTGTTAGAAAAAACCTGTAAAAAATAGAAATGACGAAGTCATCATATGAACAACCCAACTCTTTGTACAACAGAATTATCAGCTTTGTTCTTGTTAAAATTAATGTGATACTTTATGTAGAAAAATACAGAAATTAATCGAATAGGTAACTATTCGATCGATTCAGTTAAAATGTTTTCAAACCTTTCAGTAGCTTTTTAACATTTCGAATTACACTCAAAATTTACATATTTTCAAAGATTATATAAAAAAATTTATACTTCTTCTAAACTTTACGCTTCAACAACATACCTAATTTTCTATAGATGTTTTGCTATCTTAACCCTCTCAACGATAAGAGTATCTAAAGGAACTACTTAGTAGCTAAATTTTAAAAGTACAATATATATTTTTTTTAATTGAAAACCGTACTTTTTGCAGAAAATTTTTGTAGAAGACTTTAAAGCTAAACATGTCTTAACCCTTTCCGGAAATTTGCACAATATAACGTACCATTTTTTATAATAATTTTTATTTGACAGCCAACGCACTTTTTATAGAACGGTTTTCTCAATTTTATTTAGTAGGCCGATTTGTATCATTTTGTTTAAAAATAAAAATCATAATGGCCGTGGTTAGACAATATGAATCAGTTTTGTAAGCATCTCTTTGCAAGGTTTTCAAAAACCAGCAAGTGACGGTGCTTTTGCGGAGGAATTTTTCAAAATGTTACACTTTTTTGTAGCAAAAACCTAAACAATTTCAAAGTTTGAATCTCAGTTGATTTATAAAAATTACTAAATTTAACATTTTTCCCGAGCCTTTAAAAAAATTTTACGATATATCGTACAAATGGAATGCAAAGATATAAGTTTTGTTTGCATTCTTTTTTGTAGGTTATGGGTTTGGTAACAGAATTTTTACGTTTGCTTGCCTCCCACGCCCATCTGTGAACTGCATGACTAATAAAATTCGACTCCTCGGCAAATTTCGGTTAAGACATACAAATATCTATTTAGTAGACGATTTTGTGTTTTACTGGGCAGACACGGGTTTTGTAATGTTAGACATGCGTACTTGCCACTCCCACTACGCGAATAAGAATCGGCTATGTTCAGTATCTTTCTTTAAAGCTATATGAATATTAAGGCCAACAAAATTTAACTCATTTGTTTATATACATAATTCATATAAGTTTCAATTAAAACTTCAGCCAAAATTAAAGAAAAAGTATCTAAATTGAAAGAAAACGTCAAATTAAAAAGTTATCTAATTTGTCTGCTTCTTCGTCCTTTACTACGCCAAGATATACCATTAAAAAACGTGTCTACTTCTCTTCTTTAAACTTAAATATTGAGTTTATTAATTTCGTATTTTTCCTAAAACTTCAAACTGTTCTAAAGACCAACAATAAAATGTATTCTTGCAACCATAGAGGATGCAGACGTCCACAAAGTAGCATGTTGCCATATGGCAACAAAATAAAGCTTAAATTCAACTTTTTTACAAAAATATATGAATGCAAGGAATAACTTAAATGCAAACTTGATTTTTCTAAAAAAGTCTTCAGGCAAATATGTAATTATCAAAGAATTCATTCAAAGCTCAGAAATAAATGTGAAGCAGAGACTTAATTTCTTCTAAAACACATTCTTGTGAGAAAACTTGTAAATTACTTTAAAATATACAAACTGATGAACATTTAATTTACAAAAACAATAAAAATAATGTGCGCAGTCTGTGCTGGTTTTTGGAGCGCTCTGAGTGGCGGCAATAGCCAACATTTCGAGTGCAACGTTGCAGCTCAAGAAGTGCAACAATAAGGAAATGCCTGCTGTAACTAATACAGTTATTAAAATGGTTAATGATTTCGACGATTGACTACAGTTACACGATTACAAGCACTTGGGCCGATCACAAGATAGCCGGAATGCCACGAGCCAAAAACGTAATACACCAAACCTTCTCAACTATTTACTTGTTATGCACTCACAAATACACATACACACGTCGACAGAACGATGTAAATTGTAATTTATTGTTGTTTTATTTGCAGTTTTTATTATTTTGCGTGCTAAGCGCAAATATTTACTCTTTGTTGTTTTGCGTAGTTTGTATTTGTCTTTTGTCTTTTATTTTTGCTACTTGTTTGTATTTTTGCTTTATGCGCATTTGTACAGCAAATGCACTTCAAATGTTTAAATACGCAGTTAGTAAATAAATAAACGATTGACTGCATGAATGAGTGGCTGCATGCGCTCTGTATGTGTGTGTGTGAGTGAGAGTGTGTGTGTGAGTGTATGATATTTCTACGCGCAAAGTGTTAGCGCCGGAATCTAAGGTGTGGCGCAATCATTTTTTGCCACAAATTTGTGCAATTTAATTGCTCACACAGCGGTCGCCAGACGTTTGTGAGTAATTCAAAATATGCCAGAAATGCTGACGACGCGTCTGGAATGCATTAGCTGTGGCGTTAATTAAGCCGCTTGCTCCCAAACCTATCGGCCAGTATCGACAGTATTTTGCGGCCTTATCACCGGCGTCAATATTTGTCCGATACCAGCGAAAACCTTGAGAACGCCGACAAATTCATATTTCGGCTGTTTGCGATTTTAATTTACATTGCCAGCTGGCCGAAACTTGGCTGCTAATCTGCTACAGCGCAGGATTATGAAAATATTTTTTTTTTGTTTGCAAAGATTTTTTGTTGTCTTTTCATCACACGCAACGCTGGCTGGCGCTGCTTTTTTTAGACGAGCACAAAAATTAGAAAAGCGCGCAGCGAGCGCAAAAATCGAGATAACACTTGGCACAAGTTCAATGGCCAAACGGCAGCAGCGCAACCGCCGTCGAACGCAGACCGCAAAGTCGTAAAGGCTGCGCGGCCGCCAATCAACCTCAGCCACACACACACACACAAACGCAGCGGTTTAAGTATGGCTAAAACTGCAGACGCTGTTGGCCAACACGCGAGCAGAGTTGCCAGCTGTCAAGTATATACATTTACCTTTTTTAGTTGTGTGCGAACATTTTTGCGCGAGTGTAGAGAATACTACGTTCTGTTTGCTTAGCATAAAAATAACACAGCGACGTGCCTCCTTGCTGGCGACCAAGTCCGCTGCAACTGTGTGAGTGTCTGTGTCTATGTGCGTGCGTGCGTGCATATTTTGCATTTGCAGCGATCCACACACACATTGTGCGTAGGCGATCACACAATCGTGTCAAGTGGTGCGATCCGATACCTGGGTGTCATTCTAGACACCAGGCTAACATTTAAGCAGCATCTACAGTACACAGCCGAGAGAGCGGCAAAAGCGGTGGTTGCGCTATCAAGGCTCATGCCAAACATGGGAGGACCAAGACAGCTAACGAGGTTGTTGCTGGCAAAGGTGGCAAGCTCAACAATGCTGTATGGGGCACAAATCTGGGCTCCGGCTATGGCTATAAAAGCCTATAGGAGGAAGCTTGAGTCTGTATACAGGCTCTGCGCCATGAGAGTATGCTGCGCTTTTCGTACCACATCATACGAAGCAGCATGCGTTGTCGCAGGAATGGTCCCAGTGGATATCCTGGCACGCGAGGCGCACACGAAAGCAAACGGCCCAGGAGATGGCCACCAGAGGCAGCAGAGCATCAGCGAATGGCAACAACGTTGGAATACTACGCAGAAGGGAAGGTGGACACACCAGCTTATACCTAAAGTGGAAGACTGGCTGCTCCGGAAGCATGGTGAGGTAACCCATTACCTCTCCCAATTGCTTACAGGTCACGGCTGCTTCAGGGCATACCTGTGTCGGTTCGGCCATGAGGAAATTGCGGACTGTACAATCTGTGTTGGCGAGGCTGAGGACGCGGGGCATGTCCTATTCCAGTGCCCTCGCTACAGGGTCGAGCGAGAGTTGCTGGAGCGCGCACTCGGCACGCCAATAAATGTCCAAAATCTAGTACCACAAATGCTTCAATGCGCAGAAAAGTGGGAAGCAGTCTGCAAGTTCGCTGCAGTCATAATGATAGCACAGCGACGGCAAGAGCAAGAGCGTAGGGCTCTAATCCCACGCAATAGACCCGAGCCAGACCAATAGGGTCAGTTGCCCGCCCTGCGATGCAATGCTTAGCGGCAGTTCCGCGGGGATGAACGGGCTGGCGATATAAAGGGGGTTGGTTTTAGCCGGTAAAAATCCGGCACGCGGTTGAACACGGGTTCAAGCGTGTCTAAGAAGATTTCCACCTCCTACGAGAAAAAAAAAAAAAAAAAAAAAAAAAAAAAAACACACACATTTATGTGCTCGTAGTTGTGTGCGTATGCAGCGGCAGTTGCCGCCACTTAAAATTCCGCATAAATTAATAGTTCAACGCGTAGACAAGCCGCAACACCGGAAAAGTGCGACGACAGTGAAAATGCTAAAAATATCTGCCAAGTTGTCATTGGTGCACATCGTCGCTTCACGTTTTTCCTTCTGCGAATTTTTTTTGCATTTTTCTTTTACTTGTAATTGTAATTGTTTTGCTTTTGTTTTGGTTTTTTCAGTTTAATTTTGTGTTAATTTTAGTCTGAAGGTAATTAAAACATTGTATTAATTAGGCAAAAATCATACCAACTGAATGTACCAGATAAAGAAGAAGAAAGAAAGATAGTATTTAGGTCTAATAGAATCCACCCAAAGGTCCAAATCAAAACAACTCGAATCTGTAAGGAACCCACATACTTGAAAATCTCCAAAGTTCTTTCGAAAACTATCTTAGATTAGGTTAGATTTTGACACCCTTCAGAAAGAAGCCACTGCCTTGAATCACTTCGACACCTTCCTGATGAAACTGAGTAGATCTGGTAACTGTACCTTGTCTGCATTAGTCAGGCGCTATAAGAATATTAACAGCCTCAAGTGGAGTATTCATTAGAAGAGGAAGCATTGTATTGTTCATGTTTCTTCATCATCACAATTTCAGCAGACATCACTGGATGGCTACTGCCATTTAATTAGTATAAACTTTAAAAATTCCAATTCGCATGATCTTTTGGCTCTATTCGTATTAGTGACAACCATCCAATATGAATCAACACTGCAACACTCAGCTTTAACAAATCATCCGAATGAACAACAACAAAGTTGTGGCGAAAAAGATGTTCCATGTGGTAGCTGAGGGTCAACAATGAAGAGGAAAGATGTGTATTTGTTTGGAAGAATCAAATAGGAAAAATTCTATAATATGATGAGTGACCCGATAAGCGGTTGTACTGACCAGTTAAGTAAGTATGTAAGTTATAACTCAGCTCATCGGAGCCAGATACAAATACAATCAAATAGATAAACACCCTACTCAGCTTGTCAGTGTTTATCTTTCACTCACATTTTATGACATCGTTTATTGTGCAAACCTCAGTACGGGTATTCTTAGTACTTAATCACTTGTTATGTGAATCATTAATCATTTTCTAAAGTGTAAAACACGTAAACTTTCCGATAGCACACCACTCATGGCGCCTAAAATACCCCACCAGAGATGACATGACCACAACTTGTTGCCAGACATTTGTCAAAACGCAGTTTTTGACGCATTCTAGAAACTCCCGCCAGTTTAAGTTATCAATAAAATCGCATTTCCCCGGCCGGCGACTAGACTACACCCGTTAGCTCGACACAGTAAACCAAAACATTACCGAGAAATGATAATTGTTGTGTCGCGTTAACTTCCGGTCAATGCATTAGTCAACAATATAAATAAAACAATAACAAAAATATCAGTGATGCGTAGCGCACGACCGAAGGTAACATTTTAGACGAAGCTAAAGCCGAATCAGATTAATCGGCTAGAAGACTGACATTCAGCTGAAACCAAAGCCGAAGGTTGATAACTAAGCTTTAAGTCCCAAAATAATGCAATGTATAGCAAATTATATTCGTTCAGTGTTGTTTTTGTTGTACATTCATTACTTTTAGGCGTCATGGTAATTTCGGGAACCATTGCATGGACGATTCGAGAGGATGCCGGATGTTTTGAGAATTAATTACGCTCCGGAAATGGTGCTGCCAGTCAGTTTTGGTTTTGGCAGGCAAGAGGGTGAAATGGACAAGTGAAATAAAATAAAGTGACTATGCAATTGTGTATAAAGTGACTAGTGAGGTTAACTGAACTAAAGAGTTTCAGTTGTGTTTTGTTTTATTTTTCACATTCCAGCGATAGGAACTGTGCCTGCATTGGTCAGCACAAACTGACTATCGTAACAATTAAACACAAAAATTTTGATAACTAGTACTTTTGACATTGCTACTTTTGCCTTACCACATCGAACGATATGTATTCACCTTCGGTCAACAATTCGGCCGAATGTGGTCAAAGCCGATTAATCGGCTCTAGCAATGCAATTACCAACACGGCAATTGAAGTGTTGTAATTGCAATTCTAATTTGACACTTTGACCGAAAAGCGTCGTCTGCACAGCCGAGTGCCGAATATGTAGGTATGTATTATATCAATTCGTTTTGTTATAGCATAACACCAAAAAACTGTAGCTTAATCGAAAGCAAAAACTAAAATAAAAAATGTACAACAACAACAATTAAGTGAGCAGTCGACAATGTCTGCATGATTAAATGGATTCAGTGTGGCCAGTATACCTGAAATGACTTTCTCCTAAATCTTAAAATAAAACTGAAATTTCCTTCCAAAAATTTCAAAAATCTCCACAATTTTTTTTTAATTTTTGTCATTATTTACTAAGGAATTAGACTTTTCATAAAAAAATAAAAATATATTTATATATTCATTTAGCTTTAGCTTAACAACAACTAAACACAAAAAAAACATATAAAAAATTAGATTGCTATGAAATTCGCTTTTATAAACTTCCTTCGTTCATTGCATAAACTATGCACTTTGAAGCATACAATTTAATTTAATTAAATTAGACACTTAAGCTTTCAATATTCCAGGATTCAGTGCCACTAATGATGTCAGATGTATCACCATCAAAATCTCCTAAAATGTCTCCTAAACAATTCTTCCTTTTGAAAATTCTCCTAAAGGGCCAAGAATCTCCCAAATGTAGGAGGAAATCTCCTGATATGGCAACACTGAGTGGATTTATCGAAATGATTATAAAATAAAATGGGGAAACGTGGCAGCGCAATAAACTGAACTAATAATAAACTGAAATAATAAGCTCGCGTTACGCTACGCGCACAATTGGAAGCATACTCGGGACCCTACACACACACATTATGCCAATAATTTTTGATCAAAAAATACCCAGAATTTTCCATTCCAACAGAAGGTCAGAAGGTATTTTAGAAAGCACGTAGACAGCTAATCAGAATAATGAGAGAAAAATAACTGCAATAGTTCAAATATTATCTCATATAAACAACAAAAACACACTCTATACACTCAATACTGATACAATACTGACAGCGCTGTTAGCAAATGTTTGACAAGAAATTAGTTCGCAAAAAGTAATTAAGTAGTCGGGAAAACCAAGGCCATGCAATAAACGTCCGCAGTCGGGCGACACTTGTGGCTGACCATATAAGCGCATGTGGACACGAATTTGCTTGTGATACGCATTAATACATACATACATATGTGACTGTTAACAGGTGATGTGAGTTGTTTTGCAGAGCACAGAGCGATAACAATTATTGTGCGCACTTGCGGTCAAATTACACCGCAAGTGAGGAGGCAGCGTCATGGCTTGAAACAAGCTGAATGTTTAATGATAGCAGTAAATGTTCTTTTGTGATTGTACAAATATTTATACTCATTTTACATTTAGAAAATTTGATAATAACAGAACGTATGACTTTAAATTGATGTTAGTTGAGAAATGTTTGTAATGGACAAGTTTACTATCGTAAGCTTGTAGACGGAATATGCATGCTGGCCAAGAGAGGTTAAATGAGGAGTTGAATCTTCACAAGTTAGGAGGAAATAAACAACTTTTTGAATCTCAAAATTTCATAAACTTCTGCATAACATAATTTTGTGCTGTTTGACGGGACCGGACCGAACCCGCGCAAAAAGAATCCGCGTAAAAAAAGTAAAGTTTTTGAACAAAATTACTTATTCGTTCAGTTTAAGAAAAAAAATCGCACCAAAAAACATCCGCGTAAATAAAAGCAATTTTTCATATAATTTCTCTATCTCGTACTATTAAAAAAAATGCCATAAGTAAAAAATTTTTTTGGTTTATTTAAAATAAAAAATCAATTTTAAATTGATTGTGGCAAAAACAAGATCTAGGGAAATCATACAATTCAAAAATTGCTTTGTAATTTTTAATTCTTAAAATAATCGGTCATGAAACGTTGAGACGTTTTTCCTTTTAAGTCTTCTTAAATATTGCGGTAACCTTCCATTAGCTTTTGATGATTCTGACTAGGTATCGTATTTATATGCAAAAACTATGCAAAAAATGCAAAAATATGCAAAATATGCAAACATATGCAAATATGCAGTGCATATGTTAGCTCATTCTTAATATTTTTCAATAAAAATAGTTTCTGTCTTGGTCCCGATCAAATCGGAAGCTCCAAAAAATATGCACTTACATATAATTCCGATCCCTAATTATGACAAAATACCGTAGAGCGTTCTTCATCGGAATCATTATTAAAAAACATTGTTCAAGGCCTCTTGCTTTTTCAAGTTCTTGTCGAAGCAAAGCAGTTGTAAGTGGAACTGTGTTGCATTTTACAATATGTGAGTAGATGTGTTCTCAACAATTTTTAAACTACATTTTTGGAAAATTCGGTTGCAAAAGATAGTTAAAAATTAAGAAAAATGCGTAAAACAGAAAAACCGCATAAAAAGTTAATTGGGAGACGTTAAAAATCCGCGTAAAAAAACGCACAAAAAACCGCGCAAAGTGAGGATTAAGTGTAGTTGGAAAACATTGCTTAGCAAACACTATGATTTCATAAAACTTTACTAATTCATTCTTTTATACAAAGAGATATTTTGATTTGTTTTTTGACTAAAAATTTCAGGTACTACATATATACTTAGTTGGAAAACTTTGCTTAGCAAACACTATGCTTTGCCATAGTCTACTAATTCATTCTTTTATACAAAAATATACTTTGATTTTATTATCTGTTATCATTATGATTTTCTAATAATTTACTTATTCATTTTTTTAAACAAAAAGATGCTTTGATTTTATCATCTGCTATCAAATTTGTGTATTAAATGATTTCTATATTCAATTTTGATGCTGAATCTTTTATTTGTCGCAATTTTTTATACTCCTAGACGCATAAACCCTAAAATTATTTTATTTTACTTTTGTTCACCACAGATTCTTGGCACGATTACGGTTTCCGTGGCGCCGCCATTTGAGGGTGTCTTTAGATAGATTGACCAAAAATAAGTCGAAAATGAAGAATACAATTTTTCGATATCTCGCTTCGTTTTCGAGATATCAAGGTTCAAAGTTTTTATATACATATAAGCGAGAAAGTAGACTGGACTGGAAAAATCGTCTCGCAATTTGACACTTCTTCTTTTATTCTACATTTTGGATTTATTTTCGGTCAATCTATCTAAAAACATCATCAAATGGCGGCGCCACGGAAACCGTAATATCCCCGATTCTTATATGCTGCCTTCATATTGAGGCCTTTTTATGCCCGCAAAATATGTAATATAAATAGACATGAGCGAATTCAAAAGGTGTTTTTCTATCCGAATTTTACCGACCTGGTTCCCTCCTATGACTCATGCCGTATGCTCTTGAACTTGAATCGTTTAATAGTAGATAATTTCTCTCTTTAAAAATTGTTTTCAATATCATCAAAAGCCATATTGGTTGCCCCTCTGTCCTTGAAAAATTAATTTAAATATTCAAAGCAGATCTCTACAATAGTCTAAGCTTTCTAATGTTGGCATTAACAAAACAAACTATGCTAAAAATGTTCCTATTACGAGGGTTCTCACTGTCCTAACTGGACATACCCGCAAATTCTTTGAGCATTGATTGTGCAAAACCCAACAAATTTTGAATTTCGAAATTTGTTTTCTTTATATTTCTTATTTTCGTAAGTATCAAGAAGCAAACAATGAATGGCTATACAGTGAACTCGCGTTAATATTCACATTACATAACATATAACATGTTAACACCCCAAATTTGAATACTTTTTCCTACCATTGTCTACTCTAAAATATGAACTTAGTACAAAAGCTCTAAGATATGAACACAGTTTTTTTAACAATTTTTATTAAATACTTTAAATTTATTACTTATTTATTTAAGTAATAAGAATTGCAAATTTATAATTTTTTTAATGTTTTTCCGCTATTTGTAAATATGAACCAAAGCGAACATCGCCAAAGTGAACAGGCTTAATTTTTATTAGTTCATATTATAGCGAGTTCACTGTACTTATATTTGTTTTTTTGGTCTTAGTCTGTACGTTTTTGGACTTTTATTAAATATTAAATAAATAAATAAATGCTTTCCTAACGAATTTTACAATGTTCTTCAATTTGACTCATACTTATTTAACTTTAACTTTAAAATTCAATTTTTACTCTAACATTTTTCTTTTATAAAAATTCATTTTCCAAAATATCCAATGATTGAATTAATAACAAAATAATCCAAGTGATAAATTTAAGTTTGAGCTCCGTATAGGTTTTGAGCGAACTCGGCCTTTTTTTGCATTGTGTAAATATTTATTTGGCATAAAATTAATAAATATTTACCTCTGCATTTCCACTATTCAAAAGACAATGTATGAAAAAGCCAAAGGGCTTTGATTACAACGTTAGCATTCCACGTTTTAAGGGCAATACAAAAACTTGTTGTTGTTGTTGTTGTTTTACTACGTAAATGGCGCCATGCAACGTGCCGCCGAAAATAGCCGAGAGTTGAATTGAATTGAAATGAATTTTTGGCGCGCTTTTTGCAAAGCATCCGCTTGTAAACAAACCATAAACTGTTGACGTGCGCGCCAAAGGCAGCGTAAACAAGTCATCACAACAGTGGTGAACGAGTGGCGCTCGAACGATGTAAATATTGTGTAATAGTTGGTCGTAAAAGCGTACAATGAACACGACTGCAATAATTGCAGCGCGGCCGGCGGTATGGAGTGGCCGGCGCGTCGACGCGGCTAAGCGGTGCGGCGAGACGAAAACACAGCCACACACACACACACACACACACACCGGTCAGCAAACAGACCAACAGTGAGTGGTGGTAGTGGCAAAAATCGGGCGCGGTAAAACACACATTCGAGCAAACTTGAAGTGGAAATGAGACGAAAAGCGCCTGAAAAAAAAACGACTGGTCATAGTGTAAATCGAGTCAAATTACCAACGGCCGCAACGACCATGAACTTGACTTGCCAAAGAAGCACACCAACAACAACAACAACGCTAAACACCAGCACACAAATAACAATAAAAGCGCTCACCGAAAACTGTAGCAAGCACAAGCAAAACAACAACAAAACAAATGTTTTGAAACAAAAAAATTGTAGGAAAAAGTCACAACAGAAGAGGCAAAAGTAAAATTAAAAAAAATAAGTAGACACAAATATTGTAGCAAAACACAGACGTAAACAAAAGCCAACAAACAAAATACATACGACGGCAATAAACAAACAGCAAAACAAAATACATGAAAATGTTCACAATGACAACAACACCAACAGCAACAACAAAGCTGCTGCTGCTGCTGTTGTTGTTGACGGTGGCATTTTTGTTGTCGTTGTTATAGTTGTTATTGTGGAAGCAACAAATGGCCAACGGATGCGGACAGCGCGCAGCAGCAGCAGCAATGACAAAGCCAATGGCAATAGCAGCGATAACAACAACAACAACAACAACAACAGCAAAAATGTAAACAAGAGCGTCTGGAGCGCGCAATAAGCCCGCACGTCGATGAGTACGAATGGCGTATAAGTAACATACAGCGTTGCCACCTGAGAGCAACGCACAAGAGCGCATTTGTTGGGCTCGCGACACAGCATTCGAATATGCCGTTTCACTTTTTGCGCATTTTTTTGGTGGCTGCCGCCAACACAATTACGGCTCAACCAGTTTCGCGCAAAAAATTCCACATTCAAATACGGCTTCAGAACCGGCAAAGCTGCCAGAAATGTCACATACGACATGCGACATACCCCTCGACTTGGCACTCTCGTATTTTTAACCATACGATATGTGTGGGCACAGTGACTAAATTTTATTACGCAACACATTCTTGCGTCATGTAGATAATTAAATGCCATTTGACAGCTCGCTGCTGGATGATTGCATTGTTGTATTGATCTTGTTCCAACTCCCTTTACAAATGGCATTTATTTGTTTGCCTTTTTTTTTGGTGTATATTTGCCAATTTTTTAATTGTTGGCTCGTTTGTTCACAACTCTTTTATGTTTCATGCCGTCAATTTTCTACTTGTTTTCATTTATGAAAAACGTGTTTTTTGCGCTGCATCGTTTGCTGCCCTGTGGGCGGCACCGCTTGGCAATCACACATAAATATGTATTTGCCCTGCCGCTTTCATCTCTTTGCTTATTTACATATTTGCTCATTGGCAGTGTGCGTGCAACGGACTCACCTTCCAGCCGGCACTGCTATTCGAGTCTCCTTTATCCTTAAAATATGGCACGTTCTGCACCATCCACTCGTAGATCTGGCTCAGCGTCAGGCGCTTGTCCGTCGCCGAGCCAATGGCGTGCGTTATCAGATCCGCATACGACAGATTGCCCCACGCATTGCGGCGCGACGAGTTCTTTTTCGCCGCGTTCACATTTTGCACAGTCTGCTGTGAATCTGAAACACACAAAGGGGGAGTGACTTTATTTTTTTTTTGTACACAACAACAACTCTAGTTGATAATCTTGCAAGCATAAGTCTTCTAACGCGCGACTGGACATTATCAGCATTCGGCATTATGGTTGCTATTAACCCTTTCGCTACAGATTTTTACTGAGAAAAAATAAAATTTTAAATTTTACATCTTAGGCTTCTATGTGGTTGTATTAGCAACATTCCATAAACAATTTTTAATTTTTTATACTCGGACCCTGTATTTTAGAGTGTTTTTCTATGTAATAATTACTTAAACATACAACTTTTTACGCATAACGAAAATTTGAATATTTCTTCATTTACTTCAGCCAAAATTAAAAAAAAAAAGTATCTAAATTGAAAGAAAACGTCAAATTAAAAAGTTATCTCATTTTTCTGCTTCTTCTTCCTTTACTATGTCAAGATATACCATTAAAAAAACGTGTCTACTTCTCTTTTTTAAACTTTAATATTCAGTTTATTAATTTCGTATTTTTCCTAAAACTTCAAACTATTCTATGGACCAAAAAAATATGTATTCTTGAAACCACAGAGGGTTCAGACGTCCACAATGTAGCATGTTGCCATATGGAAACAAAATAGCGAAAGGGTTAAGAGAGCACACAGTCCACAGTGACGCATTGCACGAACTCACCTCCACTTGACAGCTGCTGATTGCTCGCCTTCGTGCTGTCCAGCTCATCCACCGGTTCCACGAAGTTTTCCGGTCTCGGACACGGCCAGGTGTTCGATCGGGCTCTGGTCTGCGGCTCGAAGCCGCCATCGCCGTGCAGCTCGCCGACCAGATCCATGTGCAGGGGATTGTCTGTGGGCGGCGGCGTGGGCCAGTCATGCACGAAGCCCTCCATGATGGTGAATGGATCGTTTATGAGGTGCAGGTTTGCGGTATTCCAAAAACGGGCTGCGCAAAAAATTTTTGGAAGCGTGCGGTGCGCGTGCTAGCAAAAGAGCGCGAATGCTAAACGTTTTGCTCGTCGACACGCAACTGAATGCTGCAACGAAAGGAGTTGACGTGACTTTAGTTGTGTGCATCAAATAATTCAATAATTAATTTTAATTTGATTTCATTGAAATATTATTTTATTATTAATTATTACAGAGTGAACAAGGAACAAAACTTATTATTGTATAAAATTATTTTTATTGAATTATATAAATTTAAAATTAACCAAAAAGAACTTTAAGCCCATTTAGAACCGGAAATTGTTTTTACTTTAAAAGAAAAAAAAACATTTATGAAGACGTTTAACAACTTCAAAATTCAAGATATAACATTAAGTAATAATAAAATATCATTAACCGTTTGAGAAAAATTGTTAATATAACACCGTGCGACAAAAATAAAAAAAAAATTTTCACACCGGAAAAAATCCATATGGACCCGAAACTAGAGACCAAACATAGTAATACTGCGTACTCAGTGTTTCATTTCTACATCCTTTGTCCTTTTAAAAGGACTTCACAATTTTGAAGGGGATAAAAAATTAAAAAAATATACAATATACGCAGTATTACTATATTTGATCTCTAGTTTCACGCACTTATGGATTTTTTGCGGTGTGAAAAATGCTGTCCCACGCGACTTCTCACAGAGCTTTGTGGGAAGGACATACGGTTTTCAAATTTTTAAAACAGCTTATTTAGGTCTAGAAAAGTGTAATGGCGAAATTTTGTATTTTTTTGCAAACCGGGTTGCTGCCCACTATTTTTGTAAAACACAGACATTTGAGTGGTTAGAACTCCCAAAACTTACTTCAATGATATGGAAACATGAAATGTCATTAAATTAAAAAGAGAACATATTTGGTATTTGAACCCACGACCTTCTGGCAGTCTAACGTACTAATCACTGAGTCTTATTATAAGTATAAACTTGAACTTTCAGAGTATTTATTCAGTATTCAGTATTTATTTCAATAAGTATATAAATACTAATTGTTTTCTGTACTATTTATCGATACCAATAAATAACTTTTTATCTCATGGATCAACAGAAATTAACTGAAAATTTAATAACACACATGAAGAGTTTTCTATTGCGGATTTCTTAAAGGTTGTGTGCCTTTTAAACACACAATTTTTTAAACGTTTTGACTCCTTAACACAATGCAAAGAGCTTCCTTTTCTGAAGATTTTAAAAATCCACGCCAATCTATAAGCTTCCTTATGAGTTACCAGAAACATTATTTGTATGATATTTTTTTTACATCTGCTGTAAAATATTTGTAACAAAATTGATCAAACGGATAGTGTAGGACATTTCGAGTCCGACCACTGCAGGTGATTTTTCAATGTGATTTTGATGTGACCGCACTTTTCATTTCCATCCAAATGTTATCGCAATATACCCACCACTCCCTTTATTCACAACAGTCAGTGTCACTGATGACTGTGCAAATTGTGTGTATGCTCGCCTAATTATTTCGACTATGCCATAATTCAATCGCTTGTAGTGTAAACAGCTGATTGCGAGCCCAAGCTGGCGTCCTGGGCTCAGCTCTGGGCCCGCCGCATGAAATGGAATATTTTGCGGCTGATATGAAAGCGAGCACAATGAGAATTTTGTGTAAATATTTATATTAAAAATAGACAGCAATTGCAGCGCGAAGCCGCTGATGAGGTCTATTAATACGAGTGAATCTATATTTTGTGTTCAATTTTATTTTTAAATGCCAATAATCGAGACTGCACTGATTGCAGTCGGACGACAGATAGTACGAGTGTGCTTACGAGACTGTAAACACCAGCCGTGTAAGTTTAATAAAAGCAAAAAATCACAAAGAACAGCCAATCGAGAGTAATCAGTAATAAAGGGCCAGTGAAATTATTCTTGAAACTTTTACATTTCACATGAGCCATGGCCAATTTTCAATTTTCAAAGCAATTTTTTTTCTTTCTACTTTCAAAAGTTTAAATTTGGTTTGAGGCATGGCCAAATTGTGTCGAAATTATTGACAGTGCAGCCAAAGATGTCCAGTGGGCGCTAAACTGGTTTATATTACCTACTACTGATATTTTATAGACGAAATGCGCAATTTGCAAAAACCTGAATCGAAAGTCATAAAAAATTGCATTGGAATTATAAATTATTTGAACAAAGGAATTGCCAACACGATTTGCTTAGAAGATATGACAATGACAATGCTGCTTTGGTGAAATGAAATTGAAAAAGTATAAAATATAAAATAGAAATTATTTGCAATAATTTTTATGTGTAGCATAAGGCACGACGCACACAACGACGCTTCGAATTACCTGAACGACATTTGAAAAACAGTGAACCGGACATTAAATTACCAGATAAATAAAATCCGGAATATTTAAATGTATTCATAGAATATTTAAAAATAGACTTCGTGTAAAGCATTGAAGCAAAGACCATACAACAATTAAGTAGTACAAAGATAATGTTCTATGGTCGTTAAATGAAGCACTTAAAATAAGCAGGAACAACTTAAACAACTTAACAGAAACTAAAAAGTGCTTGAGGGAAGTTAAGACTTATTTAACTGAAGTTTTAATGGCTTCAGATGTGCTAAAGCGATCTTTAAAGTTGTTGACAAATGATCCAAAAGAAAGTAGCTTCAGAGTACTTAAGCCGTGCCTCGTAGTTGTTAAGTACAGTGAAGGAACTTCACAAGGCTTAAGAGATGATCTTCAAAATGCCTAAAATGCCTTCTTGTAATTAAGCTCAACTCAGCAAAGCGAAACTTTAAAAGTTGTTTCCTGTACTGAAGAGAAGCTTTGTAGTTCTTTAAAAACTTATAAAGCACCGGAGACGCGTTTCGTTGTGCTTAAGCAAAGTTTCTGAATGGCTGAGAGAATCTTTTGTTAGATGACTTTTTGTTCAACCGCTTTGACTCAGTTTAAAGCAGCATTTAACAAAAATTTCTCAATAATATTTATTACGAAATTAATTTGAGATCTGTTGATTATTTTACAGTTAGCTCATCTTTCACACAGACAATAACAAGTAACAATAAATGTTATAGTTTTTGCGCATTTAAAACAAATTACACAAAAAAATATGAAACCAAACATTCAAATGTTGCCAGCAAATGATTAAAGCGCAATTACAATGCAATTAAAATTACAATTTCAACTGTGAGTGCGCCAAAGCCGAAATTGAATTACGTACAATAAACTTAGCAATGAAATTAAAATTGGACAATTTTTATGCGAACGGCATAATGACACTTAAATACTTAAGTATATTATGTGCTGTACAATGTACAATAGGAACAATGTCCATTGTAAATGAAAAAATGTGATAGACTGTTACTTGTTTAGATTGGTTTGTGTTTGTAATAACTGATGAAGTGATATTTAGAAAAGCAGAATATTGCAAATTTTTATTAAAAAATATGGAAAATTTTGTTTAAGAACTAAACGTAATTTTACCTGATGATGAATGTTGTAGATTAATTGATCTATGGATTTGATTGGTCGGTCTTTAGATATAGGTGGTTGATCTATAGATTCGATTTACTTAAGCACTCATCAGAGTAATCTCATGTACTCCAAAAATCCATTGAAGATAATTTAAAACTTTCCTCAAGTTAGGTTAGGCTAGGATAGGTTAAAGTGGCTGCGTTTGTATGAGAAACACTTGGGCCTCTATATGGGCCTGGGATACTTCACTTAGTACTTCAAAACTCCTCTCAACTTCTTCGAAGTTTTCTGGATCTGTTGTGAACTCGGATTTCCTAGATTATGTATATTGATTAATATGTAGATTTGATCAGATGAACTCAATCTGATGACCATTTTCGAGCAAAAATTTAAGAGTTACTAAATAAACACAGATTGAACTAAAGTGTTTGTTTGTTTTTTTACCTTGTATCATCATCAAAAGTCAACAGATCTTTTAAAGAATTGAATTTTGTGTCGAGAATCAAGCGACTACATTAACATTTAATAGAGTTCCGCGACTGTCTGGCTTCTGAAGTCTATAAATAAATGTGCACTCTGCGATGTCGTTGTTCAAGTGTCAATTTAAGCATTTTAACTTGTCAGACTGTATTGCACGTGTGTGTGTGTGTTTGTGTGTAAGAATTGCAAACAGACTTCAAATGTTTTAATCAGACAGTGAAAATATTTACTTACAATTTTGTATTTTGCTTAGTAAAATTTCATAATTTTTTTTTTTAATTTCATGTTCATTTTATGGTCATAACATTGCAGATTATTTGCACTGTAGAAATCAGCAGGTAGTGTTCTGCCTGCGAGATGGCCAATAAAATTATGCAAGTGGCTGGCTAAATGCCGTTAATCACTGACAGAGCCGATTGTGTAAACTTGCTGCAGGCATTACGCAAAACGTTCCGCCTCATCAGCACTCATTAGTAGAGTCTGACCGATACCAAATTTTTTGGCCGATGCCGATTAATCGGCCGGAAGGGCGAGTTTGACCGATGCCGATTAATCGGCCGAAAGGGCAAAAATCGGCCGATGCCGATGCCGATTATATAGAAAAAATAACACGAATGAATTCAATCAAAAACAAAGTCTATTTTATAAAATAACAAAAGGAACTATTACATATTGTTTGTAATATTCATCACAAAATAACAAAACAACGAGAAAAGAAATAATTAAAAACTAAATAAAATAATAAGAGAATTCAGAATTCTAATACATTAACATGTATTAAAAAAATAATATGTCACATTTATCCACTGAGAGAGAAACAAAAATAGTGACGTAAATATTGCATACAAATTCAGTTTCTTATTCAACTTAAAATTATGATTTTTATATTAAAATTTGTACTCTCAAATTGCGATCTGTTGTACAGATGCAGTGGGAAGAAGTCAGAAAACAAATTTGAAAAAAATAAAAGGCCTGTTAAAAAATGCTTCCAATTAAAAAAGAAGGATAAGATTGAAAAATTAAATGCCCCTTCTTCTGATATCCACATTAAGAGACGAAATGCATAGACATTTCGAGAAAATCTGTGTTTTTAAGAATAATAATAATTAATAATTGACTGGCACGACAGCCCGCTTACGCGAGACTAAGGCCTAGCTTCCCGCAACCACCCGTGTTGTGCGTGTGAATTTGTACGCGGGTTGAAGGGACCTACAGTTTTATGCCGGTTCCGAACGGCAGGTTGGGAGCTTTTTCATAAGCAATTTTTACTCTCAGAGGTTTGCCATTTCCAGCTGAGAGGACAGCCACCGAAAGAGAAAACGAGTTTTCCCGTTATTTTTTTAGGTGTTATTACAGGCAGTATTTGAAACTGAGGTTGCTGCCTGCGACTAGCGGTCCAACGCACTAACCAACTGAGCCACGGCGGCTCAGTATTTTTAAGAATACCTAGTTTAAAAAAAACATTTCTAGGAAATATTTATATTAAGCAGTATCTAAAAATACATTACTGAAAAAGGGGTATAAGAACCTAAGAACCCGTTGGTACAAAAAATGAAAACAAAAACATGAAAGCAGAAAAATAGGCCGATGGCATCATGGACCAAAAACGGCCGATGTGTCATCGGCCAAAAAAGGCCGATGCCGATTCTTTTTTGTTTTGGCCGATGCCGATAATTATAAAGATAAATTATAGATGCCGATACTAGCCGATGCCGATACCAATTTTATTGGCCGATACTAGCCGATGCCGATTAATCGGTCGGACTCTACTCATTAGTGCTGATAGTTTTTGCCACTGGTACATTCGGTTTGCCAGCACTCATGACTCAGTGACTTGAGCCACCGCAGGCAGACAGCATCGGCGACAGCGACAGGCGCCAATTGGTGACAGTTGGAGCAACGTTTTTCGGTATCAAGTGCAGTGCTTCATCAGTTCGCACCAGTGGCCAATGCCAGAAAACACATTACTTAGTATTGCTCGGAGTGTGCAGTGCGCTCGCCAACTAAATTACGTGAATATAATTGCGGTTGGGCTTTTATAATCAGCAATAATGCTAATAGCCGTGCCACGAGTAAAATCTACAATTAATTGCCAAGTCAATCATAAAGCCAATTAACATTTTTATAAGATCTCAATGGTGAACGTGTGTGTGTGTGTGTGTGTGTGTGTGTGTGTATGATTGGCAGCCTCTCGCTTGGAAGGCGTGTGTGGAAATCTATTCAATATTTCGCACGCGTCGCTTACTGCCGCCACCGGTCTACTCATGTTTGGCTTAGGACAGTCTGCTGCCGAATTTGCAAAACTCCAACAGACCCGTTCTCGAGGCAAACCATGTCGTGCACTTCTACCGTCGCTATCGGCAGAGCTGTGCTGGCGCTGCGAACGGCAAATGGCAATGAAACCATTCAAATCAGGCTAAGCTCGTTGTTCGGCTGCGGCGTGTGCGACTTTTGAGTCGCGCGCCAGACGCTCAGTTGCCACCGTCCGATCGCGACGCTGCTCTGCCCAGCCGCTCGATTGAATTCGGTTTGATTGCGCCATCGGGCGCTGGCCGCCTGCGAGCGTGTGAGTTGGTGTGGGGGCGCAGTCGGCTGCTGTGCTGCGCTCGCGGTAGCTGCGCCGTCGAGCGGTTTATTTCGGTTTTATTGGGGGGAGGGCGCTCGTTTCTGTTGATATTTTCTGAGTCGCTGACGCTTGCGCCAACGCTCACGTCGCAACGCCGACTCGTGTGCTCCTCGCGATGATCGCCCTGATCCTAATTCGGCTTCAATGCAAAGACGTACGACAGCAAAGCGAAACGCCAAATGAACCGCTACGAAAAGTGTACGGCGAAAATATAGCAAAAAGCGTTGAAAACGAGCGAGTCGGCAGTATTCGGCTCGACATATCGCCACGTGAGATCCGCCTTGTGCGCGAGTTCAAACATTTAAAGCATATACAAAGTTTCTTATCGGCAGTGGCGGGGAAGCACTGGCCGGTCAGCGAGTAGTTTTCGCATTTCTCACGGAACCATATTCTGTGAGTGAGTAAACAGGCGAGTGACATTGTACAGTAAGTGAAATCGTCATTATATAAAAATGCAAATAACAATCGCAATTGATTCGAATTCGACTTCATTGTGACTGTACTGCGAGCGCTGGTGTCTGATAATGCGGAATCGGGGCGCAATTGAAGGGGAATGAGAACAGAATGAAACCAAGAAGCCATAGACAATGTCAATGCATTTAAAATCTTTCAAAGAAATGTCAATGAGCCATGCCATGCGAGATCAATGTGCGAAAAAATCGTAGATTTGTATATTCACCAAAGGTACAGAAAAAAAGGTTTTCTTTTTTTAAGGAAATCACCAGTCAGGTAATGTAAACTAAATGCTACTTTTCTGCATTAAAAATTAAGAATCAAGAATGATGTGGTAAATACTTTGATGACGATCATGAGGATGATGTGATAAAAAGAAATTATGAAGCAACTAGCAGGGCCCTGCGGCTTTGCATGCAAATTTGTAGTCAATGGAGCCAATAAATCAAGTTCTTCGTAGCCCTTATCCCTTAACCCTTAACACATATCTAATTATTGTTCATTTGAAGTGCTTTCATCACATTTGAAGACAATTGACGCATTAAGTCATGTTTCCTCATACAAAGTTTTAACCCATCGTTGACCCCTCCAGATTTTTATTTTCGAAAAAATAAAAACACGTGTCAAATTATTTCTAACTAAAGAGTACTTTCAAAAAGTTTGAAGTCAAAAGCTGCATAAAATCTTGTTTCTCCATACAAACTCTTAACCCGTACTTCACCCCGTTGGGTTTCAATTTTCGAAAAAATAAAAAACACGTTTCATATTATTTCTCACTAAGAGTACTTTCACCAAGTTTGAAGTGAATAAGCTCAATAATTCATGTTTTTCACAGTTTGTCCATATAAACTTTTAACCCATCGTTGACCCCATCAGATTTAAATTTTCGAAAAAATAAAAAACACATATCAAATTATTTCACATTTGAAGTACTTTTACCAAAGTTGAAGTCAAAAAGCGTAAAAAATCATAATTCTTCATACAAATGTGGAACCCTTGGGTCAAAGCTTAAAGTTTTGATTCTCAAAAAAATTAGAAACACGCTTCACATTATTTTTAATTTCAAGGGTTTTCACCAAATTTGAAGTCAATAGGCCCATCTATGTATGGTTTTTTCGTAGTCTTCCCGTATTCGCACATAACCCATTATTGATTCGGTTAAATTTTGATTTTCGAAAAATAAAGAATACGTGTCGAATTATTTTTTATTTGAAGTATTTTCACCAAATTTTAAATCAATAGGCCCTTTAAATTGTGTTTCTTCATACAAAACCTTAACCCATGCTTTGGTTCATTTTCAAGATGTACCTACAGTTTAAATTTCGTATTTGTAGCTTCAGCGGTTTGGGTTGGGCGATGATGTATCAGTCAGTCAGTCAGGACAAACAATTATATGTTCAAAGATAGAAGATATCTGTTATTTGTCAGTAATATTTTGACATCCTTCAGCTCGAATGAATAAAATTGTCCTGTGATACTAGATTAGGTTTAAGAATTCCTAATTCTTTATTATTTACGTTTAATGTTGAAAAAAAATCGAAGTTGTGGTAAGTAATCGAATTTTTTTTAATGCCAGCCATTGCCGAGCCCATTTTCCTTTCTTACTGCAATCACATTAGATTCTTGGCAACATTCCCTGCTTTGATTCAGTCCCCCAAGCACTTTAAAACAATCTTAAAGTTCATTCGATTATTATTTCCAACTCGTTCTTAATCACTTTACATTCTAAAGCACCTAATTAAAATAAACAAACCTCGCTATATCTGATTCCATTTCAACTTCGCTTTCCTAATAGGTACATCGAAAAAAAAACTCCACAGTCGCTTTACATATTCACGTTGCTGCGCAATTCAACTAGTTTTCTTTAGTTTTATTAAGTTTACCAAAGCAACCGCATCATTATACAAGAAAAAAGTTTGTTTTCTTTTGGCCGATCCCGCTGCGGTGTAAAACGCACCAACACACTTGCATCACAAACTCTCAGGCAGCGCTGGGAATTTCTGCATCTCTATTTTGCTCGATGATTTCTTCTCGCCACCTTCAACTCAAAATACATTCTATATATTTTCAGCAAAGGAAACAATCAAGCAAAATATGCTAACAGAAGCTTTGGTCTTTGTGACTTTTGTACCCCCGCCGCCCGCCTCCGCCAGCGCCCAACCAACCGCTCGTTCTGTTTACAAACACAACAAAAATCTCACCACCACAACGCAGTCTCGCATACCTGCGGCGGCGCTGGGCCCACTAAAAGTGGTAAAGTGTTTGGTTGGGCTGTGGGCAGTGGATGGCGGTTGGTGGTGGGGCGAGGTAGCGCGCGAATTAAACGCTGCTCATTTGAGTGCGCAGTTTGAGTGTTTTATTCCTTTGCTCTGAATTTTTCACACAATTTTTTTTCATTCGAATTTCCTCTGCTTTGTGCTCAATCGTTCAACTTTGATGTTTCAAATCTATTCATTACGTGCTACTCGCTACAGGGCAAAGTGGTGCGGAATTCCGAGAATTCGCTAATGAAAAATTTTCATTTCTCAACATTTTTTCCAGCTGTCAGCGCCTACACTCGTTTTGTCCACACTCGCGTGATTTATGGCGATAATTTGTGAGTTGCCTTTCAATGGTTTTCTTTTTTTGGAGAGATTGTAGCGCGAAAAATAGTCACTTGCCGCGCTGTCTGTGCAGCGCGCTGATAACTCTCGATAATTTCAAGTGCTGCCATCAAACGTGCGCATTCGTGTTGGTGGCGATTTTGTCCTCCCCCTTGTTTCCATTGCCAGCCCCCAAGATTTATCTTATCGCCGCGTTTTATGTAATTTTTCATTTAGAGAACTTCACACTGTTTGGCTCGCATGCTCTTCTTTTCGCTCGCTCTCTCGCTAGTTTCTAGCATTTGTCGATCGCCAACCCTAACCTTACACTATACAACTATTATTTCTGTCTTATCACGGTTTATAGTGTTCGCTGTATGGTGTGCTTGCACTCTAAACGAATCACAAAAAGTATTCTTGCATGAAAACACTAAACATTCTCAAGTGGGGCGCACTTGTTGGCCTCTTTATTTAACGCGCGCGTATTCGGCGCTTATCAAACTACACCACACACCACCAGCCAAAGCTGCACACATTTCCATACACATACACACACACACACACACATCGACACACAGACGTTCGTACGTACATGCTGATGAGGCAATGAGATAAATTATCAATTTTATTCGCAGCAATTTATTGCCACTTACAATCGCTGCGGCTGCCGGTTGGGCGCGTTCTGCTCGCCACGCCGAAGCGCGCTCGCTCAGCTCGACTGCTTGGCGGCAGGTATTGAGAATCGAATGCGAGAATGTGTGACAAGCGATTGTTTTTAAGCGACTTCTCGAACAAGCAAGACACGTCCAGTCAGCCTTTAAACGGCTTTGTGATGAAGTGAGAAGAAATCATTCAAAAGTCGGGACACAAATATCAAAAGTTGTATTAAAACATTGAGTAAGCGTTAGATAGCCATTCTTACTTAATTCCAGCTAGCGATTCAGTCAACTTTCGACTTAAAGCGGCTGGAAAGTAATTCTAAGAATGAAGGAGAATCGAAGAAAACACATTGAATGTTGGCAACTACAAGAATCTGCTTTATATTGAGTACTTAACCCTTTCGAGAGTACTGCCATAATACATACCACCAAGTTTGTAATGCTCCTCAAAACATGTATTCAAATCTTATGACCCACGCAAAATATTTATTCGAATTATGTCGCCGGTTAAAAGAATGATTTCAGAATTAGTAAGTATGTAACATAATTTTATAGCCCCAAAGAGTATTTTGGTTTTCAAAATTAAGTTCCTTGACGAAAGGGTTAAGTCTCCAATTTGAATGCAACTCATAGTTGGCTCTCTCCCGCCTTAGAAAGATTGAAGTGGTTGTCAAAAATTTAAACAATTTAGGAAGCAAAAAGTCCAGAGCCAAGCTAACAACTATGTATAAACAACCTCTGTGTTGATTCCGAACTCCAGGGAACTTTATAATCTATTAATTTCATCATTGATTTATTGTCCGTAATGGTTGTTATTTTCCTAGCTGAATAAAGTATTGAACTACTGAACTATTCATGAATCACAGCCGAGTCATTTTGATACTAATTCAAAATTGCTGCCTCATCCGCCAATTCTAACTTTGGAGTGTTTACACAGAAAAAGTCGAATGTTTCCACCGGTCGTAAAGATAAGCAGGTGAGCATCAGGCCATACTACGGTATGGTAATCAAGAGGCAATGCCATAATCGGCTAATATGATAATGTTTCTACTCTCTTTCACGTTTACACACTCTTTCACCGAGCCACTGCCGCATAGTGGAATGAGGCACGTTGGCCTCACAGCGGCAGACAGTCAACCGATAAACGCAGCGCGTACAGACAATTAACACAAGAAGGCCCGGCGAACTCAAGCTACCTAAAAAAACTTAAAATTTAGTCAATTAGACTCGAATATTAAATACTAACTTTGTGTTTAAATTGTTTTTTAAAGAAAATTAATGAAAACTCTTCAAAGAAATTTCAGTGAAAATTATATATTTCAAACACCAATAAAATAAAGTAGTGCTTGTAAATGAAAAAGTTAAATTTTTGACACATTTTTACAAGTTTTTTTATACCACATAAAGTTTTATTGCAAATAGCTCTGAAGCCAACAGAAAATGTTGTCTCTTAGCTAAGTGCTGCAAATTTAGGTTAAACATTTTTTGAGAAATGCTTTAGTTATTTTATTTTATTCTATTCTATTCTATTCTATTCTATTCTATTCTATTCTATTCTATTCTATTCTATTCTATTCTATTCTATTCTATTCTATTCTATTCTATTCTATTCTATTCTATTCTATTCTATTCTATTCTATTCTATTCTATTCTATTCTATTCTATTCTATTCTATTCTATTCTATTCTATTCTATTCTATTCTATTCTATTCTATTCTATTTTATTTTATTTTATTTTATTTTATTTTTTTATATTTTATTTCATTTTGTTTTATTTTATTTTATTTTATTTCATTTTGTTTTATTTTATTTTATTATTTTTTTCTTTTTTTATTATTTTATTTAATTTTATTTCATTTTATTATTTTTATTTAATTTTATTTCATTCTACTTTATTCTATTCTTTTCTATTTTATTCAATTTTTTTATTTAAATTTTATTTTTCAGAGCCCATGTGACTCGCCGGGTTTTCTAGTGTTAAATTCTACTAAGTTCACGATTGCAGACAGTCGCTGTCGAGCATTGCAGGGCACAGATACGCCAATACACACGAGTGCGGCGGCCGCTGCTATCGCGCGCCAACACAAACGCACGCACGCACACAGAGAAAGCGAAAATAAAATTAATAAGAATAAGAGAAATTTTGAAAAAATTAAAAACGAAAACGTAAAATTGATCGGGGCGCTGCTGCTGCCGCTGCTGATGACGACAGCGATCGTCATCATCAACAACGCAAACATCATTACGAGCAGCGACAGCGACAGCGGCAGCGGCGTTCGAAAAGAATTCAGAAAAGTGGCTATGTGGCAGCGACACAAGTGCAGCCGGCAGCGACCACTACAATCGCATCAAATGAGCAGCAATTTGAAGTGAGCAATTTGTAGAATTTGCAGCAGCAGCAGCAGCAACAGTGGCAGCGGCAGCGGCAGCGGTGCTAGCATGTCGGCATAGAGCGCCAAGAGGGCACTTCCAACCCCATATGACGACTACTCTATGGTCAGTTCGCAGCGGCGGCGGGCGAGCTGAGGGCGTGCCAGAATGATTCCAATGCACGAGTACATTTTCGCAAGTTTGAATATGAATTTAATTGTAGTTGTAATAAAAAATCAGTGCAAATGCTTGCAGAATCAAAGCACAAAATAAACGTTCATCTGACGTCCAGCTCTATTAATATCTCAGAGTTCAACTTTATTGACGCCTTGCACTGACCTAACTCACAGCATGCGCAATAGAACAACAACAACAACACCAGCCAGCCAGTTATTTGAGTAGTGCGCGTTGAGTCGGCCCCCAAAAACATATAGCAACAACTGCCCTGCCGGCGCACACATTTGTGCGTGACCAAAGCTTCAATGTAAAACGAAGTCACAAGCGTTGGCAAAATTTTTAAGGCAAATACTTTGGTGTTTGTATTTATTCACAATTCGATTGAAGCGATAAACTATGGAACTATTTTTAGATCATTAAACAAAAACTTAGCGGCGGCTTAAAGCAAATTTGCATCTTGAAAACACAGAGACAAAAATAATTGACACACTGACAGGCGCGTAATGGGGCCCGGCGGTGGAGCGGGCGGCCAGCAGCGCGTCACTGCCACCATGCACGATCTGTCAATTTGTGGAACGGCGCACAGATCAAGTACGGGTCCACGGCGCAGCACCGACGCTGCGCTTGGCAGTGCCCGAATTCGCCAATAACGACACACAGCCGCGCACTCGGTTCGCGTATTGTACGTCGCCCCCAATGCGCACTCGTCGTCGTCAGACGTCCGAGTTAATTATAGTAGAAATATGTAAATCACACACACGCGCGCACACACTCACGCACTAGAGCGCACACATGCTAATGCATAAAACTAACAACAATAATCAATTTGTTAAAGCTTGCCAACACCCTACATCGAGTATTCAAAAATCACGGTCAGTCCGTCGAAAGTTTGGGAATGAAGTGCGAAAAATTTAGAAATCTTTCAATTGAAATGACCTTAAAGTATTCGAGTTTGTATTAACTTATTTTTAAATATTTGTATTTGTTTTTCTGTTTAACTAAACGGATGAACGGAAAGAAATTGAAATACTCTCAAAGAAGAAGAGACCATCGATTTTCATGGCAATAACTTTAACGATTATTCCAGTAGTCGAATTAGTTGGTTAATTGTATTATTAACTTATTTTTAAATATTTGTATTTATTTTTCTGTTTAACTGAACGAAGGAACGGAAATAAATCAAAAGAAGGTTAGCCCAAACAGTTAAACCATATTGAGAGGAGCAAAGATTTTCATGGCAATAACTTTAACGATTATTCCAGTAGTCGAATTAGTTGGTCAATTGTATTATTAACTTATTTTTATATTAAATATTTGTATTTATTTTTCTGTTTAACTAAACGGATGAACGGAAAGAAATCAAAAGAAGAGAAGCCCAAACAGTTACCCCATATTGAGAGGAGCCAAATTTTCATGGCAATAACTTTAACCACTATTCCAGTAGTCGAACTAGTTGGTCAATGGTATTAACTTATTTTTAAATATTTGTATTAATTTTTCTGTTTAACTAAACAAAGGAACGGAAAGAAATCAAAAGAAGGTTAGCCCAAACAGTTAAACCATATTGAGAGGAGCTAGAATTTTGTGCCAATAACTCTAGCGATTATCCGCACCAGCATTCAGAATGAGTTCCGCGCTGGGAAATTTTTTTTTTTTACTTACACGCAGAAGAAGGTTGGTTATGAAGAGAAAACTGGTGAACACCCTGTTTGAACTTGTTGCGGTTATAAGTGTCAACAAACATTTTGTAGAGAAACCAAGCGATTTAAATGAAACATAAATGTTCGAAACGCATGTTTCCCTTTAGCACCAAACTTAATACTTTAACCCTGCATTACTATCGTCTATTACTCTAACGCCATTACTAACTATGGGTGTAATCCACCCACAACTTTTGATTATCTGTTTTACTTATCCATTGAGGTAAAATAAACAAAAATCAAATTTTTTCGTAATCAGAACATCATAACAAGTAAAAACAAAAATAAATTATTTAATTTTGTTAATTCACTTATTTAATATAAACATTTGTTTATGTGCATCTCATTTCAAGAAAAAAAAATATGAAATAAAAAGTTGTATTGGGAAAATAGCCACATCTTGCACAATTTTTAAGCTATTTTTCTTGGGCATAGAATATTATTCTTGGGAATAAATAGGTAATAAATAATTATTTAATAATTTTTTTCGGATCGAGGTAAAATTTTGCGTAAAAACTCAAACAAAAATCAACAATATACCTGCTACTTTTAAAGGTTACACCGTGCGACAAAAATCAAAAAATTTCCAAACATACGAAAAAATCTATATACTTGCAAAACTAGGGGCCAAATGTAGTAATACTGCGTTTTTTAGTTTTTATCTCTGACGTCAGGATCTTTTTTAAAGGACTTTAAAATTTCAAGGATATGTTTATTTCAAGGAATTATTTTAAAAATTGAGCGTATTGAAGAATAACAATATTGGTATCAAATGAAAGAGAAAAATCCTTAGAATCTTAGAAAATTTAATGTTTTGGTACAAAAGGACGAATAGGTATTGAAAATGTCCTTTTAACTTTAAACTAAACTTTATCCTTGAATATCCTTGGAAATTTCCAATAGTTTTTTTTTTAATATATCTTAAGGACTAATATGTACACTACTACATCCTTGAATTTCGTCCTTCTAACTTTATTAGTTTAAGATATAACAAATTTAATGTTATATAAATAGTGTTACTTATCCTAGAGCATAATTTTTAAGTATTTTCTACTAAGTTCTTCATTACTAACAATCGGTGTTAAGCACCCAGCAATTTTATAACGCCACTACTATCGTGGGTGTAACACACCCAGTGACTTTTTAAAACAATTGTATAAAAGCATCAGCTTTATTTATGCTTTATTTATGTTCAATCTAATCGAACACAAATCAAACTGCAAATCGCCCAGAAAGAGATTTTCAAACAAAGTGGACTCTTTGGTTAGGTTTTATAATTGTTTAAAATCATTTCATCTAATCTCCGCTTGAATTCAGGCGCTGATTGCATAAATTTTTATTAGAAAATAAAATAAATTGTAAGCAAAAGGTAAGCAAAAATCTTGGTCGCACTATCAACTGACTAACCAATCGGCTACTCATAGCCTGTTTGGTCCCAGATAAACCAGATACCAGTTTGGAGTAAACACGATGTTATCTGAGATCCAGCAAAGCATAAACAGCTACATTTGCAAAACAATAAAATAATTACAAGTGTCAATTTCTGTCTGACAAATATTGCTATTGAGTCTACGGAAGAAATGCAAATTCCAATCGTATTTTGCTGATACACTCACAACATTGTGATGGGCATACTATAGTGTGTTGTATAAACCTGTCCTGCTTATATCACACAACTTCCTCGTGTCATCTCTGTCATTAAGCCCCAAATCCGTTTGTTCTCTGAGACTGATTAACAATATTTTAACAAAATTGTATAACAATTTAAAAAGCCCACAGTGAGCTCACCGGTTAAGCCGCCAAAAATAGGTCACTATAATTGTTATTTATTCACTTTTTTCCCGCTTTATCTGCTGCAATTCTAACGAATTTTTCAACACATTTTACGCGCTCGCTGCTGATAAGCGAACGGACAATTTTATGTGACACGGCCGTCGAGAGCTGAACAGTGTTGTTGGCGTGCGTGTTTTCCAGCGCCTGCAGCAAGCCGGCCGCGCTCAGCCGCTGCCATCAAGGCTGGATATTTCGATTTGGTAGCGTGATCCACATGCGAAGCGCTGTGTGGGTGTAGGGTGCCGCTCGAATGGCCATGTCTGCTTGCGCTACTATCGCAAATAAATTTAATGAATTTCAATGTCGCGCTACTGGCACGTCAGCTGTCGCGCCGCGTGTGCTTGCACGGGCCGAACGCCAAACATGTGGAAAATGAAATGGAAAGAACTGGCAGAGCACATGAGGCGGCCCGAACGACAGCCAGCAAGCTGCACACCTCGAAAAGTCAAAAGTGCCACGGGGCGAACGCGGGCAAAGGGCGCCGCAGCGGTGCGAAAAGCAATTAACAAACTGAAAGAGTAAATAAACAGTAAAGCAGTCAGACGAAGGAACTGCGAATTCTCAGCAGAAACACCAGAAACTGCCCAAATGTGGTACACGCGACACAAAGTCGAAGAACAATCAAACCGCAATCAACTAAAAGCTAAAAAAGCAACAACTACAACAACAATAAAAAAAACAGAGAATTGCAGCGCAGATTGCGAAGAAAGCGTCCAATGCAAAAGCAGTCAAAAACAAAGCAGCAGCTTGGGCGGCGAAAGCAGGGAAGCGGCAAGAGTTGTGCGCACGGCGGCAGCAGAGAATTTATAATTAAACGGCACTTGTTACGTAAGTGTTAATAATTTCTATGCTGCTGCGCATTGTTGCGCCTCTATGTTGTTGTCGCTTCGTACTTGATGGGTTTTGTTTATTTTATTGGACCAGGTATCTGGACACTCGACTTGGACCGTTTCTCGAGCTGCGGCCGCTGTTCATTTGCCTCCGAACGAGTTGCCGCCGCGCGCTGACGCCTACAGCCGCCAGCTACTGGCCAGATGTGTGGCGGCGGGCTCTATCGCTGCGCGGCTGTGTGTGTGCGCGTATGTGCTTGAGAGTATCTGTAACATTTATTACACTTTACTGTGATCTTTTATTTCGTTGCGTTCATTTTTTCGCTTTTTGTTTGCTGTTGAAAATTTTCCATGCTGATAATTTATTGCAGTAAAAGTTCATTAATATTTCATCAAAATAAAATTGCAAGCGCTCTCGCTCATTCGCTGTCGTTCTCTCTCTCTCTCTCTATCTGTGCCTCTTTATATGTAAATAGTTGAACGTGAAATTCCAATTCAAAATCTCAAACTAAAAAGCTCAGGCCAAAAAGAATCAACGCTCTTGGGGCGGTTTTCAAAATTGTAAATGCGTAGTAAAAAAGCACAAAATTTTACCGTCAAGAAAAAAACTGAAAAACAATAAAAAAAATAAAACGAAAATTAAAATTATAAAGAAAAAAGAATGCCCACGTTTGACAGCCGTTGGCCGAGCATTCTGTAGCGAGTATTGAAAGCCTAAAGAAAAAAACCAGTCAAACGTGATCGAGAGTAAAGTAAGTCAGCGTCATCGGCACCGTGCGCCGTCACCGTCGCCAGCAGCGTCTCCAACATTCCCAGCACCATTAACGATGAGACGCTATCGCCGACGTCGTGGCCAGCGTCGACGTCGACGTCGACGTCTTCGCTGTGGTTGTCAGCAGCGCGCGCACACTGCCGTCAAAGCGTCAAAGTGCCATTATGACAGAATGTCCACGTTTATAGCATTTGCGGTGCGGCTGATAATGCCAACGAATATGACGCTGACGCCCGTAATGACAATGACGATGATGAAAACGATGATGATGATGATGATGGCGATGGCTAAAGACGTTGGAGCTGCCGGCAGGCAGCAGACCGCACGAGATCGCACTGTACCGCGCCATATCTGCTGCGTCGATCCAATGCGACCGCTGCCGCCACATACCGCGCGTCATAGTCTCACACACAAACGTTTGTGCGTGCGTGTGTAAGCTCGGAGCGCGACCGCAGCGCCAGCAGACGGCCGGGCTCTGCGCAGCGTGATTCTACGCTCATTTTAATTGTTTGTGCTTCGGCTTCAGTCGCTCCTGCTGCTGGCAGCGCCGCGTTCTTGCTTGGCACACAGACACACAGCGCGCTGCCTTAAACGTCTTTACGCTTGAAAATTGCCCGCTTTGCTTTTAATTTCGCGCATACCCCACTTCTCGGCATTCGCTTAGCTGCTGCTTAGCGGCCGTTGTGGCACTTTATTTTTCTTACTTTTGTTTACTTTTTCAATTTTCAGCTTTCAGTGCTTCAATGGGCACTTGGTGCCCATCGCAAGCGCAGATTGTTTCGCTTGCTTCGCTTTACGGTGCACGTTCTTCGTGCAAGCCGTTCGCATTACTTTTATTTCTTTCACTTTTTTCACTTTATTCTGTCTTTTTTCTTTTTACTTTTTGCCAAACCTGTTCCTTACAGATTTCAGTCTTCAGATTTCAGCTTTCTGCCGCAACGGTGCTCCCCAACGCTCGATTTGGTGACATCTGGAGCAGCGACCACATGGCTTCGCTTTGTGCATTGTCTTGTTGCGTCTCTATGGTGCGCTGCTCACACAATTCTTCCGGTAACATTCTTCAGCTTTGACTTATCTTCGCTCAATTAAGATAATAAATATGCATATCTGCTCGTTTTCACAGCAGACGGCTGCGGCATTCATTCTGCGTGCACTCTGAGCGTTGCATATCGACTGGCCGACTGTATTGTCAACGCTCGAGGCGCGAAATTGACAGTAGTGATTATGGAAAGCAACTGGCAAACTTTGACCCTAAACGGTAATCATGGAGGCTCGGCATTCTAGTTCAATCCATTCAAAATATTCAAAGGAATCTAAGGAATTTCTATTTCAAGTACGGAAAAACTTGTTCAACTTTTTCGAGGAATCAATCAAAGCCACGGCATAGTTTAATACTAGAAAGACAGCAAGTTTTCTATACCTACAAAGACCACATATTATATCCGCTGATATCTCGAAAAGTACACATCGGATTTGGCTAATTGTAATTGTAGAACCTTAATTATAGAACTAATTGTAGAACCCGATAAAAAAATAAAAGTCAGCAAAGCAAAAGTTCAAAGAAATACTAAATAAAATACAGATATTTAAAAACTAAAGACCCTCAAAATGACCGCTATGGACTTTTTAGTGTATAAAAAGTTCCAGATAGTTACGGATGTTACAGGCTCTCTCAAAGTGTCATTAACCCTTTCGACCCCAAAGTTGCCTGAGAGCAATTTCACCTATTTGTCATCTTATAGCAAAAGCTGCGATTGATTTATGGGTTTAATTTAAGTAGGCACCAACAAATTAATATTTTTAGAAGTGAATTCAAAGCAAATTACAAAAATTGTACTCTTATCCTCAAAATAATTTCCAATAATTTGCAGCGATATCAGGGAAAGTTTGTGTTCTAATTGAAGTCTACGAATTGGGCGCCTTTGGTCAAAACACTGTTTCTTTAATAATGGTTAAATAAAATCAAAAAGTGATAATTTTTCTGTAATAAAAAATATTGATACAAAATTTATTTAACCCGTTTTAAGCTAAAAATGTTCAAAAGTTAATCAGCTCTAGAACTCTAACAAAGAGGCGTGGTGACTTCAAATGTCGTGTGCACACTTCTTAGGGAAGTGTCTCATGATTTAAATACCAAAAGTAATATCGAGATACAGGGTAAAATTCGGGGTCGAAAGGGTTAAACTCTAAGCAATGATTTGTAATGAAAATACGCCTAAAAACTAATTCTATACATATTTTAAATTGTTTCGATTAAATTCAGAACCATTTCATGACACTTGAAAATTAGTTTAAACAACAAGATAACTTGTAAACAATAACAATTTAATGATTTTCGAATCCCACAAAAAGAAGAAGTTCCCAGCTTCTAACGATTCTAATTTTGTAATTCTTTCAAAAAGCTGTTGCAAAAAGAGATCGCTAAGCTTATAAAGTAGTTTTCTTAATTGGCAATTATCCGCTTTACAAGGATGTTATGTCTTTTTGGTTTCAAGTTCTCAAAAAGTATGAATATTGATATAAGAGAATGCAAAAATATCGACATTACTGTTATCTCAATACAATACAAATGGCACCGTGAATTCCAGTGACGCCCACTTAGTGCTTTATCGATCATATTTAGGGTTATTCAAAATAAAAACGCAAGAAAAATAGTTTAGTGCACAGTAAGTTTTTACCAAAACATTATCTATACTTCTCAACTTCTTCTTTTACCAAATTCTCTGTTGATAATGCCAAATATCAACTAGTGAAAATTTTAATGCAAAACTATAAAATTAGATGAGAACTAAAAACCATTTCAATAGATGTTGAAAAAACTATATGGAGCATAAAAAGCGCCGAAGAAAATATTAACTGAACACATTTAGTAAATTTTGCTGTCTACACATTTCATCGCATCTCCCCCATACAAACAGTTATTTATACTCATATCCGTTTTCCACTTATTACTGCAGCGTTCTGCAAGTGCGGAGAAAGTGGCCGAAAGTGGCTCATTACGAAGCAGCTTAAAGTGCACCAAGTTTTAGGTGAACTGCAAGTATGTGAAATGTGATATTGAAAAGCTGTCGATCCTGTTGCAAAACAGCATTGACATTCGGTAGCAGTTTCCATGAGCATTTGCCCAGATACTCGTTTAGCAGTTTTTGATTAATGTGCCGCGATACCAATCCACGTCACAAGGCCCAATTGCAACAGAATATTTCTTCTTTTTTTTCACAATTTTACACTGAGAATACATTAAAATTACTAAAGCATTGCATGTTTACGGATGTTCAGTATGTTGTTGACTGCAACTGATCTACTAAATATAAACCATATGTTTACAAAATCTATTTGTGGCCAGATTATGAGTTCAAGTTCAGCAAAATCGAGTTGACGTTTTCAGCAATGTCTGAGGCGTGGTGAGAGCATGAAAACCCAGAGTTGCTCATGTTGTCATTTAGTTTCGAATGGAAGTAAAAATCTGTTATATGTGGAGCCTAGGTCCATTGCACTAATCTGCCATATTAGGAGTAAATTCTGAGTAACTTTCTTCTGTTCTATGTGGTGTATTCTGCAGCCATTCAATAAAAGATCTGAGTTGTATGGGGAAAATTAAACGTGAGTTGAGCTAAACCTTTTCAAATGATAAAATAGAATTTGTAGAATTGTCGAGTCCTGTCTGTCCAGTTTAGTCTGACATGCGAAATGCTGCAATAGTGCAAAAATTAACACCACATACAGTTTGTAAAGTAAATGTTTGCAAATTTAAAGAAGGTAGAAAATTATTTTAAAAAGCTTAAAATATAACAGAAATTGCAATATTTTGAAATTATTTGTAAAATATAGATTAATTGAATATTTCACTCTCATATAATATCAAAGTAATGTATATTTGATTCGGGCATTGAAGGGCGAATTGATTTGAAAGTATCTCCTGGACGACCCAGAAAACTGTCTCACAGAGAAGAAAGAAAAATCATCCGAAAAGTTCGTGAAAACCCCCGTATCTCAATAAGGCAAATGGCTTTGGATATAAAAATAGAATGCGGAACTGATGTATCTCATGAAACTGTTCGGAACTGTACGGCGCCAAATTTTCAATGCAATCTTGGTTTTGAAAGAAGACGAATTTTTTAAAAGTTTGAAGTATAGCTACATTTCCTTTTTTACTTTTTTACACTGTTTTCGCGTACCAAATAGACATTACTATTAATTTATATCTTAAAAAATTTCAAAATATTGCAATTTCTGTTATATTTATAAGCTTTTCAAAATAATTTTTCTACCTTTTTTAAGTTTTCAAACATTTACTTGACAAACTGTATTACAATCAATCAGTCGATCAATTTTATTTATTACATACATACAACAACAATTCCTTGATACTCGAAATTTTTCGAATTTATAGTATGATTGATAAGCAATCTCTGCAGATTCACCAAATCGATCTCATCCCCAATGTGAGCCGGCTTGAGGTGCAGTTTAATATCTTCCAGAGTTTAAAATTTTAGATTGAATTTTCTTATTTAAGTATCTACAACTACTCATGTGCGTACATATGTATTTTCCTATTTACCCAAAAGTCACAGTGGCGCTGTTGACTGTCACAGTGGCGCTGTTGACTGTCACAGTTGTTGTAGACGTAGCTGATTTCGATGCTGGACGCTGCAAATCTTGGCCGGCGGCCGTCAGACTTCAATTAATCCAAACTATTTGTCACAAGTTCACTTGCTGCACTCACTTTTTTGCTTTTGCTATGCGTTGATTTACTTTGTTTTGTTTTGACCGTTGCTTTCTTTCTTTTTATTTTACGTACGAATGAAGTTTGGGATTAGATCTGTTGTTGTTGTGATTTATGTGGTTTGTTTCCTTTTGCTTTAGCGTAAACTGAAACACATGTGTGACATTTGTAGGGTTTTCCACAGCACTTCGCCAACACTGAGGTGTGCTTCGACGCTTGCAGCTCGTTGTGGTTGCAGACTGAATTTTCGTTTTTGAAAAACTCACTTTTGCACTTTTCAACTGAACCGAACTGAAAACTGAACTCGGCCGATTTGTGTTTTGCGTTGATAATTTCAATTTGTTGCTGAGCGCATTTTATGTGCACTGGCTGACTGACGGCGACTTGCTGGGAGCACGCTGCCTCTGCAACAGAAATAGAGGAGACGTAGAAATGATCAGCTGCTACGCTGCTTACCGTCACACTGTCTCACTGTCACTGTCACTGTCGATTGGTGTCGCGTTTGCCATGCGGTTGTCCGTTTTTCGAGCCACACACCTACGAACTTTGCTATTTCGCAGTTATTTCTTCTAATATCTTCAACACATTTGTATTCCATTCAAATTTTATTCGAGTTCGCTGCGCGGTTCCACGCCATTTAAACAATTCGCGCACACCGCGGTTCGCAATCTGAACGAGTCGACTGTGAAAACCCGTTGTGGCCGCCGTTCGCAGCAGTGCGGGCCGTGTCCGAGGCGCGGCCGGGAGACGGACGTTCGATCGGACGGACGTGGACGTGGACGCGGACATGGACGTGTACATGGACGCAGAAGTTGTGCTGCGCGCTCGTATCTGTCGCCAGCTCAACGGGCTCCACGAGCGCCGCGAATCAAGATCGCACCGCAGCAACGGCAACGGCAGCGACTGCGGCAACGGCCGCTAAATCGCCGCCATCTGCTGCTGCTGCTACTGCCGTGGCGAGTGCCGTGAAGTGGTGCGACGCGACGCGACGCGGCGTAGTGTGGAATGGCGCACGGAACGCTGTAATGATACGACGTAAAATAAAACCGTCACGTCATCAATTCATGCCAATTTCGAGTCGAATTTAATTGAAATTCGAGTTGGAACGACAATCGACTGGCCGCAGCGCGCGTCGCCCAGTCTTTCGCGTTTTCCCTACGAACACTTCTTCGGCTTCGTGTACTTTGTTTTGGTGCAGTCTTCTGCGCTTACAAATGTTTATAAACCGAAGCTCGCCTCGCGCACGTTTCGGCGCATCTTGTCTTTGACTTTTTTCAGCATTTTCCCTCGCATTACCGTAAAAACAGTGCATTAAGCATAAACGATGTGAAGCTAATGTGCGCGCCATTAGCCCGCGGACGGACGTTGGGACGTATGGAGAGCGGAAAACGTTTGGGCGGGCATTTGGCTGTGGCCGCCGATCGCGGATCGCACGATTTTCGAAACGTTTTCCAAAAATATTTCATGTGATTGGCTGCTGGTGGGGCGATTGGCATGAATTCGCGGTTCTCTGTCAATAGAACGTTTTCTCTGCTGTCGGTCACTCGATTCTTCTCGCCGCGCCGCGTCTCGCCCGCTCGCCGTCTCGTTTCGCTTCTCGCCATTAGCATTTCGCGTTTCGTTTCTCGTTTCTTCGCGCTCGTCGTCTTTCATTCGATCTACGTTTTATATTTGATTTTATTTTATACTTTCTGCTCTTACGCTTCGTTTTCCTTTTGCGTTTTGCATTATGCGATTCTGTGTGTGTCTCTGATTTCGTTCCGTTTCTCGCTCTTTTTGCCTTTTGCTCGAATTCTTTTCGCCGTTTGCACCTCTTATTATTATTATTATTGTTATTACCACTTGACTCCGTGTCGCTGTGTCGTTGCTTCGTCGATTATGATTACGTTAAAAAAAATTCAAATTCCCAACGCAACGAACGACCTCGTGGCTTCTTATCGAAGAAACTCTAGTACAGACTCTACTTGCTTTCTAGTTGGATGCGAACAGACAACTGACTCGGCTCGACAGACCCCAAACGCCATTCGCTGTATTGGAGGCAGGCATTCATTCTGCCAGTGCGTCTGCGTCTGCGGCGGCGACGACAGCGACGACCGCGACCACGACGACAACACGACGATAGCTGCGCTACAACGACAGTGGCTGCACTAAAGAGGGATTGACCAAGCACGAAGCGTGTAGCATTGTGTTGTATGAAACTATTGTACTGTCTGCTCAGGTAGTTCGTTCGCTAATTTCAAAACACTGTGAAATTGAATTTCTTTGAAAACAGAGGGACAGACATGTTTGCGATATTATTCATTGTTTGTTTACATTCATCATAACTGCATTAAAAGACATCATTGATCTGAGTCAAAGATAACAACCGATGACAAGAGATAACAACAACCATATCAGTGAGTTTGTTTGAGTTGAAGTCACATGACTCATGATTTGGTGATTCAAATAGAGTTGGGATTATGAAAAAGAGGCACTGGTTGGCTCAGACAAAAGGATCTCTTATGATTCTAAGACCCAACTTCAGCCTCAGCACTTCGATCAGTAGATCTGGAGTTTGTAAGCGATTTGGATTGGAGTTTGTGTATTTGAAAATGACTTTTTGGAACGCCGAAACTCAATTCACTAATATGATTTATGAGTACTGGGACATATAAACTTGTATCACAAGTCTTGTGGTTTGGACCGAAACTTTGGACAGTTTGTTGTGTCCTTTGTTCGAAGGTGTGCCTGACTTATCTCTCAAATATTCACTTCTGACTCTAATTGAACCTGATTTATGTATATATACTGAAGTCTAGTTGTTTAGATTGATCTCTGTTACTTGACCCTAATGTGCTTTTTCTTTCGAGTTTTCCGAAATAATTTGTTAGCGATTTAATATGAAGCATAATTGAAAAATAACAATTTTTGAGTGCATGTTTAATGTGGCTATATGGTCACGTTAGGCTCTACCGAGTTAATGTATGAAAAATTTCCATTGTCATAAGAATGTTTCCATATACAAAAATATTTTAAAATTTCGGCAGCCGTAATTGCACGAAGTCTGAAGATTGGTCATCAAACTTCGGGCAATAAAATTGATCGGGCTGTGTAAAAGCTCCCAGCCCACCGTTCTGCTTAAAGCATAGTATATATATAAGAGATCTAATAAATACTTTTCCTATTTGAGCAAAAAAATTTTATGTTTGTCAATCAATTTGTGAATCCAAACAGAAATACATTAGAAGTGCTTTCCTGAATCAGTCTACTTGTTTTCTACGATAAATAGAAACCTATTCTCTACAACGGCAACAACTACGAAAAATGGCTTATAACGAAAGCGTATCGATGTCCCCCAACCGACTGTATTGTGTCGCCGTCAGTGGCCACCACGAACCCTCTGCCATCTACTCGAATACACTCGCCAAATGCGGGGAAGCAACACAGCCAACGATTCGGAGCGAGCGCCAATGGCTTCGTGCTCTCGTGTGTTGCGCTGGTCGTAATGCCGACGATGCCAGCAGCAAACCAGCTCCACAGACGACACCAACACTTGCGGACCCAATCGACCCCACCAAGCCACACCGACGGCACACACCAGCAGAGCGAAACGCGGCCGCAACACACTGGCTTTCATTCCACAAGTGTTCATTCGGTTGGCGTTGGCGTTGGCGCTGCTTTTCGTTTCATTGAAGAGAGTGAAAAAGCGGAATTGTGGAAACACAAAGTGCGGTTCGGCGTGTTTGCCACTCGCGATTGAGCCCGCCCGCTGTGCCCTCCCTCAAACCAAACGACTACCCAAACATTCTAACACAAACTGAATGGATCTCTTTGGCGCTTGTCGCAAAAGCTCACAAATTTTTCCGTTTTGTGTTGTGGTCTTTCTTTCCGCTATTCCGCTCGGTGTGGTTCGACTGTCGACTTTGCGCTCACTTCTATTCGTCTTTCTTTCGAAAACATTTCAACATTTCTATGCAGTGCGGTGGGAATTTACATTTGCTACGATTTTAATGCGCAAATGTTTACGTTTGCGTAATTAAACTAATTGTTTATATAAAACAAAATACTCGATTCCCTTCCTACAGGCCAGATTGCATAGGCGTATACTCGTCTGTGTGTGTGTGTGTGTGTGTTGGATGTACCCAGCAAAATTGTTGAGTTCTGGCAATTTCTAAAGTAATCGAGAAACTCAGTTCCACCGCTTACTTTCTCGAATACATAAGTCATTACTAATCATTGGAAGTAACCGCTTACATGCAATGGCCTTGGAACGAGTTATATAAGTTCTTGTAAAAGATTATAATCACTTCCATTACTTGAATTAAGTAATGAGTTACGCTGAATCGCTTCAGTAATTGCTGAAAAATTAAAAAATACTGGAACATTCCGGAAAAAATCCTTTGACACTTCTTCATCTACTAAGGTCCTGTATCGAATGAGATAGGTTTGACCTTGTCCCTTTTTTAGGTGTTGCACTGTGTAATTAAATGTATAACCAACTTTTTTTTATTTGTTTTTTGTTAGTAAAAATCCATTTTATTAAACGGAAAATAATAAATATCGAAAGAAAAGTACAAATATTTATCAAAAAAGGATTGCTAGTCTTTTCCTTATTCCCTTTTTTAATGGTTGTAAAAAGAACGCCTCGTTGTCTCCTTTAACTGCTTCTGAAAAGAATAAAAAATTAAATTTTAAAAGTGGTAAAACATGGTTATAAACAACAAAATAATAATATACATTTACATTACTTACTCTTCGCAGCATTGATGAGAAGGACGGAATGAATCCCATCAACTTTTGTTAAATGAATTGTTACTACTTTCTTCATATTCGTTGTATTTTGCAACCTTTTCCCATTCTCCCATTACTCTTTGCATTACCAGTAATCAGTCAAATAAGTATCTTATCCATCGCATTACAAGTAAGCGAAAGAATAATCTAGAAATGTGCCATTACTCTACACATTACCCATAATCGATTAAATAAGCTGTTAGCCGTTGCATTATGTAAGCGGTTACCAAATCGTCGGTTACAAAAATCGTCAAAATTTTTGCTGGGTATGTGCATTAGTATGTGTGTGTGTGTGTGTGTGTGGTTACAAATATGCAGCAGATATTGCACGAACTTCAAGTATGCATATTCGCTTCGGGCCGGTAGTGTTTGATGGAAAACTGTCGAGACTTGACACAAGAAGCTATTCTGAACACAACACCAATGAAGCGAGATATTGAAAAGTTCGCATAGGTAAACATTAGAGTTCCTTTAAATGAGGTCAAGCATTCCGGAAACATTTCGAACAAGTTCAGCCAGGTGGCAATGTGTGTTTGCAACATTTGGCCCATAGAGCTCAAAGCGCGATTTCGCACGACACTTTGAAGCGTAATTTTACAAACAGAGCTAGAAGCTTGTCGAAAATGCGGCCACAGTTTTCCAGCACATGGAAAATCATCGTAAATATGAGCGTTTAATTGGGCGCATATATTAAGTAATCAAGTCTGAAAGTACATTAGCGCTTTTACTTGTTCCAGAAGGTCGTAAATTCGAGACACACACGCGCTAGCTCGCGAATGCTAGAAAAAAGTGTGTATAATTAATGAAAGATATGCCAAAGACCGGTTTCCGCGTGCTCGCAGTCGCGCCGAGATCTCGTCTAAAAAAACTGTCTGGAGCCTGAGCCGGCCAACTTATGCCAAGCGCGTCTACGTTGACGCAGCGTCAGCCTCGAATATTTAGCATACCGGCCCGAGCAAAAAACAAAACGAAAAAATTAGAAAAAACCCAACTTCAAAGCACCAACGAAAATTTCTAATGCAATGTAAAAACGACGCTAAGCCAAGAGCGGCTGACGGTGACGAAAACTATCCAAAGCGCGGTACATGACGTCCTCACTACGGCCAGCGGCGTTCAGAAAGACAGCCGCGTTGCTTGCGTCGCGTCGCGCGCTTCAGTGCTCGGCATGACACGGCGGCGACCAGCGCTCAGAATTAATGAACGGCGTAATTGAAATTAGATGAAGCAATGATAGCAGGCCGCAATGGTTGGCCTTCAAAAAATTGTATTTGAATTAAACATGCGTTGGAGTTAAGTAAACTTTTGTTGTCAGTCTGCCGCACGGTGAAGGATACGGCTCAGAGCTGGCGAGGCGGCGCAAAATTTGCTGGCTTGTTGATGTTTTCTAGTAAGGGTTTTGAACTTGCACAGCAACCGAACTATACGAATGGCGTCTAAACCAGTCGCGACACAGACACATATATACCTATGTAGGTATATAGCTAAAAATGACAGTGATCCAGCCAAGTGTTGAACTTTAGGTTGAGTGGGACAATGAATCTTTGTGTACTTAATTTTTGTGTACTGTGTAAAGCTTTCAATCATTAAATGTTTATAGTAGGTGGTCAAGGTTTGTAGTTCTGAATGTGGCCAAGAACAATGCAGAGATACATAGCCGACTCTGTTTCATGGGACCCAGTTCGACACACTGATTGTTTCTCGTCCTGCTAAAGTCGTACTCTCCTTTTAACGTCTGCATTCAGACTTTTTTTGCAGGAGCTGCATTGTCCTTCCATACGAAATGCTAAAAGCATCCGCTTGTTAATTCTTTTAAGTTTGAACTCTGATCCCATTGTTGTACAGCTTGTTGGTCTTATGGAAACTCAAATGAAACTCAATTGAACAAAGGTACTTCTCTCTTTTTTCGATTACTAAGAATTTTAACAAGCGTTCCTAGTTTTCTTCTGCCGCAGTTCGAACCTAATCAGATGTTGCGAGAGCGAATTTGCTACCGTCTGGCTTTGTTTTTAAAATAATAGTAATAGCTCTGTTGTTTGTCTGGTTTTTTTTAAGTGTGATTATTTTGACATTCAAATTGTTCTGTCACAACACTCTTGACTGAGCAGCATCGGTGATGCAAATTAAAGGAATACAATTCCTCATACATAATTACTGAAGTCTGAGAAGGTTTCAAAATAGTAAGTTGTAGTTTATTTAGTGGAAAAGAAACGTTGCAAAACTTATATGAACGCACAGTTTACAGATTTGTGGTTCAAATACCTTAATTCTTCTTATGAAAGCCTGGTTTTCGGGGCAGAAAACTTCTATGAAAAGATGTTCTAAAACACTCTTCAATAAGTTTTTTCATGTTTATACTCGGACCCTGTATTTTAGAGTATTTTTCTATGAGAGCAACTACCTCGTTTTGGCTGTAATAATTACTTAAACATAAAACTTTTAACGCATAACGAAAATTTGAATATTTCTTCATTTACTTCAGCCAAAATTAAAAAAAAAGTATCTAAATTGAAAGAAATCGTCAAATTAAAAAGTTCTCTAATTTGTTCTGCTTCTTCTTCCTTTACTATGTCAAGATATACCATTAAAAAACATGTATACTTCTCTTCTTTAAACTTAAATATTCAATTTATTAATTTCGTATTTTTCCTAAAACTTCGAACTACAGTTGTGTCTGGGTATAGTGAACTAATTATTGCAAGGCCTGTTCACAGTATTAAGTTTGTTCACTATATCAAGGTAAACATTTTTGTTCAAAAATTCGTTTTATTTGCTCAAAATACACTTTTTGCTTTTTGCTTGGAATTACTTTCAAAATTTTGTTCATGATTTAGAGGCTCCATGTCAAAATTTGGTGGTTCACTATATAAAGGTGTTCACTATATAGGGTGTTCACTATACCCAGACACGACTGTATTCTAAAGACCAACAAAAAAATGTATTCTTGCAACCATAGAGGATGCAGACGTCCACAAAGTAGCATGTTGCCATATGGCAACAAAATAGCGAAAGGGTTATTGAAAAGAGGTAGTCACAAACTAACATAAGGCGCTGCTCCACTCTTTCACATGGAAACTAAAGATAAAGCCTACACTCTGAGATCATCTATTCAAAACTTCTATAGAATCTATATATTCTTAGATCAATTGTATAATTAGTCTATACTTTGTTATAAGTTTGGTTTATCTAGTCTGTAAGATTACTAAAAATAAATATCATAGACTGATTAAGTTGAATTGAATGAAATTGAGGCCCTGTGCACTACATACCACATCCATATTGAGTACTAATATTATCTCCCATTATTCCAAAGATTTTCAAATGCTCCCGTCATACGTGATTCATCATTGACACCACAGAACCAAGTTGTTATTGTGAAATTTTTGTTTTTATTCATTTCACTTTTTACTTTTTGTAAACAAAAACTAGAAGATTCATTCGAGCGAGAATTTGCAAAAATAAGCTCTATGTACAACTACATATTTATTTATGTGCATACGCATGTCCGGTTCGTCCCATATGGATCAGCAACTTTGTCAGTTTGTATTGTAGGTATATGTATGTATGTATGTGTGTGGCATTACGCGGAATTTCGGCGAGCGACTAAACTGCGCATGATCAAAGTGCGCATTAAGCTTTGCTCGGCGCTAGCGAAGAATTCGACTTCCGTTTATGTTCGGCACAGAAATCTATCCACAATATGCAAATTGGGCTGCAAATGTAAATACGACGACAGCGACGACTGCGCGTCCATACTGTGGAGAGCGCCATGCGTTCATCGTCCACAGTTCACTTTGCGAAAAAACACGTGGTTTTCAAGTTCGCTGCCAAGTCGAAAAGACCGCAGCGCCGAAAACAGAAACCTGAAAAGCAGAAAATGCGACAGGCGGACAGCCTGGGGCGGCGACGTCAGCCGCGATGGAGACCACATGCCTCGACTGTAGGGCAGCTGTACGATTTGCGCCGTTTGGGCTTTCGATTTTGGCGCACATGTTGGCACAGCAAACGCGAGCGGCCAACAACAATCGAGCGAAAATAAATGGCAGCAAAAGCCAGCGGCCACAAAGCGCTGAGCACAAAACTAGTTAAATAACAAGCGCACAACAACAACAACAACGGCCAATAGGCTGCAGCGCACAAGCCAACAACAAAACGAAAACAACGCACAAATGCCAACGCGCGAATGAGCGCGCACACGAGAACGCCGCGCCGCAGCGAGCAGCACAGCCGACGGCGGCAACTCGAGCATTAGGCCGCTGGCACATAATTGGGCAAACGTGACGCTGCTACGTGGACGTGTGGCCGGACCCAGCCGCGCTCCCGATGCTGCGCTGGAAGTGCCCGCGCGGACAACGCCTTGCACTCGCGCTCGCACCTGGGTCTGCAACCCAGCCGACGCAACCCAGCCACCCGAAACTCTGCGCGTTCCCACCCCTGGGCGTCCAGCCTAGTCGCTACCCTATCTGGCCAGCTGGCCTGCGCGCTGAGACGGAATGAAAAACCTAACCTTGCCTAATGCGGTTGGCTTAGCGAGAGCGACGTAAACAGCACAAAGCACACAGCACGAAGAATGCGAAAGAATTCGCCAAGCGTGCCAAAGTCTGCAGTGAAATGGAATCAACTTGCAGCGCTCACTACAAACGGCTGTTGCCGAACAGAAGTTGCGCTACTGGTGTAGCTTCTTCTTCGTCTATGAACGTCTATTTAACCCTAATTTCCAGGAGTGAGCCTCACAGTCTCATTAAAGATTTCAAATGGTGATAAATCCAAAAAATTTTCGATCCCATTATTTTAGGTAATCCTCTAATGGAATGTTAGAATTATATTGCATTTATAAATTTAACATATTAGACAGTTTTTGTACTTTTTAAACAAATGTTTTCAGTAACTTAGTTCATATAAGCCTGACAGTCTCACTTCTGGGTTTACGTTACTTTTAAAATTCTGGCAGTTAGGGTTAAGGCTGCTATCAGCTGACTTCTACGAGCTGCTGTCTGCTGAATCAATGGCCAAGATACATAGAAGAAGATTACACTGTGTAATAAAGAAAATTTACTGAATGCTTATACATTTTTATACCACTTTGCGTAATTTTGGCCTTTTTTTTTAGAAAAGTGTGTAAGCAAAAAAAAAAGACAAACTGACTAAAGACCATCGGTAAAAATTTCGATATAAAAGTTATATTTTGTTGTTGTGTGAAAAACAATTTGTCGAAAACATAAAATGGTCCTTTAATTACCATTTCTGACCTTTTTTAGATAAATTTTGGCTACACAAATTTTTTGCTGAGTGGCAACCGTGGACATGAAGCCGAAAAATCCAATTTTCAACTTTTTTTTTGAGAAACTGAAAAACTTTTTTTATTCAAATCTTTTTACACATCGTAGTATCAAACTTCAAGAGTACAAAAAATTTTTTTTTTTTACATTTTCATTTAAAGTGTAATTTATAGAGGGCGCTGAAGTGGACATCCCAGTCGGCAAATCAGTTGCGGTTCCAGCTAGATCAGCAATTCTGCATATCTGAAATCGAAAAATCAAAGTGTTTTTGAAAGATAAGTACAATATCTAGTGCCTGACGAGAGGAAATTTTTCTAACTTTAAATGTAACAAAATGGCAGCACTTTAAAAAAAACATACGAAAAATGGTCGTTTTTTTGGGACGAAAAGTCGTGTAGAAAAAAAATACGAAGTAAAAAAAAAAAAGCTCTCGTCAGGCACTAGATATTGTATTTAAAAATAAGTAGAAAAAAAAATTAGGCCGATTGCACTTTACAGTTTTTCTCCCGAGCTGGAACCGATTTCAAAAACATGATTTCGAGAAAAACGCGTTTAAATGTTTTTTTGCCCTGCGTTCGCTTCTTTTTCACGCATACATATAACAATATATATATCAATAACTTTTTTTCTAATGTACGGATCGATCTGATATTCGGGGGACGAATTCTAGACGCATATACGAATAGAATGAAACAATAACAAAAAAATCGAAAAAAAAAATTTCAAAAATCGTAATACCCCCTTAACTGAAATATAAATCCAGGTTCCATTTTGATTTGGTAGTTTTTCTGAAAATTACTTCGTTTAATTGAAACTTTGCATAACTAAAAAAATCGGTTATTTAAAAGAAAATTTTGGGCTCAAAACATAAATTTACACTATTTAAATTCCGCCTAAATGAAAAAATTGTGTGCCATAACTCATAATTTCAAACTGCCCTGCTATTACATCCCAGATAATTGGATCAGCTGATTTCGTTAGCTGACGCGGTTGGCTTTTGAAATAGCAACGACAAAATTTTGGAATCAAAATGTCTTTTCTTTTCACTGATCCCAAGTACGCTTAAATAAAAGGAATTTCACTTAACTGGAGTTCGCTTAACTGAAAACTCCGGTTAACTGAAACTAAGTGCAGGAAAACTCGACTTGCAGTTAAGGGGACTCGACTGTACTTTCAAAAAGAAATAATACTAAACACATACATACAATTTTGTAGTTGCCGATTTCGAAGGATAAGTTGTAGATCCTTAGATCTTTTTCGCTGGCAATTATGTTTACTCTCTGAAGTTATCAAATTCTGGTAATGGTGGGCCATTTTTTATTAATTTCACTTTGCAATTGCTTAAAAAAGTCCCATTAACAAACAATTGCATTCCGAGATTAATATCACATCACGCGATATTTTTCGATCGGATTCTCAGCGCACTGCAGTCAGACTTTCAGTCTCGTCTAGTTTCTGGTATAGGTATACCAATTTTTATTGTGACACCGTGTAATCCACCACGTGGACAGTTACAAAGCTTTACACATAATGTTTGCTTCCAAAAAACGTGTACAAAAAAATTAAATATATTTTATGGTTAATTGAAGAAAAACGAATCCAAAAAATTGTTATTTAAGTAATATTTTAAATAGCTGAAAAAACAAATGAAAGACGAAATCGATATATAACTTAATTTTTGATAGAGTAAAAGAAAAGATGAAATAATTTACAGGCTTTATTAAAGAAAAGTACGACTTATAAGTGGAAAACCTACCACAAGGTACCTAATTGAACAGATTCGCAGAACAGTTTCGTGAACAGAGAGACGCAGGAAACGCCAATTAAAGAAACAGTTAAATATATTTATGAATAGATTTTTATATAAAACTTAGTATACAAATACAAACATAGATGAAAAAATATTAAACAAGTTCAGAAGACAAACAAATTAATGAATGATGAATCGAGCATCCCACAGATAACATTTATTATCTGGCGACTTTTAAATAATGTTATCCACATATGTAAATCATTTATTAATTTTTTTTAATAATCTAATGAAACGCTTTCATTGCGATCATACAGAATTTTTGCATAGAAAAATGTCAATAAAACGGAAACGATGAAACCAATGAAACTTGTGAGATTTTATCTAATCGAAGAGCAAACGTGCCAGCAATAGTAGAGCAGCCACGAAGCAGCCTTCTCCACCTCGCACAGTGGGACGAGTCAATACTAGCTGTGACCAAACGTAGAAGGATGATTTCACGTGATTTCTGTATGAAAATATAGGTCTGTAGAAAAAATTAACAAAATCGGTTGATGAACACGCCCACTCCTCAAATAAAAGTAATTTTGAAATTGCAATATCGGTGCCAAAAAAAGATATTTTTGAAATATTGAATATAAATTGAATATAATGGGCTGGGCAAAAACAGACATATTCAAAATATGGGCTGGATATGCCACGCCCATTGTGTATAGATGTACTCAACATACGAAGAAACTTCACGGCACACAAATGTTTTAATTATTCAAAAGATGTTTGAATAAATTAAATTAAAAAAAGTTATTCAAATATAAATTATTATTTTTTTTAAATAAAATTAACAATATTAACAATTTTCTTTAGTTGGTACTTCATACCACACATTGTAAATTTTATGAATTTTGATCGTAGGTGCCACTACAAAAGTAAACAAAACAAAAATAGTAGGAAGTAAACTTTTTACATATTCATTTTTAATACTTGAAGTGATTAAATAATTAAAAATTTGATGCGGTATTTTGCAGGACTTTTTGGTTGTTCACTTTTAAACTTTTTTGTTTCCATTTGCTTCGAAGCAAAGCAAACAAAATATAAGCTATTTTTCAACAAGTAACGGTAACTATGAAATGTAGATGATGTACGCAATTTATGGCATTGTCCGTGAGAAATAATTACTCAATTTAATTTTATACTTAAACTAAAAAAATCGTACTTGAATTACGCCATCCAAACTACTTCAAAGTTGGAAGTCTGAAACTAACTTATGACGCTGTTTCTTTTTCTATTTTGAAACTGCAACTTTCATGTCACCCTGTAATTTTATTACTAAGTTTTAGAGTCCGACCGATACAAAATTTGTTGGCCGATGCCGATGCCGATTACATAAAAAAATAACACGAATGAATTCAATCAAAAACACAGTCTATTTTATAAAATAACAAAAGGAACTATTACTTATTGCTTACAATATTCATCACAAAATAACAAAACAACGAGAAAATAAATAATTAAAAACTAAATAAAATAACAAGAGAATTCAGAATTCAAATACATTAACATGTATTAAAAAAATAATACTATATGTCATATTTATCCATTGAGAGAGAAACAAAAATAGTGACGTAAATATTGCATACAAATTCAGTTTTTTATTCAACATAAAATTACGATTTTTATATTAAAATTTGTACTCTCAAATTGCGATCCGTTGTACAGATGCAGTGGGAAGAAGTTAAAAAATGCTTCCCATTAAAAAAGATGGATAAGATTAAAAAACTAAATGCCCCTTCTTCTGATATCCACATTAAGAGACGAAATGCATAGACATTTCGAGAAAATCTGTGATTTGATGTGATTTGATGCGAAATTAAATAGTTGATACTTTTTGCCACACTTGTCCCATTGTGCCGCGTGGTGTCGAGGCCTTGTAGGCCACACACACACACACACACACACACTAAGGCCAATGCGCGCTACGCACTCGTGGCTGTAGGTGAAACATGCGCAAGATCTGACGTCGTCAGTCCCATTCTCACGCACGCTCACGCATTCGCTTTGCGCCATGCTCGCAGCTCTGCCCACTTGTACGATTCCTGTTACGCTCTCTCGCACCACACACACACACACGCACACACCACGTTGCGCCCACTTTCTCCAAAAGCTATCGCTGTGTGCCGTCGTTGCCGACAAGACCGACGCCAACTTCGACGCCGACGCCGACGTCGACATCGACATCGCAATACGGGGAGTATGAGTTTTCTTAAATGCTCGCACGTACGTAGCCACAACTCTCCGCCCCTTTCCTTGCCGCCTTCCCTCTCCTGCTGCCCACTAACCGAATAGCTGCTGGTCCGTCGGTCGGTTGGTTGGCTGCTGACTTCCCAGCCAGCCTGCTCGATTTCCCATTAAAAGTAAAACGAAGCACATCGTTTCACTTAATGCGAGAACGAGACGCCTTGCGTGCGCCTTTCCTGCTTCGCCTGCGACTTGCACGCAATTTTCATTTCTTCCGCCAAGGTTTCTCGCTTTTCACAGGTTACCACCAAAGTTTCGTGCTTGTGGCGTCGTCGTCATCGTCATCGTCGTCGTCGTTGTCGCCAGCTTCGTGTGCTACTTCCGCTGTTTTGTTTCGGTTTCCACAGTTTCTTTGCTGCCACTTTATGCCACCGCCACCACCTCCGGTGGCGCGGTGGGTGGGTGGGGGCGGGAGCCGACCAATGCTGCTCGCTTGCCGCATGTCCGCCGCACCAGCTGCCCGCCCACGTGCCACGTTGTTAACCATTATTTAACATATCATCAGGCACAACTTCAGCGCTTGTGGGAGTGACCAATTATCGCTTCGTAGGATTCTGCGCAAGGACTGGCCGCGTTGCCGATTTGTTATAGGTCGCCGTTTATCCTTAATTGTCGGATTCGTTCAATTGGAAAGTGCGGCAATCGGCACTCGGCGCATCGGAGGTGCCGCATGTGTGCGGCGGCTGCCAGTTGGGCTGCGCTTGCCGTCGGCGATGGTGGTGTCGCGCACCTCGAGTCCGCGCCGGATGTGTGCGGAGCGAGGACACGCTGCGCACTGTGCCATCCCCGTAATGCGGTCAATATGATAATGAGAAAATCCATTTGATTGGCTGCATATTGTGCGGCCTGTGACGATTAGTTGGACTCGAGTTGTTGCTTGCTGTCAGGCTTCGTAGACAAGTTTCAAAAGTCATAAACTTTCTCGGTACAATTTACGGTGTGTCAGTTCGATTGAGCGGCCAAAATTTAACTCGAAAAGCGAGAAAATTAGTTAATGTATGAAATGAAATGTGAACGAACGGCACTTTAAGGTTCTGCACTGACGAGCAATACAGAGGCAGTTATAGTTTCTGTGATGTTTGGCTCATTTGTTTTTTAAGAATTAGATACTTGAACTTGGAATTAGGTAGACTTACATATAATAACATAAATAAATAAAATGTTGAAGAATATTGTAAACATTGGCAACGTTTTGATGTTCAAATCAGGATATCAGAATCGTCCGCTTGCGTCAACTTTGCATGTTAATGTTAACAATGTTAATTGTTGCTTCGACTCTAGACATTTTGCACACTAAATACAAAAGAGTCACAGTTCAAAATTTTCCAAAATCTACTTTTCTCCATAAATCAACACATCTCTAACTACTTTAAAAATTTAATTGTTATCATTAAATTCTTTAACTGTAAAAATACTGTATGTCCGTTTGTATGTTAATTGTGTTACTTTTGCAGGATCTGCTTCTGCAGAATTTCAGAATTTTGCAAAAATTTCTATTTTTATATTTTTGAGTTGTGACTCTTTTGTATTTATTGTGCGATATATTAATACTTTTATTTATCTGCAAATACATTATTGCCTAAGTAGCTTGAAGCATTTAACTGTATTTTCACCGAGTGCTTAATGCATTTAAGGGCTCTGTTAAGCTTGAGAACTGTCAAGCGTTTCCACCGAAACTGAGTTAACTCCAACAGCTGATTTTTGTTTACATTTTTATTTGGTCAAGTCAAATGGTGCATTTATTTCTGGGCAGCCACAGCTATACCCATTGCCGCCATCTCCTTGAATACGTATGTGTGGTTTCTTGTAGCCCCTCCACTGCATGAAAACCACTCCGCTTTCCTTCTCAACAGTCTAGGAATGTCTGCGTTTTCATATTTGTGAAAATGTATTTCATTTGTGAAAATTTATTTCATTTGTCAATGTTTATTTTATTTGTGAAAGTTGTCTGCTGATTGATACCAGAGCTGTCTGAATTTTTAATGTCAAGAGATTTCATGAGAAGTTCCACGTTTTTTATTTTCTTTTCCAGCATTTATTATTGGCAAATAATAGAAGTTTTGTCTTTGATTATGACAGACGATATGTATTTTTGCGAAAAATTCAGTAAAAAGTAATTGTCTTAGCAAAAAATCGTCCACACCGAACGCAATTCAAATCCCCTCTTTCGTTTGTGTTCTTACGGCTCTTGCAGCGCCTTAAAGCATGCTATCAAAATTTGTACATTTGTGAGTATTGCTCCAGCTTTTAACATAACATTTTCTGTTAGACGTCTGTAAACGGCAAAATTGAGTTAACTCAGTTTTGAAAGTGAGCTTACGCACTTTGATACCAAAACAATTGTATGGGTGTTTGAGCATTTAAAAGCGATGTTAAATACATTTAAGCATTAAATGCATTTAAGGCCCGGTGGAAATAGGCTATTAAATGTTCTTCATAGTATCAATATCTGTTTTGGAAGTCTTCTTTCAAACTGACTTCTTTAAACTGAAAAGAGATTTTTGTTAAACACCACCGTCCAGACTACTTAATGAGGTATAGTTTGACATTTGTTTGTTTACAACCATCGCTGTGACCACGCACCATGTGGCTATTTCGTTTTTGACCACGTAAATCGGCAATGTGGTCCACCCAAATCTTTATAATAGCATTCTTGTTTGGGATGTACCTACCACTTCAATATTTTTTTTTGGTATATTTTTCATTACAATTACAACAATACAATACGACATAATTTTTGTATTATTAATTTTTGTATTATTATTAATTACCAGCTGATTTTCGAGGGATGTGTTTCATATACGAATAGATCTGTTTCGTTGGTAAAAAAGCTTTTTCATATAAAGATTTCGCATACGACCCTGCGCCCAACTTGTTTTATACTACGTTTACATTGAGCGCAAATGCGTGATTTGGGAAAAAAAATTCTCAAATTCGAAACCAAATCACGCATTACCCCAAACAAATTCAAATCTACGAAATTACTCATTTCAACAAAACGAAAAAGCAAATGCCATACAACATGACCAATTTTATCGAACGTATCAAAAAATAAAGGCGCTTTTAAAAGCTTTTACCTCTTTTTGACAGTGCAAAATCACAACGAACGAAAATTATCAAAACGGAAGTATTTAATTGAAATTTTCGTCTGCTTGAAATATGTTGACTATTCTTGGCATGTAAGGTATGTAATATATTTATAATCAAATATTGCAATGTGTAGAACATAGAGGCAGCAAAAAAGCAACAAATTCTTTAGTCAGCAGCTGGAAAAGAGCTGATCTATGAGCTGCGGCAAGAGAACATAAGCATTGAGCATTTGACATTAGCTGCCAAACGAAATGCAAATGTGGCAATGTAAACACTTTGAAATTACTCCTTTGAAATTATGCATTTGGGCTCAATGTAAATGTAGATCGTGTTAAATGGTTTAATTTTTAATTTCCAACAACAACAATTGCATGTGACTAAACACGTTTTCGAACTGGTTTTGTTCATTTAACTTGTTTAAGCTCTTTAAACACGTTTTAGTCCTTAGTTTGAACATGATGTTACCTGCTTAAACCAACTTATGCAATTTATTTTTCCTATCAGGTTTAAAAATGTTTCCTCATATCTCAAAAAAACGCGATATTTAGTTTTAGTAAACTATTTTCAAAATACGTATTTCCTTTTTCATTCCTTCTTCTAGTTTCTTTGAATTAGTTGAAATAAATTACTTTACCCATTGTATACAAATTTATTGTCTATTCATTAGTAATTTCAACTAAGTATTTTTTTTTTTTGTTAAACAAAAATATCGCTGCTATATAAAATAAAGTATAATATAAAAATTAAAACATATCACGCAATTTGCTCTTTCTGATTCACACAATCAGCTGGAATGGCTGCGGGAAAAAACCGCAATACAGTCGTGTCTGGATATAGTGAACTAATTATTGCAAGGCCTGTTCACAGTATTGAGGTAGTTCACTATATCAAGGCCAACATTTTCGCTTTATTTGCTCAAAATACACTCTGTGTATATAAATTCAAGGGATCATTAAAATAAATTAGTAGGAAAACATAAATGTATGCTTATTGAAAGAATTGGCCAATAGACGTTTGCTTAAAAAAGCCCACTTTCAGCCACAATCGGTTTGCACTCAAAAAACATAACCACTAAGGTCAAGAAACAACTAATTTTAACAACAGCTAATTGTTAATCAACAGCAAAAGTACAAATAAGGGGAATACCCTCTTTCATTTTTGATTCCTTCTTGTGTTTTTTGTTGCTTTTTGCTTGAAATTGCTTCCAAAATTTGGTTCACTATTTAGAAGTTTTCGATTGTTCACTATTTAGAGTACTCCATGTACAAATTTGGGTATTCACTATATCGAGGTGTTCACTATACCCAGACACGACTGTATGTAGAAGTAAGTAAATAGAGGCGGACGGCATTTGTTTGTGTTGCTCAGGAACTGTGCAACGCGCCTTAAATATTTGTATATTAAAATATTAATATTTATTCGCCGTTTGACGTCATTAGCGCTACAATGATTTCATTTGTTCTCGAACACCCTTCACGGCCATGGCAACGCGTGCGCCTAGGACCACGCGAGATGAGTTGAGGTGTGCCACAAAAGTCGGCTAATACAATTCAGCACAGCACATCGCGCAATGCGAGCAGAAAGCAGATAATGGCCCCTAAATTATAATGGCGCAACCTTGAGGTAGAGCATGGAGCCTGGGACATGGAGTGCACTGCGCCACGTTTGGGTATCAGATGGCGGAAATTTGCGTGATTAGCGAATTTCGGGACGAACGACGAAAGACGGAAAAATCACAATGATTTTTGGTAAAAGATGATTTTCGGTTGCCAAGACCCTCGAGCGCCCACGCGCACACGGCCGCTTTGGTTCGGTGGTGTGTCGCTGCTGTCGCTTTGTTTATGAATGCCGTGTGCTGCGCTAATGCCGTTTTTATAAACAGCCGATTTTGCCACTATCAAAGCAGCGACAATAACTTGTCAATAATACATTAACCTAATTGTGTGAGCGCAGAATTTACGGCCCGCGCATCGGCATCCACTCGCTCGATGTGCTGCGGCTGCTGCCAAAGAAATTCGCAGCGAGCAGTTCCAGTTCCACGTATTGCATTGTTTAGAAATCTTGTGATGATATCCGAGCAGCGGGAAGCACAAAAGCCACTCTCGCGCTGAAAGGCTGAACGGCAGAAAAGCGCAAAAGCAAAACAGAAAATGAAAACACTAAACAAAAGACAGCAGAGCGAATATTTTTCTACACCCACACACACGCACACATATTTACACGATACACATACATATGGACACATATATTGTAACACGTACAATTCCAAGTATGCATGTGGGAATTTACATGGGTCTGTATGTATGTGTGTGTGTGTGTGTGGTGCGTAGTGAAGCAGAGCGCGCTTAATTAACACGTTTTACAATGCTAAATGGGTCAAACGAGAATTATAATAGCGCTTCACATTATCATAATGGCACTTGTTGATATGGCCGAGCGTGTGGTTATGCGATACTCGCAGCGTGGCGCGTGATTACAATTCCGGCTGGCATTTCTTCGTACCCACACTCGCCTTGGCGGCGAGTCTCGCCTTTTCACGCAGAAGAAAATTAGCCAGGTTTTCCGCAACCCTTTTTCGCATTAGATGTACAACAAAATGGAAAATGTTTACAATGTAGAATGAAAGTTAGGGACCGGGGTAAGTCGGAACATGTTGAGCCTTTAGCTCATAAACGTGAGAAGACGTCCTTTCCGATATATAAAAGTACAACTAGGAAGGTACAAGTGGTAAAAGCAGTTATTATTGCAATACAGATAGTGAAATAATTCAGCCATGTGCGTACGACCGGCCGTGTGTCCGTGGGCTAAACTTTCTAAACAATTCGGTTATCGAAATTTTTTAAATGCTGTACTGCGACTCTGACAAGGAACTTATGAAAAACTAGCAAGGCCCGGCATATTTGCACGCGAGTTCGAAGTTAATGCGCCCAATAAATCAAGTTTCTCTTAACCCTTTGTTGACCCCGTCAAATTTCGATTTTCAGAAAACTGGAAAATATGTGCATGTGTCGAAATAGTTTTGTTTTGGAGTGTTTTCACCAAGTTTAAAATAAATCACGTTTCTCCAATAGCACTTTAACCAATATTTTGCCCCTTTAAACTCTAAATTTGTAAAAATAAAAAAGCTTCTTAGCGGAGAATAATTTTCTGAAATATACCCACAGTTAAATTTTCATGTTTCTTACTTTATTGCTTGGGGCTGGGCGTTGATGAACTCTTTGGTTGTCAGTCAGTCAGCCCAAAGAGTTATATACCAGCAGGGCAGGGTTTGAAGTCAATGGGGCCAATAAATCAAGTTCTTCTTAATCCTTTGTTAATCCCGTCAGATTTTCATGAAAAAATATTTATCTAATTATTTCTTATTTGAAGTGCTCTCACCACATTTGAAGTCAATTGGCGCATTAAGTCATGTTTCTCCATACAAACTCTTAACCCATCGTTGACCCCGTCAGATTTGGGTTATTGAAAAAATTAATAAAACGTATCGAATTATTTCTCACTAAGAGTATTTTCACCAACTTTGAAGTCAAAAGGCGTAAAAATTCATATTTCTTTATACAAACTTTAAACCCTTGGTTCACTCTTTTAAGTTTTGATTTTCAAAGCAATGAGAAACACGCGTCGAATTATTTTTGATTTCACCAAATTTAAAGTTAATGTGCCAATCGGTTCAGGGGTTTTTCGTGGTCTTTCGGAATATGCACCTTAACCCTTGGCTAACTCCGTTAAATTTTGATATTGATAATTTTTGATTTAATTTTTTTGAATTATTTTGGATTTTGAATATTTTTACCAAATTTGGAATCAATATGTCTATTATTTATATCAAGTTTCTTCATACAACACGTTAACCCATGTTTTGCCATGTTCCGCATATATTACAAATTGAATACCTCGGATAACACCGTGCAACAAAAATTAAAAATATTGTTCATACCCAAAAACATAGTAATACTGCGTACTCAGTTTTTCATTTCTACATCATTTGTCATTTTAAAAGGACTTCAAAATTTTGAAGGGGATAAAAAATAAAAAATATATAAAAAATACTTAACCTCGTTACAATATGGCGATATGTATATCAACTGAAAGAGAAAAGGCTCAAGAATTTAAATAAAATGAATTTTTTATCTATTTGTAAAAAAAGGATATGAAAAGGTCTTTTGAAAATTTTAATCCTTTATATCCTTGAAAATTTGTAGAGAATTTTCTTGAAAAGTAAATATGTTAAAACCCAAAATCTCCTTGATCACGTGTAAAAATGTAATTATTCTCGCTTCATTGATTTTGTATCTTTTTATTATTTAAAATACTGATACTCAAATAAATTCGAATTTTTGTACTTCATTAGAATTGCAGCTTCCGCCTTTTTTTTAATAACTTTCGAACCAGTAAAGTTAAATTAATGAAATTTTGACACGTGATCAAGGAGATTTTGGGTTTTAACATAGTTACTTTTCAAGAAAATTCTATATAAATTTTGAAGGATATAAAGGGTTAAAATTTTCAAAGGACCTTTTTCATATTTCTTTTTTACAAATAGATAAAAAATCAATTTTATTTTAATTTTTGAGCCTTTCTTCTTTCATTTGATATATATATCGCCATATTTTAACGAGGTTAAGGATTTTTTATATTTTTTTTATTTTTTATCCCCGTCAAAATTTTGAAGTCATTTTAAAAGGATAGAGGATGTAGAAATGAAAAACTGAGTACGCAGTATTACTATATTTGGTCTCTAGTTTTACGCGCATATGGATTTTTTCCGGTGTGAAAAATGCTGTCGCACGGTGTAATAGGTACGTGTACGAGTATAGTGTCCTAATTTATATAGGCCGCCGTAAAACAATGGTTGCTGTATTAGACTGCGTTTTATAAGGACTTTTTCTGACATCGTACTTACTCACATATATCCAAATCTCGCACCGCTTGACGTGTACTCAAATCTCTCATATAACTCATGAAGCAAACTAAATGTTTTTGAAGTAATTTCTTCTTAAATTTTTTAATTTTAGGATGCACACAAATTCCATGGGCATGCCGAGCCGTAGTGACTACGTTAGGCGGCAAATAGTTGGGCAAACAGACAGACAGGCCGACCGGCAGCTACTTTCTTTTTGCATTCTTCAGCAATTTAGTGTCTTTCCCGCGTCATCAATTCAATTTTTGCAAATTTTCAAATTGCCATCACCCAAACCAGCGCCGAGCGCCACTCCGACGCGGCCCCCAGCGACGCTAAACGCTTACATAATCCATTAGACTCGGCATCAAGGTACTCTCGGTTTTAGCGGCAGACGCAAACTTTGCACGCACGCACACACACGGCCGGGCGCCTGTGCCTGTGTGTGTGTTTGTGTGTGTGTGTTGCCAGGATGTGCCATTACACACCAACGCCATGACAGCTACGAAGGAGCAGCCATGGTTGCTAGAGCCAGCCATTTGTACCAGTCAAGCGCGCTGGCGCCAAGCGTCTTGCCATGGCTGGGGGAATACGAACAGTTACAGCTACAGCAGCGCGCAACAACAGCAACAACAAAAATGCCAAAGGTATCACACAAAACGATAATTTATATCCTTAAAGTTTGCGCTCAAAGTTCGAACTTTTTAGTTTAGTTCGTGTGCGTTGGCAATTTTTTAATTCTTGAGCTCAATTTTGTTTCAAAAAAATGTTTCACAAGAATTCAACAGCCTTTTTGGTTTTCATTTTTCCTTCGTTGGTCTTGTTGTTGTTGGTGTTGTTGCGCTTGTTTGGCTCATTTGTGTAAAGTTGTGCGCTGTGCGTGTAACTCTTCTACTTCTTTCTTCGCTTTTTTTTTCAATTACAAGTATGTGTGCGTGTGTGTGTGTGTGTAACGGAGGCGCGTTGGCGGCATTGCTGACGGGCAGCTGCGCTGGCCGGTGGTCTGAAGGCGACGGCCAGCTAGATTGCAATGTGCGTTGTGGTTGCAGCCCAAGTGCCGAAAACTCGCACTTAAATTGACAGCAGTTTTTTTCGCAGCCGCATACTTTACATCCGTTGGAGGATTTTTTGCGCACATTCCAGCTCACAGTTTGAATTTGACTTAAATATGTGAGCGATTTTTCGACAACACTGTGAAATGGTGTGAGGATATCTGCTTGCACAAGTAAAGGAAAAAGCTTACAAGAAACTTCTGCGCTTTACTATAAATTTACAGTGCTTAATGTGCAGAGTAGAAAAACAGAAGGAAGCGAAATCAATTAGACGATGTAGGACGACGCCTTAAGCAAGCAGAGTGCGGCCAGAGAGGTTCGTTAAGCATTCAGGCGGAATGCAGTTAAGTGAAGTGAAGACTTTAAAACGATTTTTCTCTTGGGAAGAGTTTGGTTGAGACAAACAGCGGTTGCCGTTAGTGGTAACAGTGAGTCAGAGGGTTGTGGGTTGAAATCTCAAAACTAGGTTAGGTTAGGTTGGAAAGGGTGTATGCGGCACGCACCGTACTTCTACTCGGAGGCCAAAGTGACCCATTGTGAATGCCTTCTTAAATCGTTCTGAAGCTAACCAATCAATCTCAATCTGGGGCCAACCAGTTCGACCTCTCAATAAAGGAGAGCAGATCTAAAATTTCGCCAGGACTCTTGCCCCCACGATACGGAGTAGGCGGTTCCTGCAGAGCCGGGCAGTGGCACAGGAGGAGTTGAATTGTTTCTACTTCTTCTTCATCTCCGCAGCTTCTGCAGACTGGACGAGAGGCGCCATTTGATAAGTATGGAAGTCTCAAAACTATGTAAGTACAAAAATATTTTCCTAACGACATTTTAGAGGTTAAAGCAAACAACTTTAACCCCTAAAATTTGCTACAAATTACTCAAAATATTCAATTAATTTTCGGAATAGATTGGATCAAATCATTATTTAAGTGTAACTTAAACTTGATTTGGTGTGATCTTACAACAAGTTTAAGATTCAGACTACATAAGACTTGGTGAACATTTTTACTAGTATTTTATTAAATTAATCCACGTAGCTTCGATTTAAAACAAGATTATAAAAGATTTGGTTATGCATGATTTAGTTAAAGTTTTAGCTTGCACCCTGGTTAATTAGTCTGGTTAGTTAAAGCTTGTGTCAAGTTCCATCTCGTTTCAAATTCAACATCAATTCTATCTCAAACTCGAATTATGCTAGTTTTGCTTTCGGTAACACTGTACAACACCAAAAAAAATAACAAGATTCTGACAACGCATTCTGGTAGAGGGGCCAAACAAAAATATACGTGTATCGGCGTTTTCAAAGTTTACGTCTGAATTTTTTTTAGGAGGGGTCAAAGTTTTCCCCTTTTTGCACATTCTTATGGTGAATCGGCATACGAAAACCATGTAACCTCACATTTTAGGTATATGATGTGTTCAGCAATTTGATGTAAAATACTACGAAAAACATTTTTGTGGAGCATTTTAACCCTGTAGCTCCTATTTGTATGGCCCTTTTTTTTAAATACCAAAAATGTCCTGTAAAACAGGACTTTTTAAGGACAAAATGTACCACGAAAATGTTCGCCACCAAATTAATCGGCCCAAGTTGCTATGACTCAAATTTTAAATTTAAATTTTAAATTTAAATTTCAAATTTATGAAACCACCTTCAGCTAGTCACACAAATGCAACTCTGTAAACATAGATCGTGCCTTTCAGTCAAACCACACATTTCGTTACATAATCAATCCATCTTCTGTTTTACTATTTTTTTTACGTTTTTTTTGTCGTAGTGGAAGTTTTGCAAAGACAGTTGACAGCAACATTTTTATAGCGTGCACTTTGTCAACTATTTATATGACATATGATCTGCCGATTGATGACACGTTTATGACGTGCCATAAAGGAGTCTGAGAAGGGGGCACACTCACAACTTTATTTCCTCGCCTCGTTTTACGCTCATCCCTTGTCGTCAAAACTACTGCAATAAAGTATAAATTTGCTGCTGAATTTGCATGTGTAAATGCTCGTAAAAGTGCGGCGAAAGTGTATTGCCGAAGAAGCCATTTGTTGGGTTCATTCCATTCATTTGGTCGATTTAGTGTTTAGGCCGCGTTGTAAGGCTCAAAGGACAATAAAATACATATGAACAATTCCACTCGTACACTAATCCATAGATACGGTAGACGCCAACGATGCCAGCATTTCATTAAATCAAATTGTGGCTCCTTTATTGTGTGTCTAAGAGGGATTAGCAAGTTTTTAACTGGCCACCACTAAAAATATGTTTTTTTGAAACCATGAATGGGATTAATAGTGAATAAATATTATTTGTGCCAACTGACTGAAAGCTTAAACTTGAAACTAAGCTCGAATTGATAGTCTTTCTCTTCGTTTTCACTTAATTCTGACTTAAGGGCCTACAAGTTTTTGTTTTGGTCAATTTGCATACATTGACCCTGAATATTCTGCGTACATACAAGCAGAACAAGCACTGCGTGGCCATACAGACGACGCTCACATTTCGCGAAACTGTCTTCGCATGCATTTAAATCACGTACACGCAGCCGGCCGAAAGCAACTGTCAGCTAGAATGTGCGAGCAGTTAACTGAGTTTAATGACTTGCGCCAACAGTTGACAACACACAACTGTCAAATTGCCGTCAGAACTTTCTTCCTAGTTAACATAAAATCCATGTGCACACGCGACTGACTGACCGACTGTTGTGCGTTCGACATGTAAGTAGCGTTGAATAGATGCAATAGGAAAATTATACAAAAAATTAACAGTTGAAATTCGTGAGCCAAAATGCTGCCGCATTCCAAACTGATGACGTCACAAATGCGCCAAAGTTTCTGGTCTCGTCACTGCAATTCCGACAAGACGAGATTGTCTCGCTCGCGCCCAACAACTATTTTACCGCCACATATTATTACATATTTCTATCTACGTGTTGGTCACATTTTGCAAGTTAAGCACTCAGCGGCACAGATACTGAAATCACCGCTTAAGCGCACAAAACTATTTCGAAAAGCGATTTTCCAAATTGCTCAAGTTCCTCTGCGCGTCGAGTTGGTCTGTGCGAACGCATAATAGCCACGTCAAGTTGACGCTTTCAAGTTGCCTGCATGCTTTGCAAATCTGCTTTCCTGCAATACTTTGTCAGCTCTGCAATCAGCTGAAGTGCGCCCGGTGGCTCCACGAACTCCTTTCACTCCCCCAGCACACACATCGTAAAATACTTTGAATTTGTCGTTTTTTACTATTTCATTTTATTTACATTATTCTTTTATTTGCTTTTCTTTTTACGCGTCGCCTTCAATTTCAGTGCTCAGTGTGGCATTGGTGGCTGCTTCCGCAGATTTCCAACAATTGATTTTTTGGCCAACGTGCGAAATAATATTTCAATATTTTTAAGTAAGCAGCGAAAAAAAAAACAGTGTACAAAAAATCAACACACTAACTGCACAGCAGAGTTGCCAGATTCCAGCAATTTGCTTTTACATATCGGACACTAAATTAAAAAAAAAACACAAGATGTGAGTCACAGTTCAAAATATTCCAATCGACTTTTTTCCATAAACCAATACACAATGCACAAATCAATCAATGTCAATCAATACACATCAAAAAGTTCATTCTTTTCATTAAATTCTTTTTCATTAAATTCTGTCAACTGCGTTGCTTCTGGAGGATCAACAGTTTTTTAATCTGTTCTGTGAAAATTTGATATTTTTGAGTTGTGACTCTTTTATATTCAGTGTGCAAGCACACACGAGGCATTTCAAGTCTTAACCCTTTCGACCCCGAATTTTAGCCTGTGTTTCGATATTACTTTTTTATTATTAAAAAATTATTACGCCTCTTTATTAGAGTTCTAGAGCTAGTTTACTTTTGAACAATTTTAGCTTAAAACGGGTTAAATAAATTTTGTATCAATATTTTTGAATTACAGAAAAATTATTTAATATTTGTGAAAAATACAAAATTATCACTTTTTGATTTTATGTAACCTTTATTAAAGAAACAGGGTTTTGATCAAACGCGCCCAATTCGTAGACTTCAATTAGAACACAAACTTTTCCTGATGTCGCTGCAAATTATTGGAAATTATTTTGGGGATAACAATAAAATTGTTGTAATTTGTTTTGAATTCACTTCTAAAAATATTAATTTGTTGGTGCCTACTTAACTTAAACCCATAAATCAATCATAGCTTTTGCTATAAGATGACAAATAGGTGAAGTTGCTCTCAGGCAACTTTGGGGTCGAAAGGGTTAAAGTTTACATTGCTGCAATCGTCAACTTTTCGTTGTTGGTGTAATCGGATATATACAATCAAATAACATTAGTCGACCGTTCGACTGCCACATATTTAAACCAAGTGACCACGCCTAGATATTATTTCCAATGGACTATCGAAAACTTGGTTTAAATTTCTGTGCGACAAAAAACCACTTTTGTCGAGATCCATCCAAATGATTGAAACTAGATTTCATTCATATACATCATTCATTCATTTTCTGATTCTATGTTCTTTTAAAAGAATTTTAAATTAAAAGAATTAATTTTATTTTAAAGAATTTATTTCAGTATTTGTGGTTGTGAAATGATAAAGAAATGAGTATGAAATGAAAGAAGAAAATTTTGTCTTTTATATTATTATATTATAAATTTTATTATTTTTTATTATATTATAATTTATTAAATTATATTTCAAATTTTAAAGTTTCAGCGCCAAAATATGTCAGTAAGGTCCTTTCAAATATGTATCCTTCGATATTTTTGAAGTTGTTTTTTAGCGATTCCAAATATATGTTTTGGATCTCAGTCTGTAGTATAATACTTCAAACTTTTATTTTTCTATCTTTGTTGGCTTAGAGTTAAAAAATATATTTCCATTCATAAGCAAGAAATTAGTACCTATTAAATTTTTGTCTATAAAATTAGATAGAAAAATATAATTTTGAGGTATAATACTGCATATTACTTACTGACATACCTTGGTTCTGAAAGTTCCAAATAGATAATTTAGACAAAAGGCGACAAGTTTTCTCTTTTAATTGATACCCATACCTCCGTCATTGCAGAATTGCAAATAATTGAAAAAATCATTGAAATGTGTATGTGTATAAAATTTTTAAGTCCTTTTAAAATGACAACAGAGCAGAAAATAAAAAAATTAGTATGCCACGTATGCCAGTATCTACGTTTTACGGCCCATATCATCTTTTGGATGAGTCAAAAGTACTGTCGCACAGTGTAATGTATAATCAATTTTATTATTGAAAAATAAAAATAAATCTTTTGAGAGTTAACTTGAGACTTTTTGACATCTGCCATCATTTTTTTTTGGGGTCATTGGATTCAAAGTTCAATGGGGTTTTTTGCACCAAACCATTGGTAACACTCCTCGTAGGGTGTGGAATTTGTTAATGAATTATTCAAATTTGTCAAAATTGACTTCGTTGTACATAAATGTGCGCCATTTGGGTAATAATTGTGTCACAGCATGCGGACACATATTTAACTTGAAGAAAAAACTTTAAAGAAATTAAAGAAAAATATCACTATTTACACACATTTAGTTATAGATTTTACACTCGCGCTTTCAGTCACCCTGTTCCGATTTCTATATCTCTAACCACTTGGCATTTGGTCCAATCTATGCAAAGAGCTAAAAAAGCGCCGTGGTGTGGTTAAAAAATAAACGCGCATAGTGCTCGCGAAACTTGCGCCACACCAGCTACATACAAACAAATCGGCACAGCCAGCAGCGACTCTTCTTCACCCTTCACCGCTGGCAGTGCGCCTGGCGGCAATGTGTGCCCAAATGAATTGAATTGAAGGCGATAAAAATAAATCTCATCGGATCGCAGCGCAACTTGAATTCATTGCGGCAGTATGAGAACAAAGCAACAACTACAACAACAGTAACAGGAACAGCAACAGTAGCAGTACGAGTAGCAACAGCAGCAGCAACAAAATGTGAAATCGTGAAATTGAAGTCCTTCAACTATGCTCAAGTCGGAGTGACATTTTCTCGTGATTGTTTGTGTGCGTGTGTGTGTGTTTGTGTGTTTGTGGCTTGTGTGGCGGAAAAGGGCGAAATTTGCCACTTGGCGCACACGATATGCTGCACAAAGTGACGCAGTGACGGCGCATACTTTGTGTGCGCGCATTGCCGCTGCCTCTCCGGCTGCCGCTGGCCGTGGCTCCGGCTGTGCATAGGAAGATGAAGACGAATTGTGGGTATACGTGCACATAATGAGCCATAACTCAGACATTGAGTCGCTGGCGACCGCATATTGCGCCATGCAAATGCGCTCAAGTATTTGGCTTTGTGTGATTTTATGAATTCCAGCACAATTCTTATTTGCCTTATTGGCATAAACTTACACAGACTCTCTCACACACACACACACACAGGCAAATTAGTTGATTTTGTTGCAATAGTTTTTGGAACATTTGGCGCGCATTGTGCGCACAAGTTGCACAGCAGTGGCAGTAAACAAAGCAGCTGTCGCGCGCTTACGCGTCCATGTGCAACAACTTATGCCAAATTAGATACTGTACACACTTTAATATTGCAACTGCCTAAATGCTTAAAGCAGAACGCAAAGATACTCAATGCACATTTTGCCACAAGTGCACATAAAACTTGCCGCACCAGAATTGTTTATCAATAACTTTGCACCGAGCGCGTGTTTTTATTAAATTTGCACATAATTTTTATATTGCGCCGTTCTTTCGTGCAGCCTTTTTACTGCACTTTCGAGTACATCGCATAGCATTTCCTCTCAACTGTCATAATCATAAACAACCTGTCCCATTGCACGCTCGTCACAATCGCTATGCAACCAACACCGCAACAACAAAACCAACAACACCATCGTCGGAATGTGCATTGATCACTTAAGCTTAACCACGCTTGTGGCTACTGTAAATAAAAATTTTACGAGTGCTGCTTGCCTTCGTCAGTTGGCGTCCACAAACTCCGCCAACAGTTCCTCCTCACACGTCAGGAATGCACACAAATAAAGTTTTATGTGTGGCAATGCATAAAGCATCGATTGTTGTCATTGCCACCGTCGATGTTGCAGCAATGCATTGGATGCGCTGTTGTTGTCCATTTAGCGCGTCGGCTCGCTTGTGCGAACTTACATTTTCACATATCTTGCTCCATTTTTACAATTATACAAGGAACTGGTAATTTTTTGCAAACTATTCAAACATTTTGTGAAATCATTTGGTAAATATTTGTCAACTGATTTGTTGATCAAAATATTCACAACAAAAATAACACAAAATTAATTTGTGGAGATTTCAATATAATGTCCTTACATGTGTCCTTGCTGGAAAAGATTCCATTCTATAATACTTTAAATACACATTTTAAATTCAAACTGATTTAGCTCAACTAATGCTTCGTTTTCACTGTGCCACATTCAATGCTGGATACTAACAGTTATGATAATTAGTGATGGGTCGATAAAATCCTGGCAAACTAGGTGAAAGACCGATGTCATAATATTGAAGAACGATTTTTTACAACTCTAAACTTAGAACGAAATCTGTAAACTGCACTTGCTTTTAAACTAAAATTCCCAGCCAACCCAAACCTTCTGAAATGATCAGATGGGCAATCCTTCTAATCAAGGAAGCGATTTGAATACCAATTAATTCACCAAATGCATCCTTTTAAACACACAAACAAAATTTAGATTCCAAAAGCGTGTTCTATGTGTCAATTGTAACAACTTTACTAACAACATGTAAAATAAATTTTCATTTTAAAAATCTTATTAACACGTTCGCGGACGTGAATGCTGAAAGCAGTCATTTTCATAGTGATGCAAAATGACGTGAATGCTATAGCATTCAAATTTTAAAGCCAATTTTTATTCATTTATATTTTTATAAACTTAAATTTTTGTAATGAATATACATTTCAAAGTAATTAGCAACTGATTCATATTATTTTATTTTTTTTTCGGTGTACAGTGAAATTCCTCATAACTGGACACTCATCGCACTCATCGCAGTGGAGTTGTCCGGTTAAGGGAGATGTCCGCTTATGGAGGAGGGGGGCAAAAAAAATTAGTTGAAATTGTATCCAAGTGTTTCAGGTTTATTTATTTAATATTTTTTACGAATTTATGATTATTGAATATTTTATTAATATTTATTACATGTATAGGTAAAGTACACACATTGTACAAGTGTTTAAATTTTAGTACTACTTTGGTTGAACAAATTTTGTAATGGTTGATTGCCTAAACCAGTGGCGCTCACAGGCGGGGTTTTGGGGTTCATACCCCTCCCCCAAACACAATAAAGCTGGTACAAAATATGGTTTCAAGTGGTATTCGGCTCAAAAGTTGTACGCAAACTCTCCACCCCAAAATAAAATCCTGTGTGCGCCACTGGCCTAAACACTATTTTTTTTCATTTCAAATGTTCATTTTCAAATAAGAGAGAAATTTTTAGATATTATACGGTAGTACAGATTTTTAAAAACTTGTTGGGCATATTTCTGAATTTTGTCCGTTGATGAGAGATTTTTTAATCAAAATGGTTTGAAGTATAGTGTCCGCGTCCAGTTGTTATATATACACGAAGAGAGAGCTACTGTTGAATAAATAAAGTCATAAAAATATAATAAACCTCTTCTTCTCATGTTTTCTATGAATGAATGCTATAGCATTCACGTCACTCTAGTTGAAAAATTTGATCTGTATCGTCGTGAATGCTATAGCATTCGTTGTGTATAACGGTTAAAATATGATAATCTGACAACTCTAACAATATATATGTAATCAGAAACGAAAATAGCCTGTCTATTTTTGCAGCTCACTGAAATTTTTACTGTCCGCGAACGTGTTAACGTCTTTAGAAGCTCTTGAATTGATCGTGTAATCTTTTCATTTCAGAGATTTCAATACTTTTTCCTTATAACTTCACTCTACTACAAAAGTTATTCCTAAATCTAACGTGAACAGTGTCTTCTTCGGTAGAAATCGGATAAAACTATTGAAAACTAATTATATACAAACTTCTCATATGACCCGCCATCATTCTTCAACCCGCATTTTATGCAGCTTTAAGTACTACTTACGAGAACTGATAAAATTCAAATCATCTTCCGCTGCTCTTGCGCTCTCTAAACTTTTACGAGTGAATGTCAATTTTAAGTTAAACACTTCAGAAAGTCGTAACACTTTTCTCAACCACTCCAGCGCTCATGTGCACGGAGATGGCACCCACACACACACACACACACTCACACAGGTGAACGTGCGCACAGTTGGTGCGGTGCTGTGACTCTGACACATTAAGTTTAAGAGATATTGTCGCCTGCAAGTCTCCACCAGACAATAATGGGTAATATTTCTTCTTTATAACCAACTATTTCCGCTTCCACTCACGCAGCGCCACTGCCGGTGCCGCTGTCGCCGCGTGCGTGGCAACCTCTGCCCGCCAATCGCGCGTTCCACGTTCGAAGTCTGCGCTACCGGCGCGTTCCTGCCGCTCGCACCCACACCTAATGTAAATTACGATGCTGCTGGCGTCTGCTTGGTTATCCGCACTTGAAGGCGCACATTAAATCAGCGCTTTGGCCGGATTACACCCGGCTGCAGCTTAATGTGGCCCTAAGCATTTAGACGGCGTTCGTTGCGCTCAAAATCAGCTCGCCACCGAATCGCTCACTCTAGTCGCACACGCCAAGCTGTTTACACACACTAATCTAATTGATCGCATGTGCGCAAGCCGCGCTGCCCCACGCCAGCTTTCGGTGCACTTTTAGCCGAATTTCTATACTTTGCAACAGTTCAACAGGCAACTACGACTCGGAGCAATCTGCTCGAGTCCTCCGGTATTAATTGTTGGCCGCGCCGAAACTAATTATGCAACGCCTGCCCAATCGCCTGGCTAATGCCACTCGGTCACTGGCAGCCGCTCAAAAGCGACGTGGCGTGGACGCAGCGGCCAAGGAAGTCGAAAAAAGCGCTATTCATCATTTCAACAATCAATCAATTTAAGAATGTGTAATCCACACGAATCGTGTTACACGCGGCACACAAAAAGCAACGCAAAAAATCACAGCGTCGACGGCAGCAAAAAACGCTCGTGTATTAATCAGTCTATTAGACACGATTTGTTCCACACGGAAAGCCGCTTCCATTCGCCAGCACGTCCGACAACGATGAGTGGGCAAGACTTGGTACGCGCCGCTGCGCGCAGGTGGAGCGCGGCGACGGCACTTGGGCCGGGGGGCGTTAGCGTTGTGCCAAATGTTTGGTTCTCGCTTGTGCTGGCGCTGCTGCGGCTCAAGGTTGTGTACAAAAATTCTTTTCATGCACGCAATTAGAAGGAAAGTGGCAAACTCCACTTTAACGATGAGCGGAGCGAAGTGCTGAGGGGAAGTCAGGTGAAGAATGTCGACAGAAAAGGTGAAGTGCCAGTGTGTTGCGCTGTTGAAAAACAACTAAGAATGCTTCGGTCGGTCTTGACCGAATTATGTTAATTTATTTGTGTGTGTGCACACTGATCTCTGTGTCTCTTTCGATTTGTTTACAATAAACTAATTGTACACAAATTATATTTTACATACTATATGTACACAACTATTGTATATACAAATTAAAGGAAAAAAAACTACATTCGATGCAAAAGAAAAAGGTCCACCATAGTTTAGGAAGGGCGTGTCATACTCTTTTCTTGAAATTAGTTTCAATTACAAATTTTGTATGTCACAACTTTTATATGGCCGGCCTCGATAGTCCAGCGGGTAGCGCGCTGGCTTTTCACACCAGAGGCCGCAGGTTCGATTCCTAGCTCGGGATGGTAAAACACTCGTCTACTTCCACATGATCTACTCCACCTACTGTACATAACTCTATACTAATTAAAGAAAAAACGAAATTTCGTGTGCTTGTGCACTCTGATCTCTGTGTATCTTTCGGTTTCTTTACAACCATTATATACAAATTATATTTTACATATGTACATACCTATTGTTTATACAAATTAAAGAAGTAAAACTAAATTTCATGCCAAAAAAAGGGAGGGAGGGCGTATCATACTCTTTTCTTGAACGTAGTTTAAATTAAAATTTTTTTTCACAACTTTAATATGACATTTTAAAAAATCTATCAATTAACATTCAATTTCGCTTTCTTCTTGTATATATTTAATTTCATTCAAAACTAACAACTTCTCCGAAAGCTTTAGTGCATTATTTGCATGGACAGAAAATACTTTATAAATAAATTGGCACTTCTGATCAAAAATGCTATATGCTTTTCCGCATAGGAAGCATCTTCTTGCGTACATTTAAAACCCAATATTGAGGCAAATATACTCAAACACTTCAGGGTAGGGTGCAAAAATACAGAATGAATGGAATTCGAAGAAGCCAGTTTTAAGCCCTGGAGACTTGGCGTTGCTTTTGTTGTAGCTACTTTCCTATATTTACATTACGCTACAAATAGAAAAGTCAGATTATAATTCAAATATTTACCTATTGCAAAAGGCTTTGTACGGAAATCGATGTCTGTTTCGATGTCTTAGTGATACAAAAAAATCTTTGAAATTGTTTATCAGTTGCTAACAGGCCACGAAACACGGTTATCGGGTTCAGTGCATACTTCATTTAAATGCGGTCTTTTTACTCTTTCTGTACCGTAACCCTCTTTCCATTGGCCATCCTTAGGTCATGGTCAATTAATCTTTCGAATATTTTGATTATATGTATTAAAAATTACACCTTCGAATCATATAAAATCGAGGTTTAGTTTATACTTAAATGTTGTTTCAATTGATAATCATTATATGTTATATTCTTTTACTTATTTTAAGCGTGAGTGGAACTACTAGTATTTGAATAGAATGTTTTCCCTAAAAATGCCATCAAGCATCATAATTTTATATAAATTAAAAAAAGATAACATCAAGAATTCTAAAAGATTTCAATCCGTTCGTAATTTTCTATAATCTCTTTCATCATCGCCCAACTCAAACCGCTGAAGCTACAAACATGAAATTTAAACTGTAGGTACATCTTTAAAAAATTAACCTCCGCTAAGACAGGATTTTTTAAATTCGCGGTCTAAAAGGGCAAAATATGGGTTAAGGCGTTGTATGAAAAAACGCAATTTAATGAGCGTATTGATTTCAAATTTGGTGAAAACACTTCAAATAAAAATAATAACAGGGTCAATAATGGGTTAAAGTGCATATACGGGAAGACTACGAAAAAACCATGAACCGATGAGGCTATTGAACTCAAAGTTGGTGAAAACACTTGAAATCAAAAATAATTTGAACGTGTTTCTCATTTTCTCAAAATCAAAACTTTAACAGGTGAACCAAGAGTTAAAAGTTTGTATGAAGAAACATAATTTTTTACGCCTTTTGACTTGAAACTTGGTGAAAGTACTTCAAATATAAAATAATTCTATACGTGTTTTTTTTTAATTTTTTCGAATATCAAAATCTGACGGGTTCAACGACGGGTTAAACATTTTTACATAGACACAAGAAAGCACTTTCCATGCGAAATAATTCGATACGTGTTTATCACTTTTTTGAAAATCGAAATCTGATGGGTCAAAAATAGGTTAAAAGTTTGTATGGAGAAATAAGATTTGATGATTTCAAATATGGTGAAAGCACTTCAAATGAGAAATAATTAGATAAGTATGTTTTCATAAAAATCTGACGGGATCAACAAAGGGTTAAGAAAAATTAAAAACTTAAATTTGCGTGCAAAGCCGCGGGACCTTGCTAGTATGTTCATATATCTGTATTCATATTTCTATATTAATGTTTCTATATTCAAATGCTTCGCTAATGAAGCTTTCAATGTGCTTTAATTTATCATTTTTTTTATATTAAATACGTTTACAACTTCTACCCAAGTAATTGCTTTTCCAATAAACATATTTCTTAACTCACTCCTCAAGAAAAGGTAAATATTACTATGTAATAAATTTTGTTAATAAATTTAATAAATGAACCATAAAATATAATTAATGGAGTGGGTCATGTAAACATAAAATTGGATCTACTTATTCATGCATTGCAACTGAGACTTATTTGTTATCCCTCGCAAAACCTCACAATAACAAATTATGTTTCAAGTTTAAAGTTTAACTAAAATCATGGTTTTTGTGAAGAAAGAAGTATCTACATGTGTCGGAGAAGGAATCTTTCATAATTTGCCTGCGTGCGTCAACTTTAACCAACTGTTTGCTAGTCAAATTAACATCCACGTTAAATTACCAGTGAACAGCAGCAGCCAGCCAAATATTTGTTATAACGCCTCTGATTTATGGCAGCAAATATCATTAGCCTTATCGAAAAGCAAACGTTACCAATCCACCCGAACGAGCGATGTCTTCTCGGCTGAGACGCTCAGCGCACCATTCCCACTGCCAGCAACCGCGCCTCAATCGCTGATAGCGCACACGCGAAAACTTTTCGCATGTGAGAAATCAAAGCGACGGCCAAACTTCCTGGCACTAACGCAACGCAACAGAACGCACACGGCGCGCCGGTGCTCGCCGCTATTGAGCAGCCATCGATGCGCCACTATAGCAACGAGCGAGCCACCGCACGCGCCGGCAGCAAGGTTGATGATGCTGCCCAACGACGGCGACGACGACTTGAATCGATTAAAACAAATTTCCCCGCCACTGCGGCGCCACTGCCAAAAGAAACAAATCCACACAAAACGGCCAAAGGGGAACCCAAAAGGCTACAAAGAATTATTAAGCGTTTGGCAGATGCGCTGTGCGGGCGCGAAAGGTGTGCGGGCCAACTTAGCCCACTTCAACTTTGAACTCGCGCAACTCAACTCAACGTTACTCCCAAGTTGGAACAACTTGCCGTGCGAGGTGCGCGCCTTGTCGTCGCTGGCTCTGCCACTTTGGCCGGCCAAAGTTGCCAACTTGTAGACAACGTTTAAATGGATGACCCTTGCTTCCGCTTCGATATCCTTTCGCGCTGTGAAGTGTTGTCCGCACTTTTGTGCACTCAAGCAGTGCGCCGGAGCGGTGTGGTGCGGTGCGGTGCCATTTTCCTGCCGCACAGCCATTCATTCTGTATGCGCTTGGAATGGTTGGCAGCACAGCCAGCGGGCTGCAGGCTGCAGGCGACTGTGCCAGCACAGATTATGCTTTACGAGCAGCCGTAAAGGTCGTCGGCGGGACCACTCCAGCAGCACCATTGCGGTCCCGGTGTCCGCCTATTGTCCTGCACAACCGAAAGACGCGTAGCGGAAAAAATTCAAAGGCGTTGCGTTGGCCACTCGGAGACACATCGACGCACCGGCGCACAAGTGGCGGGGGGCCAAGTAGTAAGAAGACAAACTTTCCAGCATCTTTGTGCGCTACGCCATCAATTGCTCAATTATTTGTAGTCAATTTGCGAATTGAGTTCGAAGCGCCGGCAATTGTGCTGCGTGGACCCCACTTGGCCGTCAACAGGCGCGAGGACATGACGGCACATTTTCGGCCGATCGAGCAGTCAACTGGTTGTGAACGAAAAGTGGGCAATTGGAAATCATCGGCGCTGATTGTTTGATGTGGCAGTCGGTAGGCTTGTTTGTCGAGTGTCATTAATGTAATGGAGCACATCGATGGCGGAACAATTCGCTACTCTGCCTTCATGCTGATACATTTATGCTCGTCGAGGAGACGATTCGCACACACACACGCACACGCACATAGTCGAGTGTGTTCATGTAGTAGTTCATGTAGGTCGTTCAAACACTGATTGAAGAGCACTCACGCCAGCAGTGGAATGTTTGATGCCTGAAATTCGATTTGGTCGCGTGGATTATTCAAATGTGCCGACCGAACACTACGCTGCGACATGGAAAAGTGTGGCCGCACTTGAGTTGGGATCCCTTAATTTGTGTGGTATCTACGTGCGGACATATCGTATGCAAATTTATTTATTGAAATGTCTGCATATGAAAATGTATGGATCTGGTAGTTCGATTAGGCGTGTTAGGAATGAATTTCACTTCTCAGAGAGTGGTGTGCAGTGCAGGTGCGTAGCCAGAACTTGGTCATGGGGTGGAGTTTCAAATAAGTTTTGTTTACCAATTTAACATGTAACATGTTTTTTAAAGTAAACTACACTTTTCAAACAGAGCGCCACCAAAATGTGACATATTGCATCGGAAATTTCATGAAATTTTACTCACTGTAAGCGAAGTTATTGCGTCCGAAATAAAAGTATGTTTTTGTCACAGGTACAAAAATTCGATGCTAATTTGCAAAAAGCAAATATTAAGTTTTGCTTTAAACTTGGTAAAACTTTACCCGAAACATTTCAATTGATGCACCAAGTTTACGTAATCATTATTTATCCCGTGGCAGAGTTCATGAGTGGTACATGCGATTTAAAAACAATTGTCGGGACATAAATGATGACCAACGTGTTAGCCAACTCAAATCCACGATCACCGCAGATTCCATCATAACTTGGCGGTAATTTATCATAGATCAGCCAAAATCTACTTGAAATTGGATTTAATTTTCGCTTTCCTTATCCATCCGGGTTATCTTTTTAATATTCACGTTTAATATGAACTGAACAAATTCGAAAAAAATTTTAGCCCGGATGATCCCAGGCGCTTCCGCTTAGATTTTGAATAAAACTTATGCTAAAATTTTTTTTTCGTACCTCAGTATGTGTTAAATAAACCCTCTGGAAAGAAATCTTCTACTTAATATTTTCCATAGTCGCAAAATAAATCGTTAAAGTTAGGCCTTTTTTCGAAAAAGGACTATCACCAGAGGAAGATACTAAATACTGAGGTATGTAAAAAATTATTTATTATTATTTATTTATTGTGAGTTTTTTTTTTTCAAAATAGTGGCGGAAGCGCCTGGCGTCATCCGGATGGGTATTGGTCAAGGACGAATACAAAAATCTTTGGTAAGGCGAAGGTTAAGCGTTTTAATAAAAAAAGAAATAATTAATAAAAAATAAAATAAAAAATTAAAAAAATAAAATGATCGCATTTTTACTAAACATTTGGCTATCGAAAAACGCCATCTCATCGATAGGCATTTGTGACTGACTTTTTGACTATAAGTCTAATTTTAATCATCAACCACTCCTCGTTTCGGCATCAGGCGACTTTCACCTTTTCCAAAAAAAAAGAAGCATTTACCGATTAAACAGAGGCGTTTTGAGATCGTAGAAGCCATCCAAAAGGCTTGTACCGACATCCTGAAGGACATTCCAGCCGACGATCTAAAATACTCATTAGACATGCTTTTGGATCATGCAAATAGTTGCATTGAGCCTGAAGGGGACTAAAAAAACTATTGGTATCGGTTTTACCAACAACAATTTTTGTTATTATTATTTTAAATGTTTACAAGGTGAAAAGACCTTTTTGCTAATGTGGGAACGTACATACCATGCATAGTGCTTGAAAATTTTAAATAATTATAGGCCTTGGGGGGTTTTAACACCCAAACCCCCCTTGGCTACGATCCTGGTGCAGTGTACCGTAGGCAGTGGCCTTGATTTTCGATGAAGTTATGTTGAGTCCGGAAAAAGAAATGGGGCCACAGAGTATCATAGGTGCTGTCTGGCAGTTGCAGCGGTCCCCAGTCCCTATGGTCGATGCTCTCTGAAGTGCTCAAATAAAAATTATGCGCAGTGATATCGATAGATAGATGGATAGGTTATGTGGTTGTCCCCGAAGTGTTGAACACTTTGGTCTACAAAGCCCGTTGTGATGTTAGTTGAGAAGAGAGTAGCCTCAGTTCTTGCTCTACGCGAGCCAGTTAGAGTTACAGCCAAGTAGAGGTCTTGCAGAGCAAAAGTAACTATCCATCTAGCCCTTCCGTTTAGCAGCAAACGCAGTGTAGGTACACAGGATGTGCTCTATGCTTTCAAGCAAGCTCCTCCTTGTTTTTGCATAAATAATTGGAGAAGAGACCCAGTAGTTTTGTATGAATGCCAATAAGACTCTGGCAACGGTTCCTATCTGGTTTATTTCTGAATGACATAATACCTACCACAGTGGCGTGCACATGATTTTATTTTAGAGGGGTTTCGTATACAACTTTTGAGCCCAATAACATTTGAAACCTCAAAACTTTTTTAACAAACTGATATCACTACTCGACACGAAAAATGCTCCTAAAAATAAAAGTATTTTTTAGACTAATCTTCTGCTGCTGAACACGAAACTTAAAATCAAAAAATGTTCTTAAGAAGCGTTTTCGAAAGTCTTCGAAAAACACGTTTTTCCCCTCTCATTTCAGTTATGAGCACATATCTCGTAAACCAACCATCCGACTAACACAAGTGACCCGTCGTTCAGAAGGTAATTAAAATTTCCAACGATATATAGATTGTCCAAATCAGATGAGATTTTGGGAAGTTACTGACGATGAAATTTGAAAAAAATTGAATTTTTGACCATTTTCAAAAATTATACATTTTCGAATGGTTTTTTTATAGATAAAATAAATGATCTCCTCTGGTGTTAAAATCTAAGATGAAAGATATATTATTTGAGCAAATATTAAGCCCAGCATCAATAGAATTAAAAGAAAAATGACAAAGTTATGATGCACGGAGTGAAAATACCAACTTTTCATTTATTACACCGTGCGAAAATTTTTTTTAATTTTTCCGAGACCCATCCAAATGGGTCATTTATAATATCCTGGCATAGTCAGTTTTTCATTTTCTGACCCAAAAACCTTCTTAAAGGACTTTAAAATTTTAAGGACATACACATTTCAAATATTTTTTAAAATATTTGCGATCGTGCAATGATGAAGATATGGGTATCAAATGAAAGAGGAAAATTGTTTCCTTTTAACTACATTTTCTATTTTGAACTTTCAGGACCAAAATATATCAGGTATGCAAAACATAAATGTTTTGGATCTCAGTCTGTAGATTCATACATCTAAATTTTTTTCTATTTCAAAGTTCTGAAAGTTTGATAACCCCGTTTTCCTACGTCACTGCTATAGTATAAAAGTATTGGTCAATTAATGGTAAAGGCCTCAGTAAGAAATGAACTCCTGAAAGTCTCACAACAGAAAAATTTAGGTCTTTTAGTTATTTGAATATTTTGAGTGTAGTTATAGATTCTAAGCTTCAATACTAGGAATGCCGATGAATCAATGGTCGGAATGGCTTTCCTGTTCAGTCTCACATTATCATACATATGAAATCTCTATTCCAAAACTCTATTTTAAAGCGCTTTTAATGCTCCAGTGCGCTCAAATGTTTGTGACTTTAAAATGTCATTTATTTTAAAGAAATTTATTGCAATTGTACAATACGATTTAATAACGAATAAAAAAATGTGAACTCGCCTCGAACGTCACTGCCACCACACCACTGACCCGACTCGGGCAACAGTCAAATAGTTCAATGCGCCAGGCTGCGCGCTTATTGCACATTGACTGCGACTCATTGGTATGCAAAAGAAGTTTGCAGCCGAAAAAAGTTCGGTTTGCCATAATTTGCTTATGAACCGACTGTGCGGCTGTGCGGCATGCAACAGGCGCTGCGGGCTCGGCAATCTGTGCAGCGAACAATGGCAATTGTAATTTTGGCCACCTCGACGCAACACACCAGCGCGCACACACACACACGAACGCAAAAATAAAAACAAAAAACGCGCAACCGAGCAAACAATATCAAATAAAATATGTTCAGCATTTGCGACAACCGACTGAGAGAAGGGGGCGTGGAGTGCACTTTTTTCGGCCAGGCAACAAATTGCAAATTGCACACTCGCACTGCTGACAATTTGAACGTCAGTGCCATGCACACACACACACACACACATACACATACGTGCGGCCAGCCCGAAATCAACCCCGAAAATTAACCGCGCAGTTGTGTGCGCTCAATGGCAGCTTATTAAAATGTTGATGCCGCAATCGTCGTACCGCGGCCGCCCGGTTCGTGCGGCTGTCGCCAGCCACAGCCACAGCCACAGCCCCAGCCACAGGGAAATTCGTGCATATTTGTGTGCATATTGTTTTGAATTTGATTATCCTTGCACCGCAATCAGCGGCAGCAAATTAAATCAAGGCCGACGCACTGCAGTTGCCAGTTGCCGCTGTTTTATTTAATGTCCAAGGCTTCATTTGAATCTGTCAGTTCGATACGAATTGGCCAATGGGTCCAGCCTATTCGCAACGCCGACTTTATTTCCCACAAGTTATTTACTCATTTGCGGCGCCTTTAAGCTTTGTGCATCGTTATGCGAACTCGATGCTGGACGGCAATTGCGTCTGTTCGACTTGAAGTCGCCGGGTCTGACGGCGGGGGGCATGCCAAGCACATGTTCTCAATGGCTTAATTTCGCACAGTAAATTTGTGTGTGAGCAGTGCCATGGTGGGAGTGCAGATGCGTGTGTGTGTGTGTGTGTGTGTGTGTCGAAGGAGGACTGCGAACCGAATCCCGTGTACGTAATTGAGATTTATTGTGTGCGAACGATTTAAATTTGAAAAGATTTTCCTATGAAACGCTTAAAAAAAATAGCTGAAGAGCCTGCAATGCTACTAAAGAAAGAACCTTAAATAATTCAATGAATTTGACAATCACTAAATTGTTCAGGTTAGTTTAGGTTGCGAAGGATGTGTGCAGTAAGAACCGCACTTCCACTTGGCGACCTGAAAAAGATCATTGTGAGTATTTTATATATGTATGTGGAGCAGTGGCGCACACAAGGGGGGAGGTTGGGGGTTTAAACCCCCCGAAATATTTTTAAGTTAGTACAGAAATTTAATTTAAAACCTTCGCACATATGTTCAATCATCAATAACACTACTCGACACAAAAAATGCACCTAAAAAAGTGTTTCCTAGACTAACTTTGGGCCACTGAACACGAAACTGAGGATCAAAAAAATTTCGTGAGAAGCGTTTTCAAATCTTCGAAAAAACAGTTTTTCCCTGTTGTTTCAGTTATGAGCACATATCTTGTAAAGGAACCATCCGACTAACACAAGATGTCCGTCGATCAGAAGATAATACCTTAGCCTTTCCAGAGATGCACAGATTGTCCAAATCAGATGAGATTTGGAGAAATTACTGACGATGAAAGTTGTAAAAAAGTGAATTTTTCGACCATTTTCAAAAATCATAAATTTTTGAATGTTTTTTTATAAATAAAATAAATTATTTCCTTTGATTTTAAAACCTACGATGAAAAATATATTATTTGTGCAAATATTAAGCCTACCATCAATGGAATCAAAAAAAAATGACAAAATTATGATGCACTGAGTGAAAACATTTACATTTATTACACCGTGACCCATCCAAATGTTGATATAGGCGTGAAGCTAGAGGTAAATTACTTGGCATAGTCAGTTTTTCATTTTCTGACCCAAAGTGATTTTTTAAGGACTTTAAAATTTTAAGGACATACACATTATAAATATTTTTTTAAATATTTGCGGTTGGGCAATAATGAAGATATGGGTATCAAATAAAAGAGAAAAACTGTCTCCTTTAAATAAATTTTCTATTTTGAACTTTCAGGACCAAAATATGTCAGGTAGGTGAAACATACAGTCGGTAGATTCATACATCTAAATTTTATTCTATTTCAAAGTTCTAAAAAAAGTACACGAAACCCCCCCCCCGAAACAAAATCCTGCGTGCGCCACTGATGTGGAGGAATATCCAACTGTCTTTAAGCCCAGATTCAGTCAAACCAATTCGACTTCTTGATGAAGTTTAGCAGATTCGATAGTTCAACTTTCGCTACGTCATCCAAACCAGACAGGAATCTAGACCTTAAAAATCATCTGGAGCGTTCCTATAGAACTGGACAGTGGCATAGGAAGAGTTCTATGGTATGTATCTGTTTCTTCATTAGACCTTATGACACGGTGTCCTGTGATGATTCCCACATGCAACCTGATTATTACTAGAAAGACTGGAAGTTTTCTATACCTACAAAAACTACATCTCATATCCGCTGATATCTCGAAAAGTAAACCTGGAATTTGCCTAATTTTTCACAAAATACATTTAAGAAATATATAAAATGTTTCCCTATAAAAAACAAGTCACCAAAGCAAAAGTTGATAGAAATACTAAAAAAACAAATACAGATATTTAAAATGAAAGACCGTCAAAATTACCACAATGGACTTTCTAGTGTTAAGGTACGATTCAACGACAACATATAACTACAGTCGTGTCTGGGTATAGTGAACACCCTATATAGTGAACACCCAAATTTAACATGGAGCCTCTAAATATTGAACAAAATTTTGAAAGCAATTTCAAGCAAAAAACAAAAAGTGTATTTTGAGCAAATAAAACGAGTTTTGAACAAAAATGTTAACCTTGATATAGTGAACAACCTCAATACAGTGAACAGGCCTTGCAATAATTAGTTCACTATATCCAGACACGACTGTATTTGTTTATTATTTTTATTTTTTAGAAAGCACGCCAAGCCAAGCATTTTTATATCAAAAATAAGAATAAGTAGTCAGCATGAGAAGTGTAAAATGATGCACAGACATGGTGTGAGTTCCAATTTTTGTCATAGTCGTTGGAAACTCTAGAAGCCATCGATTCGGTGCTTCCACTCTATAAACATTTTTCGCCAATATAGCAGATAGCTGATGAGAATTTAAGTAAACCTCAGTGAAAAAATCAGCAAATCTATTAACTAAAAATAAACACTAAATCCAGTCGTCCCTTCGCTCACTGCTTCTCGCTGGCGCAACCATGATCTGGCGCCGCCTGGCACACATCAAGTGTCACTGGTGTAAATTAATCTTGTTACGGAGTGACTTTGCCCTCGCTGCTACTACATACATAAATTATCCGCTGGCAAGGATAATGAAAATGCTATGAGAAAAAATTTGCCGAACGGGTGGCGTGTTCCCGTCATTAAATGAGCGACATGGCATTACGTCAATGCGGTAATTAAATCAATCAGGGTACATGCTTATGTTCTCTTCGCCCACACTCGAACCTCCCAACAGCCCAGCAGCCCCGCATCCCACTCTGGCGGCTGCACGGACACACACAGTGCGCTCTGCGACAAGTTGCACATTATTATTACTGCTTTTTCTTTCCTTTTCCGAGCCAGAGCGTTTTGCAGCTAAGCCCAACAAACTCGGCGACACAATATTTATAAAAAGCAGAGCCTGGGCTTCCGGACGTGCCCGTGTGCCCGCCCCCTGCTAAAGAAGTGAAATGCAATTAAAGCGCACAAACTTTTAAATGAGAACCGAAACCACAAAGACCGAACCCAAACATTGGCTTCTGGACACATTAGCCGTTGTGCTGATTTTGAGCGATGAATTCATAAAAAATGTGAATGCCAAGATAAATGCAAAAAATTAAATGCGAAATACGAGCAGCAGAATGGAAACGAGCTGAAAGTGTTTATACGTGCGACCGTTTTAATTAGTTTTGCGGTTTAGAAGCGTCGCAACATGCAACAGAACAAACGCTCCCTTGTCACCTGGAAAGTCAGCGCCAAAAATGGAAGCGAAAAATACCGCCAGAGCCACTTCATATACTTGAAAGTTTCATTCAAGGCTTTCAATGCAAAATGTTTGCAGCAATACAACATAACAATTTAATCGTTATTTGCACAATCCGCTCGCCCCGCTCCGTCTGTCCTGTTCTGCGCTGGCGTGCTCAACATGACCCCAAGTAATTTGTCCAAATCACAACGCCAATAATGAAATCATTCACCCTTCAGCGCGCTGCCCTAATCCACTGACGGGCGCGCGTACGATGGCTGGCCGGGATGTCCAGCAGGAGCTGGAGCTGAAGCAGTGTGTGGCGCTGTCGGTGTCGATGTGTGTTCATCAATCACAATTTAGCTAAAGTGTGGACATATGTTGGGGAGCGGCGGCTCTGGGGGTTCGCCAGGCAAGTGGCAATCGCGTTGGAAATTCAAAATGAAATCTTCATGTAATCTGGCAGACACTTCACGCAGTGCGTCAAAGTCCACCCACATGGAAGGGGCAGTTTTGATTTTGTTTGGCTACATTTTTAACTTTATTTAGCGCTGATGTTGGGCAAAACTCGCACATCATGAGCGGCACTTAATGCATTTTGACGGCAGACATCTTTGGTCAACTCGTACATGTTACATACATGTACTGATACAATATATGTAAATATATACGACTTTGCTTAAGGGGCCCGAACACTGTAAACTGCGATTTTTCATATGTTTTTATTTTATTTATTAAAAAAAAACGGACGTTCCGATTTACATGAAACTTTACACATATGTTAATAAATGTCTAGATTATCGAAAAATGTCGTCTTTTTAAAATGACCCTTGTCGCGTTGACAGCAAATCAGCATAACGGAGCCTCCTAGAGCAAAAACAAAAAAGATTCTTGAAATATACATTACTGGCTACTGTTTGACGTAGGGGATTTTAAAAATATTGATTAGAAAAAAAATGGCGGCTGTTTGAAGAAAAAGTTTTTTTTTTCGCGTAAAATTTTGCACTAAATTATTTATAAAAAAAAAAGTTTGGCATATATCGAAAAACGGCTACGTCGAGCAGAAGCGACACTATTCCCGAATAGAATGCAATTTGAATCAGGTCGATCGGATAAAAACTTTTTCAGTTATGCTGTCAACGCGACAGGGGTCATTTTAATAAGACGACATTTTGGATCAGCTACAGAATACAAACATGGCCGCCAAAAAAAAAAAAAATTTTTTTCGATAATCTAAACATTTATTAACATATGTGTAAAGTTTCATGTAAATCGGAACGTCCGTTTTTTTTTAATAAATAAAATAAAAAACATATGAAAAATCGCAGTTTACAGTGTTCGGGCCCCTTAAATTAGACTTGGATATTAGTGCGAATGAAATGAAATGAAACAAACGATATCCAAACATTTTGTGAAATAACTGTTCAGATTTTTTCAGATTTCAGTGTAGTTCAGATTTTTTTACAAATCAAATGACACTTGACGCTGTTGCGGACATGAAGTTTGGTTCAACACTAATTCTATATGAATTCTCATTTACAAGCAGTAAATTATTTCTCAGTGCGAGTTTTTGTAAAGTTAATGAATGTGTTATTAAAAAAATGCTTAGATCAAATAATTTTGACCTGATTGAAACTCGAGTAGTGAAAAGAATACACCCATACCTCGCTATACGGCCTAGATACGTTCCACGAAACTTGGCCGCAAAGCGAAAAGCCGTATAAGGAATCAATTATTTTAATACAAATTCATACAAATTCAATGGGATCGGTTCCAAATTTATTTTTTTTATTTTTATAACAATGTTATAATTTATTTTTATAATAATAACAAAAATATAGAAACAAAAATGAAAGAACTTCATGTTACATAAAAAGATTTTTTACGTTGCTCGGTAACGTTTGAATCTGTTATTCCACCGGTGAGTGTGCTCGTGATTTAGAACTTGAGTGGTTCAGAACTTGGATAAGTTTTGCATACAAAATGCATTGGTGCCGGTATTTTCAACGTAAAAAATATATATTGCAAAATAATAGTTATCATTCAACGGAAAAAAAAATCCCATTCACAATAGTTACTGCCAACGGAAAAAATATTTCCCACAAAATAAACGTTACCGAGAAACGTGATATATCGACATCGAAAAAATTTTTTTTGGCCGTTATAGCGAAACATTTTAGGCCGTAAATCGAAAACGTACCTTAATTGAAGAAGGCCGTTATAGCGAAAGGCCGTATAAAGAGCGGCCGTATAGCGAGGTATGGGTGTACAATACTACCTAAATTTTGTTTCCCTTGTTCACTCCTCTCGGGAGAATAGACATTGCCTTGTGTTGGTTACGTTAATCGGTTGTTTTTTCTGAGTGGGGCTGCCATCTACCGCCGCTTGTGTAAAGGAGATGGCAGCAGGATGGTTGGGGACTTCGCTAAGATCGGTTTGGCGCGCCGTGTAGCTGTATATTTGTGTTTCTTTTCAATACAATCTAAAATGTTTCAAAAATTTAAGACTCATTTTTTTATAACTGCTATCAAATTAGGTCGATCAGATTTGTCAAATGATTTTTGTTTTTAAATATGACACATTAAATGTCTCTAATGGGATGCAAGCGAATGTGTCACCGATAACACATTTAGAAAACAATTGGTGGAACAATTGTCCAATAGCGTACCCTCGTGAAAAAAAGAAGGAACATTTTGCTGTATAGAGCTTGTTTTTGTGAATGTAACAAACTAAAAATTTTGCCTGGGAAACGCCTACAAAAGGTGTGGCACGGGGTCAAAGTTAAAAACTTTTATCAAAATAACTCAATCAATTTCCAATTGATTTACACGATATGGGTATCAAAAGAAAGGTCGTTTTCATACTTTCATTCAACATGCATTAAAAAAAGAACAAAAATATATGTTTATATTTCATTGAAAAGAGAATTCTACACGCTGTAATATGGTGCAAAATTTTTTGTACATTAATAACGGAGTTTTTCGATTTTCGGATTCGGATTTTGTAAATTTTATATAAAAAAATATATTTTTTGCTTATAATTTCTTACTCGTACATATAAAGTATAAAATGTTGTACATCAAAATGAAGGTATGAAAAATACCTTTCGTTTGATACCCATATTGTGTAAATCAAGTGGAAATTTATTGAGTTATTTTGATAAAGGTTTTGCACTTTGACCCCGTGCCACGCCTTTTGTAGGCATTTTCCAGGCAAATTTTTCAGTTTATTAGATTTAGGAGCTAAACTTCTTTGTAAAAGCATACTTATTTATTTTTTCACGAGGGTACGCTATACTGCACTTAACCCATTGCTGCCGGGTACCAGTTCCGCCCATACGATTTTGATAAAATTTCATACACGACCTAGAAGTGACCCAAAATGATCAGAAACAAAATTTCAGCTTTATATTTCTGCACGTTGCCGAGATATTCATTAGGTATTTTGTACCCATTACGCAGTAGCTTTTTTCCATACTTTGTGAAGTGATCAGCTAAACACGTGAACAAAAGTTGTATTTTTTACAGGTGAGTTAGGAGGCAGATTTTTGTGAAGTTCTAAGGCCACTACGTTTCGCCACATTTTCCACCTCCGGAAAATTCACGATTTTTGGAGTCTGGTAACTCTAGCTAGATGGCGAAATTTTAGGGTGACCTTCACTAGGTTAAGGTAGTTCCATCTTTACTATCCCTATGGTTTTGAGAGATCTCAAACATTGACTTTTTTGTGATTTTTTTAAATAAATAAATAAATGTTCATGGGTAACATTTTACCCATTAGGCAGCAATGGGTTAAGCCAAATTGGTGAAACAGTTTCATTACCAAAATTAGCTTAGATTGTTCTCATATTCTTTCGTACATTACATATATTTTCTTCTCAATGATAAAGAAACTAACCAAACTAATCTCTTGAACCCTAATTCTGGAATGCATGTACATACAAGGTGCGTTCCAAAGTAAACAGGACTTTTATAAAATAAAGAAAACGGATGATTATTTTTGTATAATTCTTTTTATTTATTCAAAATACTCCCCTTCTGCTTCGATACAACGTTTTGCACGGTCCAAAAGCATTTGGAATGAGTGTTTTAGGCCATCGGCCGGCATCGCCTTCAGAATGTTGGTACAAGCCTTTTGGATGTCTTCAACGTCCTTATAACGTTTTCTTTTCATCGGCAAATGCAACTGACCGAATAAGTAAAAGTCACAGGGAGCCATATCAGTCGAATACGGTGAAGGATTGATGGTTAAAATTCGACTTTTGGTCAAATAATCGGTCGTAACTACGGCTCTGTGAGCCGGTGCATTATCATGCAATAAACGCCAACTTCCTTCCTCACGATATTCTGGCCGAATACGACGAATGCGATGCACCAAACGCTTCAAAACTTCAACATAAAACAAAGCGTTAATTGTTTTTCCCGGTGGAACAAACTCTCGATGAATTATTCCCTTTGAATCGTAGAAACAAATGAGATGAGTTTTGATTTTTGACTTCTCACGGCGGGTTTTTTTCGGATTTGGCTCATCTGGGTGCTTCCGCTTTGTTTCGGGATCATATTGAAAGCACCACGTTTCGCCACCGGTTACGATGTTGAACAAGAAATTTGGATCACGCCTGGCTTCCCGAACGATGTCTTTTGCGTGCTCAATTCTCTGCGCTTTTTGGTCGTCGGTTAAAGTGTGCGGAATGAAGCGAGAACACACTTTACGGAGACCCAAATGTTCGGTTAAAATGCGATCAATTGATGTTTTGGAGATGTTCAATTCCATTTCCATCAATTCCAATGATGATTTTGGCTGCATTTTGATAAAATCACGCACAGTTTTGATGGCATCGTCAGTAATCACAAATTTCGACTGGCCGACGTGTTCGTCGTCATTCAAGTCTTCACGACCATTCTTGAATCGATTAAACCACTCATTAACACGGCCACGGGATAAACAATCATCACCATAAACTTGCTTTAACAATTTAAACGTTTCGGTAAAAGTTTTACCAAGTTTAAAACAGAACTTAATATTAGCTCTTTGTTCGATCGACATTCTCGTACCAAAGTTAAAAACATACCAGTGACTACGTGACGCGCAACTCGGAGGAGAAATGATTTTCAGACCATTTTTTGCTTTTTCCAATCGTCCGATAGTGTACGGGTTTTTTTACCCAAACATTCGCACAGCACCGGTTACCAGTCAATTGTTTGCATCTTAAAGTGATAACTTTTCTTATTCGCTGTAAATATAGCATTGCAAACCACCTTGTTTTACTGGTCTAAGTAATTTTGATTGTAACCCGTACCAACAAAAAACAGAAATAAATTATTTCATACGCTAAAGTTAGCAGATATTCGGTTGCTTTTTCCTTCCGTTCATGTCTCATTGAGTTTGCCGTTTCTAGTGTAGCAAGAAACAGTGATGGCAAGTTGAACTCTTTTCAAACGCAGAGCTGCAACTCAAGCAATGCAAACGTTAAGGCTTTGAGGGCAGTCAGCTAAAACTGAAGTAAAATCATATTAAAACACGAGGCAACATACTTATGACGTTTTTCAGCAACAATGTTTTTTTGCAATCAATTTCCTATAAACGTACTACAGAATGAAAGCAAAAAAAAACCAATTATTTTATTTGCAAATAAACATCGAACGCACCAGCAGCCCTTGCCCTGGCGTTTGTATGGCGAATTTTTTGTACGAACCCTAATCAACTCTGGGGCCTGGTTTTACGGAATTAACGACTCTGGGGCCTGGTTTTACGGAATTAGCAACCGTGACTCCTCCGAGTTTCGCGTCACGTAGTCACTGAACATACTGTCACATTGAGCGGGATATTTCGGCTTCTACTAGACCAAATGTCATGAAATTTTGACAAGATGTGAATGAAAGATGTACCTTTCCAACGCATGTCCTCACACATAGATGGCGCCACCAGAAACGTCCCTATTGTAAAAGTTCTGTTTACTTTGGAACGCACCTTGTATAAGTGAGCGCAAAGGTGCACAACCCACGCCCATATCAACAAGTATGATTTTACATACTTCACACTAAACATGCACTCAAAAATTATTACCGCAAAATTCGAAAGAAAAATAATTCTTGTGCATTCGGGTTAAGTTACGAAAGCCTTCAAATATTTCCAAATCTAGTGCAACACTCACATGTAGATGGCGCCCATAGCCACCACAGTGGCAGCACTATGCCGATTGACAGTCGCGAAAAGGGTGTGTGTGTTGGTGCGTGTGTTTGTGGACACGCATACGGGTAAAGCAGAAGTGGCAATAAAGTAGCGAACAAGCGACAAAATTGACAAAAGAACAAGTAGCGAATCAGAAGCGATTCCAACGTTTCTGCTTTTAATTAAATAATTTTTCTTTCACAATTAAATTCAAGCAATTTAAATGATTTTCCACTGAATTTGCAACATTTCGTGAGCGTGCAAAGAGTGAGCGGCCAGCTAGTGCGAAAGCAGTACCTACAATTTCGGGTGGAAGAGCGTCGAGAAGCTGTGTGGAAGCAGGCAGCAGCAGCGCAGCAAACAGCGACAAACAACTAGGGTGATAAACAACAAAAGAAGGTAAGAAACTCGCAAGCATTTTGTGGCAAATACAAAGATTTGTGAAATATTTTTGAGCCTTTTCATGCCACGACGTTGAGTCATGTTGAGCTGTTGCTGGCGCCGCTGCAGCCGTTTTTATTTTGTTGCCATTGTCGCCAACTCATTTGCAGCCCACACCGATCCGCAGCGGGCAGCGGCGTCGTAATATGCGGCAGCAATGCCCCATACATGCAAAGTTGCAATGAAAACACAACAACAATAAAGCAGCCACACAAAGCATTTCAACAATTCCGTTGCATGCGCCATTCCAGCTGTCGGTCTGTCGTGGCCAGCCGGCCGAAGGGGGAGCCGCACTTGACTTCAGCTACAGTTTCGAGCTCTTGTGGCAATTCCCTGTTGCGCATTTTTCGGTGCACCTAACGGCCCTCAGTCTGTTGGCTAACTGCGGCTCGAGCACCAATACGTCGGCCAGTACTCAGGCGACGGCCAGCAGCGTCTCCGCGGCGCTGTGCGGCCTGCAAGTGCGTACGGCTATGGAGAATGCTGATGATGCCAACAATAATTACGTTGGTGATAAACTTAATTGCGTCTATTTTTATCAACTATCGGTCGGCGTGTTGCTGGCGGCGGCGTTGTTGATCCCCTTTTTGCGTTGTTTTTTGAAATAGGAGCACCGCCACGGTGTGTAGCGCTAGTGCGGCCACCGGTGCGCCCCACTTATCCACGCCACACCCGGTCCCACTGTTTTCATGCTTCTCATGATCTATTTCAGTTGCGAATAATAATGACGTCTGTCTGTCCGTGTGTGTGCGCGAATACATTGGCCGCTGTTTTTGATTTTGCTGCTGCTGCTCTTCGCCTAATTTGTTCATTTTTTGTTAATTGGTTTTGTGTTTTTTTCTTTGGCTTGTTCTTTTCGTAATAGTTATGTGTTTTTTATTGTCTTTTTCTGGCTTTCTCCTCTGTCCAGCTTATTCACAAAGTCTTTTGTGTTGTATTTGTTTTGTTGTGGTCGCTTTTGAATTTGCTGTCGTCGTTTGGCACTCCTTGAAAATATGTGGTTTTGATCAATGGTCATTGCTGTAAAGACACAGTGGGACGCAAGTGGCAAATTAAAAAACAAATAATGCCAATGCAGTTTATAAATGACTAACAAAATTTTGCTGGAATTAAAAGAAAACACACAATTTTATTTTCTTTTATATTATGACTAAAACATATTCATTCATTAGATTTATTGGTAAATCTTATTTTAATATAAAAACAATTACCAATTTAAAAATTAATTTTTAATTTCGATTTAGTAAAAAAAATTTGCTTATACTAAGCACATGCATGATTAAGGATTTTTCGTTTTAAGACTCATTCAAATTGTTAAAAAACAAACATTTATAATTTACTAACTAAATTATAAATATATTTATACTCAATTTTATTATGTATATACAAAGTGTATCTAATAATTTATTATTAATTCTTGGCGTATTAATTTGATCATCTTAAAATGAGCTTAACCTATATTTAGTGCCCCAATGAATGGCCGTTCTCGGGCTCTACTAATGCCACATAGCACCAAGCACAACTTTAGCTCATTGTACGATTGCCATTGTTGCTGTGACATATATTTGCGCCATGGAATCCCTTCAATTGTTCTCCACTTGTGTAATTTGTGCACACTCGAACCGTCATTGCGCTCCGTTTTTCACTCACTCAGCAGCGTACAATTAAGTTTTTGAAACAGCAATGGCGAATATAATTTAATTAAACTCCTAACGACGCGCTGTCATATTCTGGCCCCACTCTTTGCCCTTTGTGCTCTTATGCCGCGCTGCCAACAACTGAGCCACTGTAAAGTGTGATTGATTCAGTTTGGTGTCTCTGCCTTCCAACGATTTCGTTTTGTTGTTGTTTATTTGTTTTATGCTTTTTTTCACTGCTCGTTAACTGCTAACTAATCGGCACTTTCATGCTACTCCTACTCTATTCGCAGATGTCAACAGGAAGACCCATCAAATGTGTCGTTGTTGGCGACGGCACTGTCGGCAAGACGTGCATGTTAATTTCCTACACGACAGACAGTTTTCCCGGTGAATATGTGCCTACAGTGTGAGTACCAGCGATTTTCTTCCATTGTGCAGGCGACTATTTAATGTTATTTTTGTTTCTGCACGCAGATTCGACAACTATTCAGCGCCCATGCAGGTGGACACGATACAAGTGTCGCTGGGGCTGTGGGATACTGCGGGACAGGAGGATTACGATCGCCTGCGGCCGCTTTCCTACCCGCAAACCGATGTTTTCCTCATATGCTTCAGCGTGGCCAGTCCATCGTCGTTCGAGAATGTCACATCGAAATGGTATCCAGAGATAAAACACCACTGCCCTGATGCACCTATTATACTAGTTGGTCGGTTGTACTTTATTTTGCTACAACTACTTAATTGAGTTGCTTACACGTTAATCGAAAATGTGTGTGTTGTTTGTTTCAGGTACCAAAATAGATCTGCGCGACGATCGCGAGACTTTAAGCGCTCTAGCTGAGCAAGGTCTGACACCGCTGAAGCGCGAGCAGGGTCAGAAGCTGGCGAACAAGATTCGCGCCGTCAAGTACATGGAGTGTTCAGCCTTAACACAAAGAGGCCTCAAACAGGTGAGTGGTTACAAAATATATGCTACGTGACACATTAGTTGCAACAACAAACAAAATGTTGTTGCCAGTGTTTAACTAATAGTGCTATTTTTTATTTTAAACTAAAAAATTAAACGATTATTACTATTCTCGCAGGTGTTCGAGGAAGCAGTCAGAGCTGTTCTCAGGCCAGAACCGCAAAAGCGGCGCCAACGAAAGTGTATAGTTATGTAAATAGTTCACGCAATAATAACACGCAGCCCCACATACACCTACTACTCACACAAACACACGCGCAGACAAACAGATAGACACACGCCACACGCCACACTGCACACAGCAGACACACAATCAAAGAGTCAACTCATCTGTAAGCAAAAAGCTCGAATATTTATTATATGAAGTAAACTAAGTGAATCACAATTGAGGAAAGTATATATATATATATTTAGATTTGAATCCGTAAAGTTGAAAGATGACGGCAGTGACAATGACTTTTACGACGACAAGGACGACTTTATGTATAAATTATTAATGGATGAAATTAAACTAGAGTTTTCTCACTTAATTGCCATTTGCGAAGTTAACGAATATTTTTAGGTTTCAATTTGAAAGCATAGAACTACACAACTTGTAAAGATAAAAACAAGCAAATATTAATAACGAACTACATAAAGCACACCAAAACGCTATTAGGCAACGATACCTTTCGCATAGCGTCTACGCTAGCTTCGAATATATAAGTTGAAAGTAAGCGCGCCGCCACTTGGCATGACATGGCACATGGCTAACCAAACGATCTTGCTTGGATTTCCAGCGATCTCGCCCAAGTTGAGTAAATCACAGATACGATTAGTGAAGAGCAGCTGCAATTGGTTGCTGCGAATATGTTTTGATGCGTCATGTGTGTGAGGTTTTGTAGCAGTTTTTGATTTTCGTTATTTTTTTATTTTCTGTTTCGTTCACATACGTTGTTCTTTTGATACAAACGGACAAATTGAAATAGCTTATCTAGTCAATTGAATAATAGGAGGAAAGGTAAAAAGAGTGAACGAATACGGTGTGGGGGACGACGCAGAATTGTGGTGTGGCGTGCACGTGCGCGCAGCGTTGCCGCAGGTGAACGTACAATATGAACGTTTCTTAATTTCGCATATCAAACTGAATCGTTTTAGTGCGCAGCTATTTATACTAAGTTTAAAATATACATCTCCTCTCCCCACTCCGCCACCCCGCGTTGACCTCACGTACTTATAAATTAAGTTGTTGAAATTGTTTCAACTATGCACAAATCATGTCCGCTTCATGCGCAGTTCCAGTGTCAGTAAATATAACTAAAATACAACAGGCCAGCGCAGTACACAGCCGTATTTAGGTGTATATACGAACATGTTTGGTTGCATTAATGCTAATACAAATTTTGCCAGGATAAAGGTTTAGAAATTATAAGTCAGACTCAGATAGTTTGCACTCTTGACTACAGTTTGCGTTCAAATTATATTTTGAAAGTAGTTTATTGCAACAGCAACGAATTCAATTTGCATAAACCTTTTAACAAATTATTGTTTTTATAAAATTGCTGCACATAAAACAGTAAAACATAAGTAGTCAGTGAGAACTGTCAATGCTCACTAATCACAACGAATCTGAAAATTGTAAATGCCACAAATCACCGTAAATCAGTCAGGAGAGAAACTTTTGCGCAGCTACAAACACTTTTACCCCACCAAAACTGTTCGTATGGATTCGTCTAAACTTGTTGTATGCGTTTTTTTTGGGCACCAATTCAAATGCTTCTGCCACTAGTACTAACGACTGTTGTTTATTTTGTACTCTACATGCTTCATTTTGTATATCGTATTATGTACTTGTATTATTACTCACCTTATGCTGCTTACTTATGGATAATAAACGAGAACAACACAAGAAATAGTTACTATGTATTAAGTGAAACGCATTTACAACTCGAATCAAAATGTAAACGGAATCTTCTCCTGCTCCTTCCTGCTCCAACTAGAACTCGTTTAACATTCGAATACGGAATTTGTGAAACTGTACCCTACCATTTTTGAGAAATGTACTCGTACGTATTGCGCGTACTCGAACGTTATTTGTAATTTTGTATGAGCATAACAAAAACAACAAGGTATTTACTTTATTACAATGAACATGAAAACCATTGACAAAACGAAAAGAAACAAAACCAAGAGATATGAATGGAGAAAATAGATTTAATAAATGATGTGAAGATATAATGTGAACGAGACAGGCCTGTAAACCGAAGCAAGCATATACAAATTCGAATAAAGTAATTTCAAATATAAGAAATGTTGTAATTTATTGATTACCTTTAAGACAAAATAACAAAATTTGCAATCGTTTTAAGTGTGAAGTAAAGGTAAAGATGTCGATTGTAGGATGTACGAGTGATTAGGACTCTGATGAGAAAAATTAACAAATCAAACCAAAATTTCGTTGGATCACAACAATGATGCGATGTTGCAGTTGACTTTAAGTCACTTTGAAGCGACAAAGTATGCAGAGAAGCAGTGTTGACTTGTGTCAGCTTAATCCCCACATTGTGCACGCCAGTAAAAAAAAATAGAAACTGATGCCGTGCTCAAGTAGAAAGGAATTAAAGGATTATTTCACATAAGGAAAGTTTTTCTTTCATGGAAATTACTAGATGCTGAGTACTCACAGACTACCATAAAAAGCACAAAACGTCTATAGTTAGAGTGGGAATCAGTGAGAGAACACATGAAGTTTTAAAAGAGTTTGAACTCAACTGAAGCACAGAGAAGCGAATATGGCTTAATTTATTCACCGATCACGCCTTCTTTTGGACTTTATGAATCTCATACCAATTCGAATAAACCCTTTGGAATAAGCCTGAGATTTGAAAGGGGACACAATATACGTAGTCAAGTAATCTTCAAAACCTTGTACCAACAACTTCCGTGAATTTCGTGTTAGCCTCATTAACAACTTTCCAAGTTTCCGTTTTTCTAAAAGTCGTTGTTCAAATAAATTCGTACACTTTATATTCACGCAGTGCAGGGGTGGATTCATAAGAATATTTTGGGAGGGAGGGTTTCCAGAAGTAATTCTTTAATATTCATAAAATGCCAAAAATGCCTTTTAATTTGTATGTAGTTTTAAAGTCGACCCTAATATTTCGAGGCGGTGGTTCCAACCCCAAAACCCCCCTGAATCCGCCACTGACGCAGTGTGTACTTACCAATTTTAAGGCCTTTCGCCTAAACTCTGTTAAAATCCACAAATCCAAAAGACAATTCAAATGTTGCCACAGTTTTTCGTTTTATTTCAATGCCGTTGCAGCATGTAACAATTCCGTACATTGCAGTTCACAATATTTAAAACATAAATTGTTGGAAGTGCGTGTGGTATCGTAATAATTCCGTTATGTAGCACACTTTGTGGCGAGTTTCCTTCGTGCCGTAGAAATTTGCACAAAATGTGAATTGCATTAACCCATCAACGATTTCTTTCTTTTAATAAATTTGTGTGTATGTGTGTGTGTGTGAGGTGTCTGTGTGTGTGATTTTGATTTCGGTGTCGGTATGCGTAATTGTGGGGAAAATTGCATTGAGTTCGTCCGCGTTGGTTCCAACGGTCTCAATACAAGCGGAACGGTTTCGGATGCAACACCTGGCCGGGTTTCTTCTTGGGGCCAGCGCTCTTGGGCCGCTTTTGCTCGGCATTTAGCGACGGCATCGAGACGGACAGTACGAGGCACTCCGCCGGCAGCGACATGGACGAGGTGAGCGTGGTGGCGCGCTGAATCTTCGGCACCTTCCAGTACTGCGTTAGAAAGGGATGGCATTAAAATTTGACTTGTCGCGAGCGAAATGGCAAAGGCATAAAGTGGCCGCATTGAATTAACATCGAATAGTCAGAAAATAACTTACTACCATTTAGCAATTGCTGAAATTTGTTTACCAATTCATTTGCTGATTACAATTGTTTGTCGCATTCCAAAATTACTCATTGTTGCTGGTGCACTTGGCGCGCCGCGTTGGCAGTGCACTCAATTTGGGTGCTGTTCGCTTTGGACTGGTGTAAATTTCTAATTAATTTGGCACATTAGTGGCCGGCTGATGACTGTTTTGCTGCTGCTGTGACATTACGCATTCGAGAATGTTCTACGTGATTTGCATTGTACAATCTTAAATACTGCGAAATTTGATAAGTTTCAAGTTTTTGTGAGCATAAACGCAAAGAAAAGCATTCAGCCTAATGCTGGTGAGCTCCCTAAAGCTCTCCTCCACCTCTCAACAATGTTGCAGGTGTTTCGACATGGCTCACAGTGTCACTGTTGTCTCGTGTGTGAAAGCAAACCTCGGTTAAGAAAATCGGCCACACAGTCATTAGTCCCAGTTGCAGTTGTGGTTTGATCCTGTACGTATCCTTGGGCGATATTTCAGTCAATGAGAAGCCGAACTCACATTACTTGTGAGCTGGTATGAATGATGCTTTCTTTAAAGTCCGATTATGTGTGGTGCTGGGCTCTACATAAAAACTTGGTGCTTAAATGAACTAAACCCAAACATGAAATGTGAAGATTGTTTTTAATGGTATCCTTTTTTTTGTGAAGACTAACATCTTCTGTGTTGGTTCTAGAATCTTGATGAACAGATAGGTTCAGGGGGGTAGAGAATTGCATTTTTGTTTTTATTGAGTCCTTCATATGTTCGAGTTACCAGATCTGCGTTCAAATGTCAGAATTTGTATTTCGTTGCGATCCCAACCAGATCCAACTTACGTCTCTGCCTTACGCAATTCTACATACTTATACTTGTAAATGATAATGAAAATTCTAATAAAAAAGTGCATCATATATATTTCCAATATTATTGTAGACAAATCAGTTTTTATTTGTTGCTTTCTCTTACATTTTATGGTGTAAATGAAGTGACAAATTGTTATTAATTTTTATTAAATTTTTCTTGTAATATGCATGTATGTAAATGTTCTTAGATATATTTTCTCATATATTGTATATATAAAAAATGAAAACAAAATTTATCCTATTCAATTATCAACTGTCTGCCATTGTCAGAAAAGCCAAAACTTCGCCCACAAAGTCGAAACTGCTCGGCCCTCTCGCATCCGTCTATTAGCATTTATTAATTTTTTTATTTAGCTTTGACTATCGACACTTTAAACTTTCTACCTTCATCATTCGCACACAAATTCCATCTTCTCGGCCTCGGTGCGTCTTCAGTCTGAACTGAATGCCAACAAGTCTCACACGTTTCTGTCTCATTTAAACTGAACTGAATTGCCTGAACTGCTAACAAGGCCCACAAGCAGGCTCAACTGAAACTACTGTGGCCGCAGATGCTAAGTAAAAAAATGCTATTCGGGATGCGCGTCTTCGGCCGGTGCGCTGCGCCTGCTCGGCTGTGCGCGCTATTCGTCTATTGCTATGATTTAACAGCAGTAAAGTGGATTTTTCTCTTCGAATACTGTTCTATGAGTTATTGTATATGAAATTTGCATTCATTTGTTTAAAATATGAATCAACCATTTACTCTGAAGCGCTTTAAATATGCATTTTTCTAGGCTCTAACATTTTCAATATATCGTATGTAGGAGTATTGTTTGTGTGTGTGTGTGTGTGTCAAAGCAAATTCATATTTGAATGCGTACGCGTGTGAATACAAGTTTTGCGCGTGAGTGGTGGTACGTGGCGCGGGCTTCCGCTGCAGTGGCTTCTGCTTGTCGTCGGCGTAGAATACGCTTTCGTATATGACGTCAGATGGGTGTATGCGGTCCCGTATGGTGAGTGGAAATTGGTTGCGTTTTCCGCCAAGTTCAAACATTTCGCTCGCTATTTGTTTGATGCTTTTGTTTGGTTTTTACAGGTGTTGAACTACGAAAATTATCTAAGGCAAAGTGTCTGGTACTGAGAGCTACAATACATGAATCTCATGCTGCATCCTTTGGGTGTGAGTGTGTGTGTGTGGTTGCTGTCTGAGCGCAACCGAATCTCTAACTGAAGCTTGCAAGCTGTGTGGATGTATGTGTGTGTGTAGGAGTGATTGAATGTGATTTATTGCAAAATGTGTGGTTGCTGTTGTTGTAGTTGTTCACTACAAGTCAATTACAGAGCTTACAATTTGTGTTTTGAGTTTTCAATCTGTGACAATGAATGCAAGTTCAACATTAAAGTTTCTCAATATACATATCTATATATTTTTTTAAATATTTTCTGCTTTTGTTTTTCAATGATGCAAATTCATGTAATTTGTATTTTATTAATAAAGTTGCGTTTTGAAAGTGTCTGCAAGTTTGCGGCGCGTGCAAATTGCTTAACTCTGCTGATTTAAATTTTCATCGGCACCGGATGTTGAAGTCGTCATGGATGGTTGTGGACTCTGTGTTCGAGAAGAAATGATTCAAATAAAGCACACAAATTATAAAGAAAACCAAAAATATTCGAGTGCATGCGTAAATTTCAAATGTTAAACATCGAGCTTGACAAAACAAAAACCAATGCGGAACAATTCAGTAAACGAATAAGCGATTCAATTCTATAAAACGAAGCGGACGTGGCGTCTGGAGAGCGGAAACTTAAAACGAGCACAAGGACACACACGGCGCCTAGTTCCAAGGAATAATTTGGCGTTCAGAGTGTTGTTGTATGGACTATTTAAATGAAGTAGCGAATGAGGAAATGCGCCGACGCACAGACGCAGTGCGTTCTGCTGCATCTGTATGTACATATAACATGTAAATATGTATGTAGATAAGTGTGTTGGTTAGCTGTATGTATGTACATAAGTAATGTTGGCACTTGAGTCTGGTAGTTGACAAATTGGCACCTTCAGGGACGTTATGCGGTTTGGGCCAAAGGGGGCCGGTTAGTGTGAGTCGCAGCAAAGTTAAATGGCAGAACCAAATGAAAAAATTTCCACTTACAGACTTAAAGCAAAACCTGACCTGAGAAGTCAGTCAGTCAGACTTTGTGTGGCGCTAGTAAAACGTATACACGTAATCCTATAAACACAAATGTAAGCGAATTAAACATAGTTTCCATTATAAAAATCGTACAGACGTAAGCAAAATTCGACTCATTAGGTCCATATAATCATATATTCTAGTCTTTAGCATACAGTCTTTCAATAACAAGGACCCAATAGTAATTGTAATCTTGAATGCTCTACGCTGCCGAGTCATTTGACTCACCTTCAAGCAACTCAATTTCTAGTTCGTGTGCCTGTGGACAGAGTATTGAGGAACTATTGCCTGTTTTTCCTAGTCATTTTGTATGTGATTATAGAGCTTAATTTTTCAAAACGTTTTCACTAACTACAAACGTGAATAGTTGAGCTGGACGGGTAAAAGACACAGAAATCCATTAACATTTAAAACCGGCAACAATAACGAGAATTATAACCTACAATCGCTTATAAACAATGCAAATATTTTCATAGTTTCATACGCTTTCATATACTTAGCAACTTATGCTGATCTACTAATTGAAATATCATTTATTAATAGTTTCGTTAATGCGAGACCAATTCCTCAATGTCTCCATTGAGATTCATACAAGTATTTTCCAGAATGTAAGAGCAAAATACTTAAAAAATACATACCTATAAAAATAACCTCAAAATATATTAAAGTGTTTTAAAAAAAGTTTTGTTGTAAAACAAAAAACTGGTTTCATGCATTTAATAATGAAACTATGACACATAGGAAAGAACATTTTGGTTTAAAAAAAAGTTGTAAGCATTTTATAACAAAAATTTTAACAAAATTCAAAATCAAAGCGAATAAGTTAAAGTGGTTATTTCAGGGATCGTGTCGAGCTGGTTTTTAATTAAAAAAATTTAAAAAACTTTGTTCCAACCACACTGATCATTTGTCCTCTTTTAAATTTCCTACCACTTGCCTTCCCACTTTTCATTTTCTTTCCCTTCATGTAGACGATAATTCTCTAAGTTTTTATAAAACCCATAAATCTGTGGGATGCTAAACATTTGACACATGTAATAAGAAAAATTGGCCATTACTGGCTAATTGTTAGAACCGAAAAAAGAGTGCAAACTGTTGTAAAAAGTGTCTCAGCGCTGGCATGGCTGACTTATGCTGCGTATGGAGCCTTCAGAAACTTCTATAAATCATGTCTTAATCTTCAAAATATTGCACAGAATTCACAGTACACATCTCTAACTCCTCAGAACATTTCACTCTCATCTCTATCTTCTTTAACTGGATCAATACTGTTGTCTGTTGGTTTGTTAATTGCGTCGCTTCTGCAGGATCAACAGTTGTTTGCCTCTGTGATTTTTGAGTTGTGACTTTTGTTTTATTGTGCGATTCTTCGTTCAATAAACAAAAGCTGCAAATATGACTGTCTTTCTTCTATAAGCATGAATCCCTAACATTTGAAACGATGCACAGTGACTCGACTCCATACAACCGCTGGACAAAATTAGAAGGAGTGGTCTGTTCTCAATAAAATTGTGTATACTAGTTAATCATGGTCTGCTGAATTGAAATCTTTATTTTGTTTTTCTTACACTTTTGTAGTTTGGCAATTCCTGAGACTTAAATTTTCGTCATTTTTGGAAAGCTGTATAGCAACCAGTGTTGATTAGATTTTTCAGAATTTGCATTTAATCAGTTACATCAACACTGATACTTGTAAAGAGTAACAGAAATTGTATTAGGACCGCTTAGCTTTGCAATAAAAATGATAATGATAAGATGTATGTTTTACATTTGTGCAGGTTTTTAATTTTTCATGTTGATTGCATACTTTCAGGTATGAATAAAATGTCGAAAAAAAGATGTTTAGACAACTTTTCAAATTTAATTATTTTCTGAGATCGAAAGATATTAAAGAACGTGTTTACATTATTCGACAAAGAAAGAATGCTTCTAAAATTATAAAAGGACTCAGGATTCAAAATTCAGGAACATACTTTCACATACTTTTTAGATATTTTCCTCTAAGTTTTGCCAATTTCAGGTATTTAATTTTGAAAAATATTTTAAATTAAAAGTGAAGTAGAAGAAATTTTGAGAAAACATTAACAGCGTAAATGGACACATCAGTTCTTAATCTATATTTTTAATCCATATTGATCTTCCTAACCATGTATTAAGATTTTTTTTACTCAATAAACTAAAAAAACAGAAAACAATTGTTTTGTAAAAAAAGTTCCGACTTTGAGCACCTTTTGCGCACACACTAATTAATTTTTTACACACATTTTTTGCAGTTTTCTTAGTTGCAGTTTTACCTTTCAAATGACATAAAAATCGTTAAATTCTGAGACTAAAAATGTTTTGAATTGTATCTATGGAACGAATCACTGTGCGATGGTGTAAATTTTCATTCCACATTATTTTACGTTCATAACATTTCTAAATATTACGTAAAAAAAATTAATTTCGTACATATTTTTGCTGACGTTTATTAAGTCACATATTGAAATATGATCCGTTATTTTGGTAAAGCATTGCGTTCCATCTAGCAACTAATAGAAAGCAAAGAAAAATCATCAAATTAAATATATTTATAAAATAAATATTAATATTAACTCCCGAACGTTACTTCTTTCCTGCTCTTTTCGTAGCTTGTTATGAATTTTTTGTTGCTGTTTTTCCCTCCCTAACTTTATTGTTTTTCTTGACCAGCACTTGGCTTACGAACGTTATTGCAGCTTTTTTTCTGCTCTCTTTTTCTTAGCTCTCTTTTAAGGGGTCATTCTCATGCGCGGACAGGAAAAATGGACATTTTTCAGAAATTATTTCCTTTGTGAATACGAGGAATTATCAAAAAAAGATATTCCACTTTAATTTATTCATTGTTATGGTACAAAAATAAAAAATAAAACAAATTTTTTTTAATTTTTTCAAACACTTTTTTTCGATTAAAGACACGGCTTCTGCCGCGTCATGGTCAGCTGGCGGGGATTGTTTTGAGTCACAGGATTATCTGAAACATTTATTTCAAAGAAATTCTTAATCAGTATGAATGTACCTCTCGCCCGTAGTAAATTTGAATTTTTTCATAAGAATCTCACAAAATGGCAGGCATTGGAAGTTAGAGCAGTAAAAAATTGTTGTTTTTAAAGATTTTATCAATGAAAAAAAATATGAAATTTTTAACATATCAGAGTGAATTTACTAGGGGCGATAGCTAACAGTATGTAGAATGACGTGACAAAATCGCAGAGAGATCGGATGAATGGTTTTTTTTAAATCATCCCCGCCATTTCAAAAAAAGGCGTTCCGAGAAAAACACGTTTAAAGTTTTGACTAACTGATTGAATCATTGCTAGAAACCTTGACCGCTCGTTATATAAATGTCTGTAGAAGCCGAAATACTTGAATACTTATCAAGGATGATACATTCCAAATATGTTAAAAAAAAAAATTGATTTTTACAAAATTTCACATGAGAATGACCCCTTAATGCTTAGCTTCTTCTGGCCAATTGCAATCATCTGATTGCTTGTTCTTTCTCAGCTCTTCATTCCAACCTATTCATATTTCCCAAGCGTTCACTTACTTCCACAGTTACCCCATCGGCACTGACCTGCTATGGAAACCCTTTTGCTTCCACTACCCGATCCTTTCTAGTCTCAAATGTCCTTCCTTGCTTTATCTTGAAAAGTCAAACATCTCCCACTCTTTGCATCGATCCCTCTCTCCCTTCTTTTCGTCAACAGTTCCAATTCAACTACTTTACTATTTTACTTACTTAAAATAGAACTTAAGTAGAATATATGAAATAATAAAAAACGAATTGAAAACTTTTCATAATCAATGCATATGTATGTATGAAGAACAAAAATATGTATAATGAAACGAAATGTTAATAGGTAATGAAAATTGGCGCTCACCATGCAGAACATCGCGCTTTGTACAAATGTCATTGGCGAGAAAGTGTGCTTTGAGCTTGAGCGCGGCGTCTCGCTGGTCACGTGGTATGTTAAAAATCTTTTTGTGTAAATTTACAAAAGTAAATTCGCTAGCCTACGAATTAAAATTATTGGCATACGCTATGCAGGACGAGTGTAAATAAATCAAATATTGTCTAAGTAGTTAGTTGGTTTGAATAGAATATTCATTTGGCGTCAGTGCTACTCAATTCGCTCCTCAATCGCGCTGGCTATATTTAGTGTGTGTGGTTCCTTTGTACAGTAAAGTGTCAGAGGCTAGAAGGCGCGCTTCGGCCCACTCGTTAGGAGGAGTGGCATACGTCGACTTCTGGTTGGTTGGTCGGTTGTTCGACTGTTTATTTGTTTGTTTGATTGTTTGTTGAATGATTTGTGTACAGTTCGGTTCGTTTTAATTTTGTTTTAGTTATGGTTTTGTGTATAGTTTTTGTTGTTGTTGTTGTAGTTGAGCTAAGCGTTTCACAAATTTGTATTTAAGGTACAATTTATTTGTTGCTGCTGCGCAAAATGCTCGCAACTTGGCATTGGTTTGCTTTGGTTTGGTTTGGTTTCTCTCGCGTGCTTTAGCGTTTTGCAAGTTTGCGAAAAGGATTCATTTAAAAAGCGAGTGAAATATTTCGGTACACACACAGTCTGAATTGCAAAGACCGAATTCTAGATGGATGGTGGCAATTAGACGCCCCTGGGTGAACTATAAATAAAAGTAGAGAATAGAAGAAGAAGAACGGGGTGTTTGCTGTTGTAGTTAACAAATTGGCATTCGACTTGAATTTTAATTAATGAATAGAGAACTCGGTTGGTTTACGTTGTGTAAGTAATTTTCCACAATCATTCTAATTGAAAGATATCCATTGTTAATTTGCTTTAGAAGAAGACAACTAAAATAACGAAAAAACAAATCAATACACTTATTGTGGCAATTATCGAATAAAAAATAAAAGTTTTGAAAAACTAAGTAAAACACGCATAACAAACACATTAAAAAAAGTCAACAAAAACATAACAATTTGTGAAAAAGTTAAAGTTGTCGGCAATACCAATTCGACTTTAGTAGACTGCTTTGGGTGGCTGAAGAGTGGTGTATGTATGTCAGTATGGATGTGCTAAGTTAAGTTAAGCCAAGCTTTCGCAACATGGTGGCAAGTGGTTAATTCAGAGCTATGGCGAATTTCGCTGATCACGACTGTGTCGAGGGCCGACAAATCAGAGATGTATTTCTATCATAATTTTTTGCTGCATTTCGCGGTCTTTTTCAAACGTGTCCATAACTTTGGACTTCCTGTGTGCTAGATTTTGATTTAATTTTCGATTGTTGTCAGGCAAGCAGTGAATGCATTGAGCTGACCATTCATACGAATTCAAAGTACAAAATGTGAAAGTTGTTGAAAATGGCTGAAGATTAATGATTTTAGTGATTGTGTGAGTGATTGGTTGAGTGAGCGAAGCGAGTTGTGTGGTGGGTGTTGTACAGTGCAGGTACAGGGAATGTGTGGGCTTTCGACTGTTAAGCGTGAAATTCAAAGATGTTAGTTCAATTGGTTGCAGTTAGTACGGTACTTTGAAGCCAATTAATTAATTTGGGCCAAGTGGTGCGCAGTGAAGGCGTTACATTTTTCACTTGAACTAGTTTACAAGTTGACAGAAGCATTCCATAAGCTACTAATGCAGATAAGTACAGTGATGTGCTCGATTTTCAGCGGATCATGTCGAGAATAGCGCCAAGAAGAAAAAGTATTAGTTGTCTGAGTACTTTTTGTTTTAATCGAGTAGGAACAAATGACGTTCCTTTAATTTCATATAAAGTGATCAATATAGATTTGGAGTTATTTTTCATGTTATAATGTCGAATATAATATCTACAGGTCTCCCTCGTATAACGCGGTGGTTAGGTTCCAGGAAAATTCCGCGTTATGTGATTCGCGTTATAGAAGACTTGAATTTCATATAAATTTTAGGGTTATGTTCCAATAAGCTTTTTCCAAAATCAAATAGGTACTAAATTAAAGATGTATGTACATTCCAACTCAAAATCAAAATTCATACTTTATTTAAAAAATTAAAAAACAATGAAAAAAACTGTTTTTTTTAAATCGCGTTATATCGAAAACGCGTTGTAAAAGTACCGCGCTGTACGAGGGAGACCTGTATTAATCTTTTGTTTTTTTTTTTTCGGTCATTGTTATTGAGTAAATAAATGCTATTCGGACTTAACTAATATCACGTCTAGAAAAAACTCTTCAAATTATGATTTTTTTTTCTGATGTTCAGAACAGTCTTGTATACATCAGTTATAACCATTTGTACAACTTTATGGTCTCATTTAATTAATTTCTAAACTAACATTTCGTAATAAAATTGTCTACTATTTTCTTTATACCAAATTTCCACACACTGCTGGAAAAATTAAATTTTTCAAAACAACTATTTATAGAATTCGAAATTAATTCATTTTCATAAAATATTTGCTTCTCTCTATTTGAATTTAATGCTTTTTTCTTATAAATTTCTAAATATTTTTTTCGAAAATTTTTATTTTGATTTCTTTTTCTTCTTGGCGCACATTTAAACTGAACCCACTAAACCACAAGTTTTTTAAAGAATTTTTTTTTTCCAAAACACAAAAATTAATAATCACACTACAGATACGAATTAACAAAATCAAAATTCAGATAGTTTAACTTAACTGAAAAGTTGTATAAATCAAACCTACAACTTGGAATGGAAATTTCGAGTTTGTTCGTTGATTGTTTTTGTTGTTGTTGTTGTTGTTGTTATTGGTTTGTTTACCTGTGACGGTGGTGTCAGTGCAACCGAGTGTTCAACATTTTTCAGATAATCCTTATCATCGAAAATCTTCTTCTCTCCGCCACCGGGCTTGTGCTTAATATTATCCAAAGAGCCAATTTTGCTTTGTGCCTTAACGTCTAGTTTTAGCGTTTGTATCTGAAAAGTAGCAGTACCAGACGTTTCTCATGAATATGTCAACAGCATGGCGGCTGATGCAACACGGCAGGTCCATAACATTGCCGCCAGGCATATACGAGTATCAAAGCGAGACAGAACAAATCATACAATTTCATTGATTCTTATTGAAATTTGTCAAAATTTACGAGCCAAATTGCACAAAATCAAAACGGTCTTTCGTTGTCTAAATATCTACGAGCATATCGAAATCGAGAAAGTAGAAGACACAGTTTAAGCGAAAACAATAGCCAGAGTTGACAAAACAATACAGGTGAGTCGCTAAAGGAGGACAACACTATTTGTGCTTCAGGTGTGGAAGGTAAATTGCAAAGTAAATTTGATGATACTTGGTTGGAAAAAAAGAACATTACAAAAGTATGGTGAAAAGAAGAGTAGGTTAAAAATAAATTGTTTTGTTGTTGTTTTACAGTATTATGATACAAGCTACTTACATCCTTGGCGGTGTTATCCTTCAAAATTGCGTTTTGTAACGTTAATTTTACATTTTAACAATTTGCCAAAATTATCAACCAATCAAACAATCAATGTTGGTTTTAGTTTCGGAACATAAAAAATGCAGAAAAAGAGAAGAAACGAATAAAAAAAAGTAAATCAAGTACAAAGAAAACGTAAAACGTCGCTCCATAACGTTTCCATAGTTAGTTTTTGGGGTTTTTAGAGTAAATATAGTACGTGTACATACAAATTTTTGGTTTTTATGAATGAACGATTTTCTTCTTAAATGATATTTCAATACCTACATACATAGGTATGCATATATATATATATAAAAGATACCTTTATGTATATGTAAACATGATAATTATGTACCATATATAGTCAGCCCACCTTCGTATTGAAGTGACGCATAAAATAGCAACAACTACTAAAATTTTAATGCTGTAATTGTTAAATATTGACAGGCATTTTTAACTTTATGCAAGATTAAATAGTACATAATAATTTTTATATACGAGTATGTTCAATAAATGTATAATTCATAAATTCGAGACTTTAATAAGAAACTCTGCAGTTCATAATTCTGCATGAGCTATGATTTCTTTGAAATTAAATTTGTAATATCTTATATTTGATATTTTTGCATAATCATTTATATAGGAATTACATTATGAATCACTGAGTATATAATAGTTGACAAATAGTTTAAACATTTTTTATAAAAATGGTTATTTTTTTTTAGCTACTATATGCTGAAGCCTACTGAGAAATGTTTATAAGGACGAATGGAAATCAAGGAATCGTGGCATTTGTTTAAGAGAAACTGCCACTGACGAGTGAAATGATTGCCAATCGAGATTTTCTTGCTCCACAGACATTTGTCTTTAGTAAAGGAATTACAAATTTAGAACCAGGCCAAGTCATTTCTTACAAATAGTGAAATTTTTGTTCCAATCTTGCCGCTCATATCTCAATCCTGGAATCTCCCCATATTTTCGCAAAAGAGTAAAACCATCAGATTGCCTTTGCTTTTGAAATAGAATCATGAAATTTGTTCAACTATATCCCTTCAGATGTGGCATCAAGTAAAGCAGAGCTAAACCGCCTTGGGACTTTTTTCTTAACAGCCCCTTTTCGTCAACCATGTATTTAAATTTATCAAACACGTTTTCCGGGTTAAAGGTGGCCCCCAAGCATGACATCAAGTTGCAGCTGAATTTCGCTAGGAACTCCCGCATTCTCACCGATCACTTTTACATCGATACGCAACACTAAGGAGCTCCAACTGGTATTGCTAGGGACCCAATGGGGTCTATGCGTGGCCTACTTGGCCAGCCAGTTTACCTATCCTAACCTATCAAACTCTCCTATACATGCAACACTCAGGATGATGAATGATTCGCCAATGGGTTTGCTGCATAAACGATTTCAAAGCTACGCATTCCAAATAGTCAAACGTTATCAAAAATATTCACTCGGCATGTGAACAAAAAGCTACAAATATTCAATATTCCATCACGAATAGTATTGAATTTCGCATGCAAATTTCATCGAAACAAAATATTGAAACCTTGAAAACGTCTAAAAATGAAAATCCGCTGAAATGCATGCCATTTGAATTGAGAACATTACAGTTAAAACTTAATAAAATGCGCATGCTCTGCATATTCGAAATACTTAGGAAAATTGAAGAATTTACATAAAATCACAACCTCGACATTGTTGACAGTACGCGAACGTGAGAGTCATGCGCCAACTGTGCGTCTTACCTTAATGTCACCACCGCCCGGAACATGTTTCACATTGTCCTTGGAGCCGACTTTCGGCTTGGCCTTCTCCTTGAATTCCGTTTTAATCGTTTCGATTTTCTTGTCGCCGCCACCCGGCTTGTGGTGGGCGTTCTCCAGCGAACCAATCTTCGATTTGGCATTCCACTGCAGCTTGTTGGAGACGATCTGCGAGCGGCGCAGCCGCGTATGGAACGACAGTGTGATCAATCATAATTGTAAGCACAGAAAAAATCGCTTAAAGCTTAGCCTAAGCTCGAACGACTGTCGCTCGCTTATCGTAAATTGTATCACTGATTTTATTGTAATTTTAATTACATTTCAATGCCATTGTTCGGCATGATGACTGGTACGGATCACAAAAACCGATCGGCGATCGCCTTTCGATCGATTTGCGAACATAAAATTGCATCGATGATTAAGGAAATGAAGAAACGTAAATAATGCGCGACAACAAATTAATCGAATGTGTTATAACAACTGTAATTGCATTGCATACATTGTGCCGATTGCAATCGTCGAACGACCCAAGTCGTCAGAACTCTACTCAGGCGTGAAATTGCATTTTTCAATAACGCAACTGAACTACAATGCAGACGTTTTACTTAAGGAACTTAAATGATTGTACGAAAATAACAAGTTGTATGTGTAATGCTGTACATACTGCACCGCACGTTGCTCTACTTTTTACATTGTAATTGAACCGCTAAAGTGCCTGTACGAGTACTTATTGCAGCTCTTGCTGAGCTCTTGAATGTCATTTGCGTTCAAAACTACTTGAATTTACATTTAAATATTTAAATGCGAGCAGACAACATTTCTCTAATAACATAAATAGTAATGTCTTTTTTTTTCATCACACAAATTCATATTTTGTATTCATAGTCGTCGACGCGCCACAGTTCTAACCGACTTTTCTTACCTTCTTTTCGCCACCACGAGGTGTGTACTTGTCATTTTTCGCCTCGATTCGCGGAGCTGCCTTGATTTCTATTTTCTTGTTCTCGATTTTGACGTGACCGCCACCCGGCTTGTAGGCAGCATTGTCGAGAGATCCGATTTTGGAACGTACGGCCTTCAGATTGGGCGATGGTGCGTGCCCAACTTGGATTTTATTCATTGGTACTGTACACAAGAGAGAGAAAGAGAGAGCAACATTTAGCAGGCTTTTCAGTATTAATGAAAATGTGTATGCATTGTGTTATGCAAATCGGCAACAAGGCACATAGCACAATTGCTCCTTTCTAACACATTTTAACAATGCATTACTTTTCAATCTGAATTGAATAAATAAATATAAATATAAATATTTTCATAAATAATAAATTCACCCATTTTGTTGCAATTCTAATTAGCTAAGCATTTAGTTCATTGACTCACCTTTCTTGGCTGGTTCCGGTTCGGGAGTCTTCAGCAGTAGACGATTTCTGGAAGTACTGCGCGACTTGGACGATTTGTTCGATGGCGTTGCACTCGGCGGACGCGAGGTGCCCGACTTGTCGCCCTTCGAAGTGGTGGATGTCGGAGTCTTGGCTGGTGAGCTGGGCGAGCCAGGGCCGTTGCGTTCCTGTCAAGGACACAGCACAATTAGTTGTCGCTTCACACAAGAAACCCTACACTCGGTGCTGACCACCACACTTCTCGACATTTCAATATTTCAAATTACAATTATAAAATTCGAGTCTGCCGAGATCACCAAATGCATTTTGTCAAATTTCAACTTTAACCGAATGGATAACCGAGCGCTGTGCGATTAGTGCAGTTGTCGTTGGTATTGCAACGTCGATGTTGTCGAGTCGCTTTCACTTGGCTGTTTAATGCTTCAGCGCCAACAAGGCGCGCGTTGTGACTTCGAAAAGGACGATATTGTAATTTTCATATTGTTTTATCGATTGTGCATGGCGCAATGTGTGTGTTGTTTTGGTATTTTTAGTTTTTAGAAACGGAAAACAAACAGCAAAAAACAAAAACCAAAAAAACAGCGATACACAAAAGCGAGGCACAAAAACAAAATTCATAAATAATATTAACCCCCTGCACTCCAGCCGACCCCGTAGGTCGTTTATTGTTTTATCTGGCACAGATACGAATGCCATTTCGTTTGCGCGCACAAAGTTTGCATACTTTTGCGACGTGCTTTTTTGTGTTTGCACTTTCCACGAATTCTTCGCCATTACTTGCTGTGCGAGTATTTTGATTTTCCCACTGTTGTTGCTATTTATTAGTGCTTGGGGCGCAAGTTGGTTGCGTTTCGAAAGTTTCTTGACTTTAGTTGGGGAGAATTGTTCATGTTGAGGCGTTGTTGTTGTCACGATTGACAAGGTTGTTGTAACTATTAGTTGGTGGCGCTGGCGGCCTATACACACCTGTGTGCAATAAATAAGCACACTTAAAATCCGCTACAACGATCTAGAACTATTATATAGGTTGTTGCTGGCAGTTAGAATCGCGTACACAAGTGTGACTTGGCGTTTGGTGCGTCTCGATATCTGGATTTGTTGTATCGCCTGGGCCGCGCGCAATCATACTGAACACTGCACTGCTGCCGCAACTGACGACTGGTCCGATCTAGACGCGGCTCGGGCATTGGCAATGAAGCGTGGCGCCGCCTATCAGCGCCAGCGAATCGGCAGCAGCGTCTTCAGCGTTCCAACGTTCTCGAAGTTCTGATTCCGACGCAGCTCAACTGTGCGTGGGTTGTGCATCCAAGCTGTCGTCGCGCTTCTGATGGCCCGCGTTGTGTTCGCTTAGCTGCCATTTAAGGAATTTTATGGTTTGTAACAGCGAAATGATCGCCAAATATTTAAAAGGCAATCAAATTAATTGGAGAACATTGTCGTTTCCTGTGCGCCCTGTCAGTAACAACAAATGACCGATTAGCGGGCTGACGTATTAGACAAAATATTTGTCGCTTACGACGACGACGACAACGTCGTAAGCGACATAAATACGAATCTAAACAATATGTCAACTGTACCCAAATGTTGCTTCACAAAAAAAGTTTTAAAGTTTTAAATTAATCCATCATCGGTCGGTATTTTATATCACCGGATTTTTAATTTCTGAATTGTTGTCTGCGGTTTCATCATCATCCATGTGCTCTGTGCCGGAAAGATCACAAGTAATCGTAGTTTCTAGTGACGCACAGTGTGACTTTTATCATTTTTAGGATGCCAAAAGTCATAGCAGTCAAACCAACGTAGGTATGACGATAAAATTTTGCAATAACCATATAGAGGTCAACAACGTATTAGACAAAAATGGGCGTGATCCGCCCACTTTTTCTTCGACTCCCCATATAAGGTGTAATTTCGGATGACCATTACTTCTAATTTAATAGGGTTTGTCTTGACGGACGTAAATAAAAATAGTCAAAATAGTTTCTTTGTAATACTTTTGAATTAGATTTATTCCAAACCATTTAACATTTTAAAAGATTTTTGGTCAAAAAACTCCAATATCCTGTGATATAAAGGAAACGGCTATTTATTCAGCTCGAATTCGCCCATCTTGAGCGAAAATTATAGCAGAGTTTCTTTACACAGGATTTTAATTTGAAGTGGACAACATCTTTTCCAATTTAACTCAAAGTATATTTAAAAACCGCATGATTCTTATTTTTTTTTGCTTGGATTTTAGCCAAACGTCAAAAAGTTCACTTCGCGGAACTGCCATGTTTGATTGGCTGTGAACTAAATTGGTGCAAAAAAGAAGCAAAAATTGAGAATCTGAAACTAGGCACATTTTTCATTAATGTGGTTATAAACATCACATGGAATTCTACGGAGCTCAATAAGTTGTACTCTATTAAAAAAAGAAACAATTTTGGGAATCACTAAATTTTTAGTGACTAGCTATTTTAATCGATCAAAAATTAAAATTAATTCAAAAACTTACCGGAGTTTGCACAAAATATTCAAGTAACCAAAATCAAAAAGATTTGTGCAAAAATATTTCTGACAAAAAAATCATGGCACTGTAAACTTCACAAAAAATCTCATATTGAGAAAAGTGTTTCTGCACTTGCCGCAGTGAGACAAATTCGATAACGGTTATCATGCTAAGTGTTATTTTTCGTTTTGCTTTGAGCATATATTCGTATCACTTGTATATTCCTCTATTGCATACCAAAAAATTTTTGCGACCGGAGAAAATTTTTTTTACTTTTGGCATCCTAAAAATGATGTCACACTGTGTGACGTTTGTTTTATTAACGAGTTTTAAAGTTTTGAAGACATGAGCTGAACCATATTTCTTTATCTGTTCTTTCTTTGTCGTGGTCCAACAATCCGAAATCCGACTAGCATCAAAACATTACTCACTTCAGCAATCTTGTTGGCCCCTCAACTAACAAAAAGAATGACTTAAAATAAGGATCAAACTTTTTCCAGATGCTAAAACGCGCACTTAGGCACTTAAGCAAAACTTCCCTAATTTCATATCCCATTATTTTCTATTTATAAATTGTAATATTTATTCTACCTTCTCCTGAGTTGATTCATCCACTCCGCTGTCATTGTCGCCTTCTGCAAAAGAAAACAACAGATTTTATGTGAATTACTTTACATCTATCATCAGATTCAATATCGTCAAATCAAGTCGCAAGCATGGCTTCAGCAAAACGTCAACAATACTCGTACGCTTCAAAACTTGTTTGCTTACTGTAAGCATTCGAGTTTCTGGCTTTGTCGGCGCCACCCATGCCGCCAGCAGTGTCCTGCGCGAAAAGTGCCAACTTCACACCGTTCGCGTTGGCCTTCGTATTCGCATTGTTGTTGGCGTTGGCCAAGTTTGTTGACGAGAGCAAATCATGCACTTTGGAGTTGTTGTACTTATCGCGCGCTGGCTCCGACTCTTCCAGCAGCGCCGGCCCCATGGGATGCTCCTCTCCACGCAGATTCAGCGATTTCAATGGGGTCACCGCTTGCCCCATGACCACATCGTCGTCGTCCTCGTTGTTGTTCGATGCAGTCGACGGTCGTCGTTGCAGCGCATGCGGCTGCTGCTGCGGCGCTGCGTGCGGCTGTTGATGTGGCTGCTGCTGCGCGTGTTGTGGTTGCTGCTGTTGCTGCATTTGATTGTGCGGTGGCTGGGCGTGTTGCTGGTAGGGTGGTCGAAATTGTGACTGTGGCGCAGTGGGGTGCTGTGCACTGGGTCCCGGTGGTCTGGGGAATGGTGGGCGGGTCGGTGGATTTCCGGGGTAGGGATTTTGCGGGCGATTCGCTGCCGGTTGTGCCGGCGGCCCAGACCAGGGATAGTTTCCCGGCGGTCGCGGTGGACCCTGACCAGGCGGGCTCATGGGACCACCGCCGCTATGTGGTCGCATCTGTGGGTTTTGATGTGGCGGTGCGGCCGGCCGTGCACCGGGGCCCATTAACAGATTGCCGCGACTGTCGGTTGTGCGCAATGGTGGCGGCATTGGCCGTTGCGGATTGCCAGCGCCCATGTTGGGCGGAGGCGCCGGTGCGCTCATGTTCATGGGTCGTGGAGGGCCGGCCATGGGCCGAGGCGGCATGCCGCCCGGAAATGGCGGACGCGGCGGACCCGACGGTCGCATCTACAACAGAGACGTCGATGAATGAACAGAAATTCTGGCAAAGGCCAACAATGTGCGAGTGTCGTGAAAGCAAATCAAACGATTCATGGCAAAGCCGAAGCAACAAACCTAATTTGTAAGCACTCACTACTGATTCCTTTGCTAACTTAATAGAATTGTTTATATTTTAATGGTTTCGTATTACGCTACTTGTAATACGACCTGAATTGGTAACCAAATACAAATCGCTTATTGATTCAACAAAGTTTGGCTGACTCTGTCACAACTGTTGGCTGCAGCATTTGAATTTATCGGGATGTCTTTTGAAGAAGTTCAGCGTGGATGAACTTGTCTTCTTCTTGTCGAAAGGGTTTTATGTCAACGACAAAGCGTTTATGACTCTTTGGCTTGAACAGCACTTGGCACAAGGTCGGGCATAGCAATAAATTTGAATGCGAACAGTTCTTTCTGGGCTCATTTGCATAAAAATACAAGTTGCTGATATGGTTTTGTGTGATATTTGTATGTAAATATTGCAAATAGGTTTGTGCCCACTATCAATGTTTCAGACAACTGGCAACATGCTAAAAAATGTGTTCACTTTCATTTTATGGATGCCTATACATATTGAGGAATACATATTAGCTAATCTTGAAAACCTTTACCTTTATTTTTTTTGACTCGAACAAACGCGCAGTGGATGACCCCTATTAATGCGAGGCATTGCGTTGGTTCAGGAAGGATATAAAGGTTAGGAGATAGGGTTTTGAGAGAAGTGGTTGTGGACTCTTGACTTGAACCCATCGAGATCATAAGTGCTGGGGAAAATATCCGCAGGGAGACGCGAATATTGGGTTTTACAGTGACAGTGTCGGTCTTTCCACTTTATGGTTTCATCCGACCCAACTACGTAGCGTGAAATTTCCGTCAGCCTTAACTAAAATGTGCCACAAGTGGTTCTCAACTCAAATGCCACAAAATCGGTCGGTGCTTGACTATTATGCGAGCTACTTTATATGCTTTGGGTTTCATTTGTATTGGGTCAAACCATTGCCTGAGAAAACAGATGTCGTTTGTCCTTTTCAGGGTCTAAGTTACTGTCTGGTTTTGGCGACGCAGCGGAAGCTGAACTATGGAACCTACTAAACTTCATCAAGAAGTCGAAATGGGTTTGACCACAAATTTTCCATACCTACAAAGACTACATATTATATCCGCTGATATCTCGAACATCGGCTTTGGCTAATTGTAATTGTAGAACCCTAATTGTAGAACTTGTAAAACTAATTGCAGAACCCGATAAAATATTAAAGTCATGAAAGCAAAAGTTGAGAGAAATACTAAAGAAAACACAAATTAAAAATGAAAAACCGTCAAAAAGACCGCAATGGTATTTCTAGTGTTAAGAGACACTAAACCTTCCACCTATATGAAGGAACTCTGAGGAGGCTCTATCATCTCTTGATGTGATCAACTGGAGAAAGCAGAGGCGCCAGTAGAGAGCTTTTGCTTCGACCGTACCCGGGTAACGGATTGTTATGGCCAGTTAAGTATGTAAGTAATATGAAGGAACTCACAACTCACTGCAAACAAACTTCGCAAGCTAATCCCACCTATGCCCTATTAGACTCAATTGAGCATGCAATATTCGTTACCTGACAATATTTTTGAAATATGTTCATCATCTTTTACATCTTTTGTTTCTTCCGATAATGTCTTGTTTGATGTTTGTGTGTTACTTGCAGTACTTCGCCCGCAAACTTGTGTAAGTATTGTACAACTCGTGTTACGTGCAATGAAACTCGCTTACCGGGTACCTCTCCTCTTTAGTAGCTGCCTCGCCTGAGTAATCAACATTTGTGGACACTATGCACTTTTTGCGCTTAGGTACTCAATTCGCTTAACCCTTTCGACCCCAAAGTTGCCTGAACTTCACCTATTTGTTATCTTATAGCAAAAGCTACGATTGATTTATGGGTTTAATTTAAGTAGGCACCAAAAAATTAACTCTTTCCGACATGAAAATAAACTCGTTCTGTATGAATTGTATTGGCTGTAGTCCAATATATTGGACATTGTGACTGAAAGGGTTAATATTTTTAGAAGTGTTTGAATTCACACAAAAATTTTACTGTTATCCCCAAAATAATTTCCAATAATTTCCAGCGAAATCACGGAAAGTTTGTGTTCTAATTGAAGTCTACGAATTGGGCGCGTTTGATCAAAACCCTGTTTCTTGAATAATGGTTAAATAAAATCAAAAAGTGATAATTTTGTATTTTTCCATAAATATTAAATAATTTGTCTGTAATTAAAAAATATTGATACAAAATGTATTTAACCCGTTTGAAGCTAAAATTGTTCAAAAGTAAACTAGCTCTAGAACTCTAACAAATGGGCGTGGCTACTTCAGATGTCGTGTGCACACTTCTTAGGTAAATGTTTCATGATTTAAATACCAAAAAGTAATATCGAGAAACAGGGTAAAATTCCGGGTCGAAAGGGTTAAGTACTGCAACAAACTTGTATTTATAGTTGAGATACTTAAGCGGGGTTTACTGTATAAGTATACATGATCTGCACACTCTGGAAGCTGGCATTAAATACAATCAATCAAAAAATCAATCAATCATACAAACAATCTGTTGAATAATTTTAAGAAAAACGAACAAAATTTTTGGTGTGCTTGTGCCGCTACTTATAGACTACTTTGTACATATGTATGCACACTTGTCAGGGTTTTCGGCCAACTTACCGCATCGGCGTCGCCCATCTTGAGGCTAGCTATGATTATGAGCTACCGGTCAGCAGCACTTTTGTAACACTTTTAGAGGTTTTCCGTGCGAGTCTCCACCGCAAACAAACAAAACTTGAGTAGAGGTTTTATGCAGATAAATCAATAAACAGGAATGCAGCGATTAAATTACGACACAATCCAGACGTCACAGTGGAAAAAACAAATTTCGCGAAACCGCACAACGCAAGTGCCAACCGCCTCCTGCGAAAGGTGCAGAAATGCTCAACTTGGGCACAACTCGAGCACTGAGCCACGTGTGAAATGCTCAACGAGCGTCGACAGACGATAAACGCGAAAGTCAGTAACTTGGCTTGACGAGGGATTTCCGTTTTGGCGCTGTGTCTGCTGCTGTTTGTTTTCCTTTTGTTTATTTTTTTCTCTTCAGTGCTTCCTGCTGCTGCTTCTTCACTGCTGCATGAAAGCGAAATGCAACTAGATGGCAAACTTCAATAACAACAACAACAATAACCACAACCACAGCGTAGCGTGGCCGTGTCGGCAGAAGGAAGCAGGAAAACCGCAAAAACCAGCAAATTGGCGCAATGCCCGCAAACGACAAAAGTGCGCCCCGCAAGTGCGGTGCAATGCAAGGCGGCCGTGTGTCAGCAGGATGCCAGCAACAGTCAATGCATTTGCGACTCATTGAAAGCCGTAAAATTTACATAAATTGTTGCAAAGATTGGTCACCGCCAAAGTTATTGCAGACCTTTGAAAACAATGTGAAATATTCGCCACATTTGCGAAATGCAAATCACTTTAAGCGACCTAAACAGCTCAGGTCCGACATGCTCGGCACGCGTGCGTGCACTTTGCTGTGGTGTTTGCCTAATCTATCTGGGTTAATTTCCGGCAACTTCCGGCCATTTACTATGTCAACTGCCCTGCAAATACTTAGCGCGCCAAAAATAAAAGTCTCAGAATAGCAGCGATGCACATTAATGCTCAATGAGCAGGCAGCCAGCGGCGCACTTGCAGCGCTCAAGTGTCCTTTTTGTGTCAGCGTGTCGGCCCATTGTGGCCGATTGGCTTCAGTGCTGCAAGTGCAGCCTGTTGACAATAAAGTCGGAACATGTCTCGGCAACTGTGTGCGGCATTTAATTAGATTTGCATGTAATTTGCATTGTATTTGCGCATTGAGGGTGCAGCTGTCAAGTGTGTATGGGAGTGTGTGTGTTGGTGTGAGCAGCGCTGCGGCCGCATCGACAGCGGTTGCAACAGTTCCTTGGTCGCTCACTTCCGGCTGCAGCTTGGATTGCTGCCGCAGGCGAAATTGAGTGCTCGCTGCACCAAGTTTTCAACGCCATCGCTGCGGTAAATGATTTTTATCTGCAATCGTGGCTGGCGCTGTTGTCGTTTAGTTGTTGCAGTTTAGTTGCACTGCTTGATTTTCATTTATTGTAGGCAATACTCGATGGCTTCCAAAAGCGAAAAACTGCAGCAAGCATGTTTGGAAATTGGTATCAATAAAATGAGACTAGCAATTCGAGGCAAGGAATGCATGTGAAAAAATTTGGTCTTCTTAGGTTAGGTTAGATTAAAATGTCTGGATAGCAAAGATCCCTCACTTAGGCCAAGATACTGGCCCATTGTGATGCCTTATACAGCTTAAGCTAACTAGGATGTTCCTGGTCAAGCCATCTGGACGATGTACCTAAGAAGGTTTTTGACAGGTTTTTTGTCTACTTACAACATATAATTTTTACTAATGAAATTGTAGAATTTTTTCGATTGTTAACATTTTTTAAGTTTTTTCTGTGTCTTGCGCATTTTTACGAATTGAAAAGTTTAAAATGTTGATACAAAAAGTATTGAATTTTAACTGATACTGTATGGAAATATTGTAGATATAAAATTTCAAAGCAGTAAATATTTATTGCCAGCTGCTGTTAATAAATTTGACTAATTAAATAGAATCTATTGCAATTGAGAACATTTTGTTATATGAGTTAGAGGCAAATTTTCCTCCAATATATGTAAATATGTTTGGTTCAAAATCTATTTACGGAACCTCCCCGAAAATGAAATGCTATGCGCCACTGAAATATAATAATTAACCCAAATATGCTGACTGTTTCACATATTTTAAGCGTGTTTTTTGAATTTGCTAACTAATACTCTGAGTTGTAGGTCAGCTCAATTGGGTTAAGTTCCGTCAATTTAGCAGTTCAAACAGAAAGTGACCACAACATTCGTCTTTGCATTGCTTAGCCTAAAGCTGGACATTTCAGCACCGCACTAAATAATCAAAAAAATTACTCTCACAAAATCAATTATAACGCTTGCACTACTTCAGTTGGAAAGCTCGAGATTAGTTGCGCCTTTGCTCTTGGAAAACTAGAACTCCGCATCGATTGCACAGCATTTCGCTATATTTGCAAAATCATTTTGAATAATTAATTTGTTTGCCAACTCAAATGCCTGCTTTGCTTTATCGATTTTCCATGCATATTGCACATGACTGAGGGCAATAACACCAACAATAACAGTCACCTCGGGCCAGGATAATGCACTTTAACCCAGTCAAGTGGCTTAAATTTTGCAGCACCCGGCCGCAAATTGCTGACTTGCACACTTCCGCTTTGTATTCTTCAACAAGCGCACTTCGACGGCAAACTGCATGCTTTCCACATTGCTCAATAGCTATGCAAATATTTTTTTATATTTTTATGTTTTGTGCTGACCAGAATGCCAAACCTTGTTCGGCGCGTTTATGAAAAAACTGCGGGAAACGCCAACTGTCAAATGCGACGGTTCAAACTCGACTACTCATTCGAATGCGGTGGCAAGGAATTTCTTAGAAATTTGTTTTGATTTTCGTTTGCGATTCGGGGCCAGCAGGCGCACAGGCGAACCAGCGAATAAGCAAATAAGGAAGCGGCCTAGCGGGCAAGGAACGTCAGCCAGCGCCGAGTCGTCGTACTCGCAAACCCCAAAATGTCCTTGCGCAGTTCGAAAGCGCACCAGCCAGACGACTGCGGTCGCGACCACGACGACGACAACGACAACAAAGACGGCGCCACACAGTGTTCCGAAGTGGGACAAAAATAGAAAAATTTCATGTCACCGATTTCAAAGAAATTGGTGTCATTTGAAAGATAATACTTTCATTAAGCAAGATCTTAAATTATTTCTTAATCGGGTAAATTTTGAGAGAGTTATAGCATTTACAAGTTGATCAAAATCTAGAACAATTGTTTTGTGATAAAATGCTGTTTGGAGCGTCACCAATTGAAAACGTAACCAAAACACTATTTTCGATTCAATCGGAGCAAATGTTACTGCTATGCACTTATAAGAGTCCAAAAAATAATTTCATGAGCTATTTTGAAAAAAAAGTTAAATAAGCACGGGGTTGTACGTTATTTAAACAAAACATTTTTTTTTATTTAGAACTATAAAAACTATATATTTTTGTAGATCGCAATTGTCGAATTGCGCATTATTACACCGACTTTTTTACACAATCCTAGAGAATGGACTTTCTTCTTTTGGGTCAATAAAAAAAATTCTGCGATTTCCTGAGATCTTGGAAAATAATAGAATTTTTGTAAACTACTCTAACTGAAAAAAATGGATTTTTGTACCCTACGTTGAGGTGCCCACCGGTACATTCACTTTGGTACAGAGCTTGTAACGCCCAGAAAGTGATGTAACTGGAAAGAAAAAGTATAGTAGCACAGTCGCTATTAAAAATGGGCATGGTCCACCCACTAAAGGCAGGGTTGCCATACGGAAGTCTTTTATAAAATATGAAAATTTCTATATTAACAAAGCCAATGTCACAAATTAGTAACGTTTTATAAAAAAATGGGTTTTGTTTACCCATTTAACCCGTTTAGAGCCATATTATTCTACTTTTGTTTTTATTATTATGAAATTAAGTTAAGTTAAGTTAAGTTGCGTTATTTACACTTGTTTACATTAAAGCAATCTTTGGTTTTTTTTGGGGGAAAGCTATTTGTAAGATAGTTTTATTTCAATTGAACTGTCTGTGTGGGATTGAAAACATCATTCTTGAAATAAGTGTTGTGATTTCGCGAAAAATGAATATCAAAAACCTCGACAATAGCAATCGCATCATCAACTATTGTTGATGATAGTGATACTGAATAAAATTTAATTTTTTGGGAAAATGGCAATTATTTTATTTTATCCTGGAAATTTTACTATAGCATCTCATCTCCATAGCTATGACATCTCTTTGTTTAGTTCTACGGAAATAAAAACAAAATAGCTTTCTTTCAAACAACTTCATCGCCCCTTTTCCACCCTTTTAAGGTCGAATATATAAAAACGCCGAAATACGTATTTCGTTATTTTTCTTTAAGTATATATATACAAAATTTTAAAACAATCCGACCAAAAAACAATATCTGTCCATATAAGCTTCACCACCCCGTTTCTGGCCTGTCAAGGTCGAATTTTTTAAAATTGCTTCTATTTAAAGGTTGACTTTTTAAAATAAAACTATTGACCAAATTTCATCATTATAGCTCTAGCGGTTTGTGCTCGGTGGTGATGGCATACTTGGTTATATATATTCGATTTTTTTTTAAACTATATATTTTTTTGAAAAACAAACATCATTTTTGAAGTCAGTAGCCCCAAATAATTCAGATTGCAAATTTTCAGGGAATTTAGAGCATTCCTTCTATTTTTGTCCCAATTTTGTATGGAGTCGAAACACTGTGCGCCAGCGGCATTCTCGGCTGCGACGCGGCATATCTATTGACTTACAAATTTATCGCATTAGTTGTGAGCCGAATGCGACACGCTACTCCACTATGTTAATGGGTAACGGTAACGCAGTAGCAAAAACAAAAACCACAGTACATATATTTTGCACTAAGCAGTTGTGAGGGTGCGAAGCATTTGTTTAGTGTTTTCTGGGGTGGCTAAATAGCGAGCATGGAATTTTGTATTTACTTTGTTGAAATATATATAAAAGCATTGATTACAAATTGTTTTTTTGTAACGGTCAAAACTGTGTCTAGAAAAGCGGCATTTAAATTTTCACAAAACTGCATTTAGCTTTGATTTGATGCTTTTCCTTTCTACATCTGCGCCATTTTGGCTTCAGTCGCATCTGACAGTTTAGCTGTGCCAACAACTCCAAATTGCGCCAATCCAAAGACACCATATCGCTTCCTTTGGCTATTGAATTTGTTAAGCTAATCAAATTCTCGATATCCACTAATATTTTGCTATCATGCAAGACGTACTTTCATGCAGCCGTTGAGTCGTGCGCTTGTTGTCGCCAGCTGACGGTAGCTGCTCCGCTTTTAGTGCGTGCGGTTCCCAATATTTACTGACAGACAGCACGCAATCGCATGCAACATATTCAGCTAGAAACGCGCAGACAAAACCAAACTACGACAAAGCCTGCTGTCGCGACATTAACCACTGCCGACAGCCAAGCTCACGCCGCGACATGCGTCTTCTCACGTCGGTTCAGGTTAAGCGTAGCCTTTGCCACACGCCGACATATGCACATGAACTTGATTTTCAAAGTATTCAGACTGAAAACTTATGACTAGTCTACTTAATAGTGTCATTTAGTCGTATTGATGATGGTGAGCGGGGAGATGTTGGCATGAAGAGCAGTCAGGCACGAACCAGTGAAGAAGGTCGTTTTGATGAGAACAAGCAATGAGCAGAGTAGTGTGACAATAAAAATCATATTTTGGGATATCACACATTTCCTAAAGAATGTAGTGTTAAGTCTTGTAGTAATTATGACTTGATCTTAGTCTCGATAATGGAAAAAATTTCGAAGAATGTCGAACTACTACACGGATAACTGGAGCTCATAACAAAGTATTAAACACTTTTGAAACTCATTAAAAAAACCGAATAAGTGTTTCGTTGTTTATGTTTGGTCTAGAATAGTGGATTTTATGCCCATATTTTTTTTTTGGAATAATCTAGAAATACATTACAGTGGACGTCCAGTGTAACGAACTTTCCATTTAACGAATTTTCGATTTAACGTACGGTCAAATTTTTTCCATTGATGGTTCTATATTACGAAGAAAAGTGAAATTTGCTATTCGATATAACGAATATGTATGTTGTTTTTCACCCTTCGAATTGTTTCTATTTGAGAATTCACATTCTTTACAATAACAATGAATGTTTGGTTTCGTCAAGTGAACGGTGCCTTAATTGTTTTTGTTTTTGTTACGTTAAGACTTTCAAATTAACGTCAAGTTGCTGATCATTTTCACAAGATTTGTTTTGCGTTCGGTCGATTTTCGAAAAGTTTACTTGCGGTAAAGAGGCAATCGCGCATCGAAGACTTTTTCACTTTCTTTTTCATAAAACAAGATACTTGTTTAACCTTCTATCTGTCCTTTGCTCAAAATTGCGTTCGCTGTCCTTTGGGGTCAGGATGATCCCAATCAAACGGTTATATAATTTACTGACAAAACATGAAGAAATGTTACTGTTAATAATAATGATAATAATTAATGTTGTTTTGTGTTATAAATCACAAAAGAAAAGGGGAAAGCCCCGAAAAGTGTTTTTTTTCGATTTGTTATTGGGTTGTAAGCGCGATTAACACTAAATAACACAAGTAGACGAGTGCACAAAACCGCTCAACCGTTTTTTTAATTCCGCCTGGGGTCAAATAGACCCCTAGGGACAGGCAGAAGGTTAAAAACTGAATATGTGAGCCATATTTCTTTAAGAAGGATGGTTTAAAACAAAAAAAATTTCGATCGATTTAACGAATTTTTCGATTTAACAAATTGGGGGTACAACATAAGATTCGTTATATTGGACGTCCACTGTATTTCTTACAGATTATGTAGAGCTAGTGAGACTAATACAGGTAATTACTATGCAATTAATTCATTTAATAATAGCTTAAAGTTATTTTTAGAAGCGGAAAAGTCAATTGCCAAAGAATTCGAGAGAAAATGTAATGCTTTTAAGGCTCTATATATGCGATCATGAGTTCTAACGCATTCAAGGAAAAACACATCATTACTCCGAAGGCTTCTAGTAGGAATATGAAAGGAAATGCGCTCGAGCAAGCATGGAGAATCAATCACTCCACTTATAATGTCAAAAACAAAGGAAAATGAAAGGATAACCCTGCTACTCTGTAGTGATTTTAAATTGTTTAACAGACATCTTGCGTCATTAGAAGAATCGGATCGACAAAATTCAACGATCTCAACGTTCAAGCAAGGCGAATTCATGCAGGTGATAGCGTAAAGGCAACAACAAAATTTCAATGTATTTTGTTTTTATTTTCTGGGTTTGGATTGTCAAAATCAGCCAATCAGAACAAAGCTTGCTTTTTTTCATTTTTAAACTGTCAAAGTTTTACACAGGCATTTTGACAATCTAGACCTTTTCCACCAGAAAAAAATCAATTCGCCTCAGCCACGGTCACCTGTATTAATTCGCCTTGAGCAGGACAGAGAATATATTTTATTTTATTTTCGCTTGCCTGATCTACAGGAATATTCGCTTTAAATGTTTCAGTTGGAAGTTTTGGAAACGTCAACAGAGTTAGGCATTAAAAATGATAAAAATTGCGTGTATTTGTTTATATAATTTGTTTCATATAATTGTAAAAAAGAGTGTGGCACACAAGCAGAAAACCTCGTTTGACTATGGAGAGCAAACCTTTCTTACGCCGAAGCTTCTAATCTAAAATTCCGAAGCAATACAATTTCACGCAAAAGGAGTAAATAATTTGGATATCTTCCTGTTTCTGTTTTAGCTAAATGACTTAAAACTATAATTTAAAATGCTTACCACAACAGTACTGCCTGTTGCCACAGCCAAACGCAGCCAAACACATTACCTGCAGTTCCCAAAACTTGCTGAAGCCACTGCTTGACCACTTTTGTACCGTCAACAATGTATACACTTACCTGAAAAAGACCAAAAATATGTCATCATTATACAAATACTTATCAATGTACAAATACAAATACTTATTAATGTGTGTGTACAAAGGAAATTCAATATCGCCGAACTAAAATGCTAAATTAGCGTTCCTCATGCACAACAAGCAAGCACATTCAATATCACACCCGGCGTATGAGCAACAAATGAATGTCTGTCACAGGTCACAGCAAAGTTCCGAACCCAGACACTGAAAATCGCGCCGGCAGAGGGCTCACTGTCTTAAGCGAGAAAATGTACTAAAAGCCAATCGCAGCTAGTCGACGAAAAGCTCTCTCTCTCTCGTTCGCGCTATTTTTGTTTTTCAAATGTCGCCGCACCCCACCGACACAACAAACGCCGCTGAAAAATGTCAACAGTGGCTAATATCGTTCAAAAGCAGCAGTTGCCACTTCACCGCAATTCCCCACCCAACGCCGGCGTTTCGCTATTTCAGGGCGGTTTTCAGCGTTCTGCGACGCTTATTTTGTTTTTGTTTATGTTGTTGTGAATATTGTCCGGTCGCAGCAGTGTTAAGGGTGCGTTCGGTAACATAATCAGCGCCCCACCAAATGCTTTCGTTGGCTTCTTCCAGTATTTCACGCTCTTTGTCCGTTTTCCGTATTCTCTGTGTGTTTTTTTTACCCATTTGTATATTTCTATCTTTGCGCAATTTCATTGATTATTGTGCGCTTTGTTGTGTTTTCGAGTATGTTTCACCCTCGCCAGCGGAAACGATGACATGCAAACGAGGGGAGCAAGCGTTCAGCGTTGACACTGGCGGAATCTGTGGAGTTGGTTGCGTCGTTGGTTACATTGAATTCACACTGAATGCAAAGCAATTTGACAAGTACCCCCTATGCGTCAGCGGTCCGGCCGGGCAGTGCGCATGTGCCAGGCGCAGAAATGAAAAATGTGTTGTCCGCTCGATCAGGTATGAAGCTTCATTGGAAATTGGTTCCTTCTAGATTTATTTTAGATTTTAACTGGCAGTCGAGGGTTGGGCGTATAGATTTTTAATAGCAAATTTATTGGTAAAATTTTTTCCAGAAGGTTCCAAAAAGTTCATCTCATAGGCAGTATTTGTTCATATTAAAATTGCGCATATTTTTAAAATTTCCTATAATAAAAACACAGCACCACTAATCGTCAGATGTTTCCTCGTCTTTCTACACCCCTGCCACCATATTCATGTAGAATCTTTTGCCACAATGGGATATTAAATAGATCCAAATTTGCTAGCGTCTCAATAAAATTGAAACAACTGATCTGCTTTTACTTTCATTATATGTTAATAGTTTGAATTAATCCCTCCCGAAAAAACACTTAATTAGTTAATATTTTTTTAATTATCATTCTCATCATACTTTGAAAAAAAAAATCTTAACACCAAGTTTTATTGTCTCGCAATGTAAGCAACACAATGCTGCCGTTTCGTGTTATTGAAACATTCAATTTGCATATAGAAGGTCTCACACACAGTGGCACGCACACAAGCACAAACACTCATAAACACGCACACACATTCATTAATGTGCGTGCCGCTTTTGCACATTCATTCACTGCCGGCACCACTGCTCGCGCAATGCACAAAGCAACACGCCAAATTGTGTCACTGACGCAACGAACGCAAATTGAGGGAAGCATTGAATGCTAAATGGCGGCCAGTGGTCAGTGGCCAGTGGCCACAGACCAAAATAGAGAATGCGAATATACAATAAATTAATTATAATTACTGCAATAAAACGTTGGCGGCGCGGCTTGCATGAAGTGAGTGCAATGAGCGCGAGAATCTAATCGCATCCATAAATGTTCGCTCATAGGGCAAATACACTAATTACAGTTAAGGGGGTCTTCTGGTTACGAGCTGAAAATTTAAGTCTATTTTTCGGAGTAAATTGCGAAGGAACTACTTGAGATAATCCAGTAATTTTTTTTTATTTTATTGATACATGCTTTATCTTGTAAGATAAAATTTTGGAAATTAAAAGTCATCACACTCGCGACCGTAGAACGACCTTGAGGTTGTTGCTTTTTTCAAACTTGTTGGTAAGACTTCTTCAAGAAATATTAATTGAATTCGATCAATTTTTTCAAGTTATTCAGGCGACATATGGCTATGTTTTCCGAGTACGATTTTTTTTATTTTGAAAATTTTCAAAACTGGGAGTTTTTTTGGAAAAAGTTTGATTTTCGACCATGTTTTTTGGTCTATTGAAGAGTGTAAAAATGGAACAAAATAAAAATTTCAAAATCGTACTCGGAAAACATAGCCATATGTCTCCTGAATAACTTGAAAAAATTGATCGAATTCGATTAATATTTCTTGAAGAAGTCTTACCAACAAGTTTGAAAAAAGCAACAACCTCAAGGTCGTTCTGAAATCGCGAGTGGGATGACTTTTAATTTCCAAAATTTTATCTTACAAGATAAAGCATGTATCAATAAAATAAAAAAAAATTACTGGATTATCTCAAGTAGTTCCTTCGCAATTTACTCCGAAAAATAGACTTAAATTTTCAGCTCGTAACCAGAAGACCCCCTTAAATGGCTACAACGGGCCACAGTTAATTCACAAATCAGCGCGCAAGTAGCTGAAAAATGTGTTTACTTTTTGCACTGTAAACCAGGTTGGGGTTAATATTTGCTATGCATAAAACAAATAAAACAAATGGAGAAAAGAAAAGGAGAAAATTTTGCCATAACAAGGGCTGAGTAGAATTTTGTAAAATAAAATAAAATAAATATTAATTCTGGTTGAAATGAGTAAACAATGCTTCATTAAATATCGATTTAGATGCTTTTTTACTTTACACAAGTTTCACTGTAAATTTGAAAATAATTACATCGAACTTTGGTGACCGGTTTGTGTGGGAAGTATCTAATATAAGTCAAATTGGTCGACACATATGCGTGCATTTTAGCCATTCTACCAAATTACATCTACACATAAGCCATTCTAATTCAGCTGGAACTTTCACTTTGACTACTTCAACATTTGATAGTCAATACCATTCAAGTACTTGCGTGCCAAGAAGAATTAACTGCTTATTAGCGACTGCTTACGCACGCTCCAGTCCCAGCAACAACGTACCGTGCCAGCATTTCAGATACAACACTTCGAAACATGGACATTTCCAGCTAACGCAAGAATTGATTGGTCTACGTTTTCGTGTGTAGAATGCCGTGTGGCGATTGCGGCAACGCGCACCGGGCATTATCGATTGGACGCGCCGTTTTGGTGTCTCCTGCCCTAACATGCCGCCGAATGTGGCAACTACGCGTATTCGCCTAACGCCAACCCAGCCATATGTGGCAAAAACCGTATTCGACGCGCATAAATTATGATCACATTGTGTGATTGACGGAAACGTAATCCAGCAGCGTCAAAGAAAAACGAAAGTTAAGGAATTTTTGGTCTCTTTTGATGTCGCCATCATTGTCGCATCGATGGCGCTGCTGCTGCTGCTGCTGCTATTGTTGTTGCTGCTGCTGTTGCGTAGCCAACTTTAATGGCATTACGCGCGTTCAGGTGAAAAGCGGAATTTTTCACATTGCCTATTCGAGGGAGTTGTTGTGCAGGTCACATTTGGCAAGGCGCCGTAATTATGGTCGCACGCACACAAATGCACCGCGAATACGAGCGCAAGCATGTGCGCCCCACAATTAGGTGTGAGAAGCGGCGTTGCGTTTTCGCGCTGCACACTGCCGCACTGTCGATTCAGTCGATGTTGACTGCATGCCAGCATGTGTGCGAAAAGATGCCGCTGTCGTGGCCGGTGGCGTTACCGCTGCCACTGCTGCTGCTGCTGCTGATGTTTGCGTTAGATAGCCGCTAATGTTGTTTTTGTTTATTATTGTGCATTGTTGTTGCAGGCCAAAACAAACAGCATACCACGCAAGTCGAGTTAAATGAACTCGAAAGCAGAGCATTGCACCAAAACTGCGCGTCGATAAGGCTTTCGACATGAACAGCTTTTCATTCTAGACAGTTTTTCCCGGCTGATAATTGGCAACCAAAAGCGAAATCACCTCGAAAGCAAACATTTTTATGCATGCAATTTTCCATTTCCCTTAAAGCTTACCTCAATTCTTTAAGCAATTGAACTCCTTAAATAACTCAATCAAGCAGATTATTTCTCAAATTCACTAATTTTTCTGCATTTTAAAATTTTCTATCTTAGATATTTTGATGAAAAATATAATTAAAAAATTAAAAATAAATAATTGTATGTAGATATATCTCAATCAAGTAGATTTTTTCTCAAATTGACTATTTTTCTACATTTTAAAATTATCTGTCTTAGATATGTATTTTGATGAAAAAAATAATAAAAAAAATTAAAAAAAAAATAAAAATAAATAAGCAATTGAACTCCTTAAATAACTCAATCAAGCAGATTATTTCTCAAATTGACTAATTATTCTACATTTTAAAATTATCTGTCTTAGATATTTTGATGAAAAATATAATAAAAATATATAAAAAAAAAAATTAAAAATAAATAATTGTATGTAGATATGTTTCAATCAAGCAGATTATTTCTCAAATTGACTAATTTGTCTACATTTTTATATATCCTACCTTACATATTTTGCTGGAAAATATAATAAAAATAAATAAAATATAAAAATAAATATCTAGTTGTAGATATGTAGATATGTTTCTATGGGACTTCTCTCACTAAAGAAAGATCAGCTAGGAACCAGTATTGTCTTCTAATGGGTCACTGTCTAAAAAGGACCTACGCAAAGAGGTAGAAGAAACTGCCTTTTAATCATTTCCGTAGGAGCTGCACGAACGAGGAAGAAGAAGAAAGTGTACTCTAAGAAAAGAAGAACTCACTTGAGCAAGTTCCTATTCGACAATCTATAATCTAGCCGATACACAGTGCTTCGAGAGTAGCTCGATAGTGATAAAATAATTGGTTATACAGTCGAACTTCCCTATAATGAATTCGCACGGGACCAGAAAAAATCTTCATTATATAGAAACTTCATTATATTGAAATTATGATTTTTTTCATCTTTTATTTAAAATAATGAGGTATTTTAGTTTGGATTACACCCTTCCACTTTCCACTTTTCCTCAACAAAGCCTTCTAATACATTTAGAGACTTAAAAACATTATTCGGTACGTTGCTCTTCATCTCCACAAAGGTTCGAAGTACATCAAGAGAAGCAGAAATTCGTCCCAATGTAGGTAACACCGCATCGCTGACTTATTTTTTTAAATATTTGATAAAGAACTGGGAAGAATTTCAAACTGCTGGCAATATCTTTTTTTGTTACTCCCTCTATATTACTCCCTACTTTATTAATTACACTGAGCAACAGCCAAAATTTTTCCGAGTTCTAGTAAACCTTTTTTAAAGGATTTTTGGACGCTGATCACAACTGCGTACTTAGTTTTTTGATTGTTTGAGCGGTTTGTAAGTTATTGGTGGTTTTTGCTAGGAGGTGTTTTCCACAATTTTCCATCTTTGAATTTTTATTGCATTTATAATATGTTGAAAAACACGATAATTTTTTTTATGACACAATAACGAATCCTCAAGCTATAATTTTGACCATAGTCGATTTCGTTGGTCAAGGGTTAACACGGCTATGGCTCTTCAAAGTTCAATTTTCGCGAATTTTTTATAAAAATTCATATAAATTCGGGGTTGCAATTTTCAACTAGGAGTTAGTGTGCAATGTATAGTGTATGGTTGTAACTTAAACTTATAGAACAGATTTTTTGTGTTGCATGTGCCATTTTCGGCCTATACTCATTAGAGTGTAAATGCGACGTCACCTTCTGAACACGTGTTTGTATTGAAATTTTCTAATGCTCTTCGCGTCATTGACGAAAGTATCTAAAGTATTTTCGCAAGCGACAATATTTGTCGTTTCAAGGGCATTAATAAAATTTGAATTGGTTCATTACTGTAGGAGCTATTCTAAAAAGAGTTGCATCACACAAGTAAAAATTTCAACCACACACACTTAGCAAACTACTTGCTGTTTTTCCATATTTCATTGCGACATATTTTTAGGGCGCAAAAAAATCAAAATACGAAAGGTGAAAATTTTATGAATTAAGGGCATTTGATGAATGCGAGAATTTTCATACTGCTGCCTAAAATTGTGCTCCGATATTATAGCTCAAAAGTAAATCCTTGCTTTTGTTGCTGAATTTATGAATGGAGAACTTACATATTTGTACACATTTTCTATTACAAACATGGTATTTCAAAAATTCATTTTTTAATTGAAAGCCCCAACATTCTTCTTTCACTAAATGGCAATATATATTTTTTGGAAGCAAAATTCTTTTGTGTATTTGCAATCTTGCAAAGTAACTGAAAATTTGACTTTGCAAATGAATAAATCTTGCAAATTTGAACCGATTTTAATGTTTTGAATTTAAAATACATAGCTAGAGTATTGTTAATCTATGTTAAAAAAATGGCATTTAAGACTTCAGGTTTGTAGGAGCTACATGCATGTAAAGGTCAAAAAACATGTAAAACGCCCTTTAAGGAAAACCATCAATATTTCCTAAGCCGCTCAAACAATCAAAAAACTAAGTACGCAGTTGTGATCAGCGTCCAAAAATCCTTTAGAAAAGTATGGTTTGATTACAGAAAAAAAAAATAATGTCGATTTTGTTGCTCTGTGTTATCAATAACTTTTTTTCGAGAGAAATGCTGCGACATTTTCACTTTATTCACTCAACACAAACAATTGCTGTCAAATTGTTAGTGATGTAACTTTCTTCTTCTTATGCTGTTGTTATTTTTAACTTCTGGGGTTCCCCTAAATATGTTTTACTTTTTTTCGGTATTGAGTGTTGTTAATATGCGGGACAGAAAATTGCTTGGAAAAATTCATTATATGGAGGCAAAAACGAATGAAAGCGAAGTTTGGAACTAAAAAATGTATTCATTGTAGAGAAATATTCACTATATGGAAATTCATTATAAAGAGATCAAAATGCACTTAGAATAGAACGATAAAGCTGTGTCTTTGAAATTAATTCATTATACGGAGAACTTCATTATATAGAAGTTCACTATAGGGAAGTTCGACTGTATATATTGGATTTTTTTAACTATATCTTTTTTTTTAAACAAACAATATTTTTTAATATCTTTTTTTTGCAAATTTGCAGCAAATTCCAAGTACTCCAAATGTAAGTTCACCTGTGGCTTTGTACACATACACTGAGAAAAAATTAACAAAATTTCTATAACTATGAACGTAGTCTTAATGTGTACGACAACTTAATGTAGCTGCAGTCATGGCTAAAGTTTCAAGGCCACCGCAAACAAAATTCAGCGTTTTACAAGAAAATCATTACATGTGTTGCAGCAAAACCCAATTTACATTCTGTATGTACATACGCAATTGTTAAGAAAATAAAACAATTTAGTAATACTTAAAACAATCCATTACGAAGCTCTTAAAAGATGCTTTCACTTTCAGCATTTTTTCTATTAATTTTTAACTGTAGCTTTAACCTGCTGCCTTATGTTCGCTTATGTTCCGTTTTCATATTCCTGAGTGTGTACACAAAGTTTGCCTGGGTACATCGTTAATGTGCACGCAAACATTTAATTTTGCATTTATTGATCAAACGACATATTCAAGTTTTACATTTTTAACAACAAATTTCTCAACTATACTCAGCCTCAGCATGACAACAATTTGCATGAATATGAAAATTAACTCGCTGCAGAGTGCACACACCGAGCGACCAACTGCCGCTGTTAATTGACATGAATGCAAGCGCCAGAAAATGGAAAAACGTTGGCGAAAGGTTGCCAATGAGAAGAAAGCGAATGCCAGAAGTGGTCGAGCGCGGGTGCTGAACACTAATTTGCACTTCACTCGCCAACGACGGAACAGAACTTGATACTTTATGCTTGAAGCTATACGCAGCTGCCCGTTGCCGTTGCCGTTGCAGCAAGTCGCCAGCACGAGCCGGCCACTGTGCCACACGTGTTATCTGCAGCTGCCAAAAGATTTGCTTAGACACAGGGAAAAGTAGACACCGTCAGCCATGCTCCACTTAGCAACTAAGCAATTGTGATGCAGACAAACTGTTGTTTACATTTTTCATGTCCAGGATCGCTTCAGTGCGGCGCTGCTGAAGCGCTTTGAAATAATGCACAATGTGTATGTAAATTGGCTTTGATAGTGTAAATTGAAAGCGGCTTAGCTTTGTTTTGCCCAAGAAGGTGTCGAATGAGGGTACAACTACTACGCTGCATACAACTTAATGCACGACAAAGTGTGCCTTAAACACTTAAGCGACTTAATGGTATTGATGCAAAAATTGGTGCACACATACACACACATTGATCGTTGTGTAGAATTCGTAATTGCACAGACATTAGAGACCACAAAAGACGAGTCAAGCAGTGACCAGCCAAAACGACGTACCGCCTGAGATGGCGGCGTCCATCCAGTCGCTGATTAATTTAATTACCAAATGCAACGCGCAATGAAATCACTTTTAAGGCCTCTGTCATTGTCAATAAGCAACGAAAATTGTCTATTTATATCTTACGACACTTAATTGAAATGTCCAATTGCACTCAAATTAATTTCTTATTTCTGCGCTCTGTCTGTGTGAAGGGAAACCACTCCTTTTCGCACGAAATTGCGCAAATACACATTTTCACATCAGCCAGCGGAAGATACCAAATTTTCGGTTGAAAAAGGTTGAGTAGCTTTTCCAAAATTCGATTTCGCTTTTATGATTAACACTGACATGACGACAGTTGCCGTGGACAAATTCAGTCACATGCGCGCTTGAGTTAATTTCGATTGAAGGCGCTTGAAATGTTGTAGCGCACAATATCTACCAGTATTCAACCAAAGACTATAGAATTCATACACATGTTTATATGTAACTTTATATGTCTACTGCATAGTCTTTGCTTAGCTAATGTTGGTTAATGTTTGCACGCTTGTTTCTAATATTGAATCTTGTATCACTCGCAACGGAAGTCGGCGAGTCAGCAACGGAGCCCATAAGTAGTGAAAACACTTTTTTACTACTCGAACGGAAATCGGCGTTTAAATGTGCGCACAATTATTTTTATGTCCACCTCTAATGTCTATCTGCAACCAACCTTAGCGACGCTGGGCTGCCAACATTAGCACTGAAAGGTAACTGAATCTCTCCTAAGCGCAGACAAACTGGCACACAAAGGTAATTGTTACAATTTCAACACATTTGTGCAGCAATTTATGTTATTAAATTGTGAAAATTTCTTAAATGCGCCTGAACTAAGTATTTTATACAGTTTTGTATTTAATAAGTGAGAAAACTATATAGAAAGAAAATTACAGAAAGTCTGCAAGCAATTAACCTCAACTTGTTGCCGTGGGTGACGAATTTCGTTTGGAAAAATAATATTTCTTTTTGTGCTTCTCATGAATTACGCACACACAATTATTTCGCATTTCATTTTAACTTTCAATTTCTCTTTCTGCGACCGCATCTATTTACCTCTCGCAGTTATGATTACGGATGCGCAATTCATGTAATGTTTCTGTTGTTGTTGTCATTGTTTTCGGTGCATAAATATAGACCTTTTGTGCTTCAGAATAGCAAATCAGCAATAATAAAGAGGTACCACAAAAAACGACAGCAGCACTGTGCAACCACCGATTGAGCCAAACAAAGCGACAGACATGTTCACACGGACTGTTCTCGCTGTTACTGGAACTGAAGCGGCATTAGCCAAAAAATAACAGAGACATCAAAACAAAACAAAGCAAAACCAGTTTTCAGTCTAAATAAGCCTTGAAATTGTTTATTTACATAAATTTCATGCATGCGACACAGGTTTTGTTAGCATTTTATCAACGCTTAGTCTTGATAAACAAATATTTTAATTGTTTCTCAAAACCAAATTGTTTTTATATACATTTCTATATTTATATGTATATGTATGTATATACAAAAATACATATAACGAGTAAAAGTAAGAGTCGCTTTCTTTGTGGAACTATAGTTTCGAAACCAATACGCAAAACCCTACAACAGTTCGTTCGAATGCGCTAATCGGTACTGTGAGATCCCCTCTGAGCAGCCACTCCTATCTACATGCATACCTACCTTCTGTTCAACAAAACCGCAATGTATGAACTGAACTGCAAGAATTGCTTCCAAAAGTTATTGATTCTTTTAAAAACACTCCAACAAATATTGTTCGTGCTTCAAGTTCTAGTTTAAATTTTGACAAATCAGCAACACCTGCAGCGGTTATCAAATGTTAGTCATAGCTATAATCAAAACAAATAAACAAATTTATTACAATCGCTCAACTGTTCGATACCATATGGAAGCAATAGAAATAAATGCAAATAAAAACAGTAAAAAAACTACATACATAGACATACAAATTGCAAATAACCCAGAACGTCAAAAAGGCAACGCATTTAAGAAAGAAAACTGAGCAATAAAAGAAATGAAGAAAGCAAGAGATAATGGGCCTGGGTCGCATTGGCAGCCACCTGTCATTATCAGCGCAAAAAGTAAACAACAACACCTGCATTGGACCTACAGGGACCGGTATAGTCGGCAACATGAGCCTAAACTTACAACTTGAAGTCTTGCCATCATTTGATTTTCGCGTAAAAAACACAACACCAACAACAACAGCAAAAACAGGTATTTCAATAATCATAACAATATTGAATACTCGTATGTGATAAGTGAGCAAAAAGCAGTAAGCAGCAATAAATGACAGCCACAGCAGCAGCAGTTGCCGTCATTTACGTGAACATTACGGCTGGCTGGCTGGCGTTGTTGCTGTTTTTGTTGCTGTACACCGGCGCGTAGTTCCCGCTGATGACTTCACACAAACTATGACAGTCGTACAGTGAAACAACAATAAAATCGCAAACTTTAAATTAAAATTTATTATTATTTTCGTATTCGTTATTTGTGAGAGCAGCAAAAAACGTCAACAACATTATTCACTGCCAAAAGAGCTAAATTCGTGAGATCACTGACAAGCAGCACGAAGCACATTCGCCTGGTACGAATTCGAAGCTATGAGAGATGTATGCGAACTATATAGTCGGCGGTCTATCGAGCAATCTGTCGCAAAATAAGCTGCCCCAGATTGATTGAAATGGTGAATGGGTGCCCCAACACTGTGCGACAACGATTGGCACAGATGAAAACACTTTATAAGCATTCAGCCGACTTGGGGGAAGATGGAACTTGGGAGATTTCTATAATAATATATCACAGAAAAAAACTAGAAAGACCATTGCGGTCATTTTGTCGGTTTTTCGTTTTTAAATGTCTATATTTTCTTTAGTATTTCTATCAACTTTTGCCTTGATGACTTTTATTTTTTATCGGATTCTACAATTAGTTCTACAATTAGGGTTCTACAATTACAATTAGCCAAATCCGATGTGCTCTTTTCGAGATATCAGCGAATATAATATGCAATCTTTTTAGGTATAGAAAACTTCCAGTCTTTCTAGTGTTAACTTTAAATTTGCCAAAACCAAACATAACTTTTGTGTTGAACAAATTATTTTCATTTGTCTAGCCAAAAATTGCATTTTTGTCGCACAGTGTAATCTAAGCGCCCCGAGTGGCATTTCGAAAATGACTAGTGCCTTGAATTTACCATAGTCAAGTGAATTTCACAAATAACTCAAATTAGTGCAAAGATTGAGTGCAGCGATTTGCAGTCATCTCGCCTCTCGTCAGCGCTCAGCAAATGACTTAAATTACTTAATAACGCTTCTCTTGTGGCAGCGCGCTTCTTCTACACAACTCGATTATCATGCAACGCTGTGAGTGACACGAACGTGCGTCTGACATGACATTAGATACATTAAGCGTAATTAAATGCTTTGCCAGGCTGGCATTGCGAGCAACGCACAGACAATGGCTCCATCCAGCAACCATGTATTCTACAAGAAGAACAAGAAAACGAAGATTGAATGCTGCAAAACTGCAATTGCCACATTGCGAGGTCGTTCAACTCGTGCACCATTACGAATGTGACATTTTGGTCTTTTGTGCTTGCACCGCCATCGACGCCCACCGCCGACATGCAATGCAACCGATTGGGCGCAAACATGTCAGTCAGCGGCAGGCGAGTTTCAGTCGTATGAGTAACAAGAAATCGAAATGTGAAGCACGCGCTGCAAGGTATCTGTTTGTTTTTGTTATTATGAAGCAGCGACTCCAGACACGCTGCTTATGCCACTCAAACTTGCTGCAACCATTGAGACGATTGTCATGTTTCAGTTAAGTGCTCGACTTCCGTCTACGCTGCCTGCCAGTGCTCAAGGACTACCCATCCTCCAGACGGTTACTGTTCACAATTTCATTTGTCATGATGTCAGTCTAACTGCCGTTCTTTGTTCGGCTGCCCAACCGGCTGACTTGCCGGTTACATTTTCAGCGAATGCGCCTCAACCGGCAACATCCAGTGGTATTGTCTGAATGTCACTTGGTCGTTACTTTGTACTTTTTCATACTTTCCATGCAACCATTTAGGCGTGTTCTCTTGATTATGCCATCATATCCACTGCTGTGGGTGTGTTTTATGCGTGCCGGCCAAGTTGTTGCATGCAACATGCACAGCGCACTAATAAAGGCTCCCTTTGCGGCACTGTACAAGTGCTCGCTGGATATCACAAATGCCATGACAAGCTAAAGTAAGAATGAGTTATTTCAAGGTGAACTTGAACGACAAATGACCAGTTCTGTTGGGAGGGACAGAGATTTCCAAAGGATCAAAAACGTCCAGCTGACAAATCGAAAAAGGTGTCAGCCTATAAATTAGCTCAGAAAGTTAAGTTTAAATCAACAAATATTTAAATAGCAAAATTTATGTCTGGGGTTTTGGTCTACGCTTATCTTTTTTTCTTAAAAGTGTTCTAGTGTTCTAGTTTTCAGTCCTCTGGTTATGTGCTACTCGAGCGATTTTGAGTCTCCCTACTTTTATATCAACTAATGCAGAGTTTTCCAAAGGTTGAACCATTGACTTACAAAAGCAATGTAAGATCAACACCTGTTTCTGTATTACTGAGTATATGCCCAAAAATGTATGCATCCATTGAGGCTTTTTTTAAATTAAAAAAGTTTTGACCGGTTGCAAGTTCTATTGACCCATATCAATCAATGTATGTAACAAAAAATTTGTCGAAACCGACCACTTGTTGGGGATCTTTTGCTTCCCCTAGCTCGCACACCTAACTCGCAGCTATCGACCGCACCCCCTCAATAACTACACTGTGCGTGAAATTTACCCTAAAAAATTCAGACATCGGGGGACCTACAGAGCGACTTTCTATAGGTATACTGAGTTGAGATCCACCAGCCGTTTGGCTGGATTGGCTCTAGTTTAAGAGAAATCCGACTTTGAAGTTTGCTCATTTTAGTCGAGTTCGTCGCTTAAGTCTTCGAACGTTTAAATGCATTATTTAAATTCACATTTTTTCATCCATTATTTAAATTTTTTTCTAACTTGACTCTGGGTCCAAAGCCATTTCATATTCACCTTCGCAATCAATTTAATGTTAACAAATATATTCAGAAAAAACAAAAATATCAAATGTTTTATATTTCATTGTAAAGGTAATTTCACAGGCTACAATATGGTGGAAACTTATTGTACCTTAGTGATGAATTTTTTTGAGAAAAAATCCTTTAAAAAAAATTTTATAAAAAAATGTTTTTTTCGCTTAAACCTTTTAATTAGTACACCTTACGTATCTAATGTTGCACATCAAAAGAAAGGTATGAAAAATACCTTTCGTTTGATACCCATATCGTGTAAATCAGTTGGAGATTAATTGAGGTTTTTTGATAAAAACTTTGAAATTTGACGCCGAGCCACGCCTTTTATGGGCATTTCCCAGGCAAAATTTTTAGTTTGTTAGATGCAGAAGCCAACCCTCTATATAAAAGCATACTCCTTTATTTTTTTCACGAGGGTTCGCTATACTGTTTTTATGCCTCGACGAAAGTGGGGTTTTTGCGACATTTTTGTCGAAAACACAGTTTGAATGTATTTTTTTGGATTGGTGTCTTAAGCAAATTTGTTGGTCGTTAAAATATCTACAAACTTGCCAAAGACAGTAAAGCGATATTCGGAACGACTTAGGACCTAGCATTTAAACGTTCGAAGACTTAAGCGACGAACTCGACTAAAATGAGCAAACTTCAAAGTCCGATTTCTCTTAAACTAGAGCCAATCCAGCCAAACGGCTGATGAATCTCAACTCAGTATACCTATTGAAACTGGTTCTGTAGGTCCCCCATGTCTGAATTTTCGACTTGCACAGTGCTATTTTCCACTTTATCTCGATAGGCTTTGAAGCTAATGATCCTTAACTCATCGGCAACCTGTTGCTTAAGTATAAACCTCTTCATACCATATGATAAGTTATTTTTCAATTGTGAACATTGTTCTTGCCAATTCGCTTTCCTACAAACATACATATGCATATGTATTTGTGTACTTTCCTAGCATCGACATGCATTGCTCATTGCATTTTTGTTTATATTCGCTTTTGTTGTTGCATTTTACTCATTTCTACGTATTGAATAGTTGAACTCGTACAAAATATCAAACATTTTACTTTGTACATTTTTTTGCACTAAATGCACTCACTGCTTTCTAATTTTTGTTTTCACCTCGCTGCTGCCACTTCTACATTTATATGTAGAATGTGCATAGCTGCCTCTGCTTTCTAAATATTGTGTCCCAGTGCGACTTGGGCGACCTTATGCAAATGCAATCGCCAGCGCATTTGTTGCACAAATCTATTTCGCAATTGAATTCAATTTAGTCTCAGCCGTTCTCACGTACCTTTCTGCTCTGCTTGCGCCTGTTTTTGTTGTATTGCATCTACCTGCGGTTGCTGTTGTTGCAGCGGTGGCTGTTGCTGCTTTTGGTCCTGCTGCTGTTGCTGTTGCTGCTGCTGCTGCTCTTGCTGTTGCTCTTTCAATGAGTGTGAGTCATTTAGTGCTGTTGTTGCTGCCGGGGGCGCAGCAACAGCTGCTGCCGGAGCCGCAGCCGCAGCTTCCAAAACCGTTGAGCTTTTCTCCATTACTTCCGCCATGTTGGAAAATTGTATGGGAATCCCACTTCTCGCGCTGCTTCCTTTCAGCCGAAGAGAGTCTGCCGCTTCGCCAACGCAGGACAAGTGCGTAAAGCTGCTTCTGCTTCTGTCACTGACGCCGCGGTCGCTGCTGTCGTCTCGGTTGTTGTGTATCCGTTTTCCGCCTGCTCTTCTTCGGCCACTGGCGCTACCTGCTCACACTCTGGCCGCTGTTTTTTATGACCGACTGAGGTCGAGTATATTTTGTGTGTGTATCTTTTATGCTTCGAAAATGCAATTTTTCACTTTCTTTACTATTTTGTCGGCCGTTTCAAATGTTATTTCGCTTATGTAATTTCAAATTGAAACGCTGCACTTGGTCGACGCCGGAAACGTATTGAACGCCACAGGAACCGGGCACACTTTGGGCTGTTCAGCTTCTCCGGTATACCAACAAAAAACGTTCTGGGAAAAATGGTCGCTGTTGAAAATGTTTACACTTTCGCGAATTGAATTCGACCGGTGCGCGTTTGTATTGCGTCGTATCGGCCGCAACGGCGTATCTGCACTCTGCAACCACGTCGATTCGGGGCCACGACTTGGCAAATTTTCAATTTAATTTGTCAATTGATTTCTGAAATTTACACCTTTGCACTGCGCTACGCCGTGCATTCGCTCTGCGTTCACCGAAGAATCCAAGTGGTCTGTTATCTCGTCTCCAACTGATTTCGCAGCGATAAAAAATAATTTGTAATTAACGTCCGAATGCGAGCAGCTTCATGAGCACTGGCGAAAGAGTGGCTGTCGCTTCAAGCGCTCTGCCGCTCTTCGTTGCACTGAATGGCGAAGCTTTTTTTAGTACAAAAGCAGCGGGCGGAAAGATTGTTCGCAATGGGAGCAGTGCGGGTGGTGCCGTTAGTTGTGGCACAGCGCCATCTGTTGGCGTTGTGTTTGATAGTACACTCAACGCAAAATATTGGTTGCCACAGGAGTTTGGCTACGACTGGGTCATTCAGTTATGAAAGAAAGATTGTTCCGAAAGAGATTTCGCTGTTTCAGCAGCAGGCGAGCCCCGCTGAAAGGCGTCAGTTTTGAAATTAAAACATAACCTTACAAACCGAATGAATGAAAACAAATAAACGATAAGTTATGTTTAGATCTACTGGCTGATCTAACGGCATAGATATGAGCTCTAACCAGCTTTAGAGGGAAGTAATTTGAAAATATCGCATTGCCTATCAACTGGCATGTCAGCGAATTTTGAATTAAAACATTGGAAGATGACAAAGACATTTAACATACATCAACATTTAAGGTATCATGGCACTTTAGAAAGGGGAATTTTTAATGATTAACAAAATTATTTATTTTTCAGCTCTTTTATTATCAATCTGTTTGAAAATTTTTTTTACAATATATTGAAGATTTAAGGAACACACAAAAATCTCCGGATTGGCTCGACCGATTTAAAAAAAAATTTTTTAGTTCTTTTTATTAACTTATTTTTTACAAGAATCCACCGCAATATTGAAGAAAAATTTTTAATTTCCCAGAAACAGTACTTTAAACAGAAAAAGTTTAAAGTACTTTTTCTGGGAAAAAGGTGAAAAACGCAGTCAATTTTTGACACTATTTTCAAAAAGCTCCTATCCTTATATTTTTAGCGTTTTTTAATTTTTCTGGTGAATTCCTGTCCGAAAGCTTAATAATTATGAATCTTTTTTGTTTTTTTGTTTCAGATTAGCCAATACGGAGATTAAGTATCCGTAATGGAGGATGTGTTTTTTTCTACGCGACTTCAGCTCCAAAAAAAAAATTTTGTTTGTGTTCCTTAAACCTTCAATATATTATAAAAAAAAGATTGATAATAAAGGAGCTGAAAAATGAATAATTTTTTAAATCATTAAAAATTCCCCTTTCTAACGTGCCATGATACCTTAAATGAAATCGATAGTATACTCCATTTTATCTAAAATTTAAATCATAACTTTTTTTTTTTACTAAATTTAATATATCAACAAAATTTTGTAGAAAAGAATCACCTAAAGCATCAAAGTATAGTCTGTGTTGCTGGCATTAAGTGAATATTTTATTGACAAACCAGCATTTCGGTGAAACATCAAAAAAATTTCAAAAAAAGCTGGGACTTTAACCTTTCAAACCTGGGACTTTTCAAACCTGCACAATGATTGTCAATAAACTTGCACTCAGACTTGAAAAACATAACTTTATAAGGCTTTACAAAATGTTTTCCAGTCGATGAAATTTTTCTTTTTTTTTATATATTTTTATATTTAAAAAAAAACAAGTCTACTCCATACCACATCAACCCACACACTATTAAAAATCATTGGTTTTTCGGCAAAGATGTCGTTTGCTCTTCAACGCTTCATTTATTCGTAATAAAATCTTGAAAAAACGTAGCTGGTATTTTGTTTTTGTTTTTCTTGATTTGCTGATTTTTTTGTTTTCGTTTTTTTCTTATGTTTATTTTGAAAAAACCATTACAACGTTTTTGCACTAATTTTATTCGTCAAGTACAAATAGGCTACTTATCCAAGAACTACAGTTTGCTTGTATCTTTTTAGCATTTTCAACGACATGTACAATACACTGTGCACCATCATACAACACAATTATGCATCGAATCGAAGTGACCCGCAGCCCAACTCGCCACCGAAGCGCCGCCCGCTGATGTTGACTGGAACCGATTTGTCTTGAATGCAAGTTTGTGTCGCAATGCTGTTTGCGGTCGGCTGGCATCGAGAGCGATTGGTGCTGGTATCCGGTTCCGTTTCGGTTAGAACAGTTGCACAAAATGGCCGACAGCGTGTTGCATGGCAGTTGTCGATGCACGTACGACCGCGTATTGCACATTCGCGAACCGTTTCGTTTATATTTAAAAATATTCGTTTGCATGTATTTACAAAAAAGGTTTAGGTTGACTGGTTCAAGTCTGTGTGTATGTATGTGTGTGTATGAGTGTACGCATGTAATATGATGGCATGAGAGAGAGAGAGAGAATATATTATATATATAGAAAATTTGTGACGATTTCTTCCCGTTTTCTATGCAGCGACTCACACATTTCACACTGGACGAGGCTCGTAAACGAAATCGCTATATTCTTCTTCTTCTTTTCAAATCGTGCTTCTTGTTGGCATGTTAAACAAAATTACAACTAAATACAGTTTTGTTTATTTTTCCCTGTTCCAACTTTACGTTCATTGCTTTGCATTTTTCTTGTGAGTTTCTGTTCTTTTGTTCTACTTTAATTTGCAATAAGTTTGTTTGCAATTTTTTAATATAAATTTCTCAAGTAATTAAAATTAAAAAAATGAACAACAAAAATATTTTTCAAGTTTTTTTTTCACGTTTTCCGTTTCAGTTATAATTTAATGTTTGTTTTTTATTTTTAAAAAATTATATTGTATTATGTTGAAGTTCAATTGCAGTAGTAGTAGCAGAAGTAGTATTTAATTAAAATAAATAATATACGAGAGAGAGATGATTATAACATCTATGGAGAATGGTTGTTGCTATACTTGGATGGTGTTTTTATAGCTGATCTGGTCTATCACACATTCTGGCGAGAAATGCTGCAAAAGTTTGCAAAAAAATCAACATGAATTAAAAATTGTTTGCATGATGAGTTTCGATCGAAAGCGCTGGTTAGAGAAGGTCAAATTGCTATGTAAAATGTGTTTTTAGTTTCAAACAGCACGAATACAAATATTAGTGGAGTTCACTCTTCATAGCATTTTAGGTGTAAAGTAGAAATCTGTCGCTACAACTGCTTTCGAAAACATTGCGAAAATTAGCAACTTTACACATAAAATGCTACGAAGAGTGAGTAACGCTTTTATAATCCGACCAACACGATGCCGAGATAGCGCAAATCAATTAAATGTTGATAACATTTGTATTTGTTATTCATTTAAAGTGGTTTGCTATCAAAATAAAAGCTAACAACTACTTTATAGAATTTATTAGGGCTTAAAGTTTAATAATTCGCAAGATCTAGTTTGGGTTTCGCCTAAATACATTTAAAGAATTGCATCTGATTATAGAAAAATCGTGCTTGGTAATTTCCATACTGTAAAATCTTAAACGCAAAAAAATTCCGAATAAACATACTTATACAAAAACTATTAAAAACCCATGTTATATTTTATAAACAAATTTTCTACGACATCTTTTTACTAGCGATTCCTCCAAGTCTGCAGATTCATTCCCAAGAATTCACGAAACTGCGCTCCTCTACCTCGGCACCTTCTGACAAACAAGCAACTTTAGGTAGTAACAACTCTGTACATATTGACATTTCTTCAAAACTGCACAAACATTTAGCTACTTAGCTTTCTCGCATAGTTGTTAATTGCTTTTTGGATCCTTACAACTACCATAGAAGCAACAACTCCACACGTGGCGCAGTTAGGAGTTGTGTGACTTAGGCGGCGCATATGTGAAGCACCTGGCGAAGCATTCTATAGCGCAGTGCTTACTGTATCGTACTTACTGTTTAGTCGAAGACAACGGGAGCGCTCATAAATCTCTTGACAAACTCTGTTTTCATATGGTTCGATGTGCATTTGGTACGCAAAGGGTTGTGCAAAGTGCGTGATTTGTGCATTTCAAATTGTACAAACAGGTGCAACAGGTGGTGAATTTTATTGCATTTTTGATTTGATTTTTGGTGCAGTTGTCGTAGGGGTTTGAACATACATTTGGAGTACATGAAACACAAAATTACATGGAAAAACATGTGGAAAAATTATGTTAATACAATAGGTCAATTACTTAAGCTAAGACCCCAAGAAATACCCAAATTTCACAACAAATGTGTACTCTGGAACTAAACTGCATACACATGATTTTGCTCAAATGTATGCAGCCAGTGTTTTGAACACACATTGCCTTGAAATGTACAAATGTACAGATTGGTCAGAATGGCACATAAGCCCCTGTACTTACGGGAGTAGGGGATCATGCCCTCATCGTCCTCAGGATCCAAGCAGTCAGCGAAGAGTTGTTCAACCTGTTCATCATCCAACGCTTCACCTGCAAGACGTCGAGATTGTCAACCGATTGTCGGCTAGGAAAGTCGAATGTGGGAATAGGAGGAAGCAGCCGTTGCGCACTTACCCAGTGAGAGGAGGGCGTGTTGCAATTCAGCCAGGAGCATGGTGCCGTTCTCTTCCTTGTCGTACAGTTTCAAGCACTCAATGAAATCTTCGTAGCAGCCCTGCTCCTTCTCCTTCTTCACCTGCGAGTAGACCGGAAGGAATTCCTCCATGGTCATCTTTTTCTCGTTGCGCTTCTTGGTACCACCCATCTTCTCGATGAGAGCCAAAGTGGGGTTCAAGTTGAGGGCACGGAGCGCATCACCAAGATCGACGCAGTCGATGCCGACGCCAGGGCTGCCCATGACTTCGAATACGAATTCGACATCTAGCAGTGAGCAAATGAAATTGAGTGAAATTTTAACAAAATTACATAAAATCATTTCATCTTCAGATTTTGTAGCAATGGCTAATGGAAACTGATTAAAGCACAGTTGATTTCATACGTTGACACTTGTAAAAAAATAAATAAAATAACTGATTTTAAATAAAAATTTTAATATAAGTCAATTTTCCGAACAATTTGGATAGACATGGCTAGTTAGGCTTTGTTTAATTGGGCTTACTTAAAGCAGTTAAGTAATTGTTTTGATTTTCCAATTTAGAATTGAATAAATTGCAATTACTAATTTGTTCCAAAATTAAATTTTATATAGAACTACCAAAGAAAATAAAACTTATTGATGGTTCTCTGATGTGACTACTCGTATGTGAACGATACTCGTAAGTTTGGAAACTATAAACTAATAGATACGGTTAATTCATAATGACCAGCGCTCACTATGGTAGCTACGACTTCTTAAATTGCGCAAAATTCCTCAAAAATCAACTAGTCAGTGTCACCTACTTTGTCCGTTTCAATTTGGGCCAAAGCGATAGCCCTGAATTTCGAAGCGCACTCTTGCCGTCCCGCTGTACGCATTGCCATTATATCACACCACCTTGTGGGCTTTATTATCCACTTGACTTTCAGAGTTCATATCCGACTAGCACATCCGCCTGTCATTGCAAAATCGTGCCAATATTGATTTCTGACAGCAACTCAACTGCCAATATTGCCAGAGTCTAATCAATTTGAACATTCATGTGTGGAATATGGGTTGCAATTCCTGAGTTGTTGGGATGCGCAGAAATTTGACACCCATTCTTTTGGGGGTTCAGCACTTCGGCATTGGCACGATCACACGCAGCGGTCGCCGTGACGAGGCCCGCAACGCCAACGACTGCGAACCAGTTCGGACCATGGCTGTGCGGTCGAGCAGCGGCATCGGAAAATGAAAAGCAAAACATTTTCCCAAAATTAGACATGCGTTCGGCCGCATTATACGTTTCGTATATCTAACGAACCCGACGCTCGCACACAAGCACGACCGACCACTCGACCGGCCGATCGGGCCAACGGCGGGCTTACTCAATGGCATTGGGGTGTGCACACTATTTTCGTTTTTTGTTCGAAATTCTTGGCGATTTTCCTTTATTATGCTTTTAGAATTTCCACCTCTTCGTTGGACCGTTGGCAGTAGTAGTTGTTGTACATATTTCTGCTTTTGGCTGTGTGAGTGTGTGCGTGTTTGGTTGTTTTTATGGTTTTTTCAGACTTTTATTGGTGGCGATCGGACCATTTAAAAATAGATCACAAGCGACTATACGAAAATTACGCGCCGACGTTTTGGGCAATTATCGACGGTGCTGTCCCGCTCGGTGCGAGGCAAACTCGACGGGCACTTTGAATGTTCCATGCAACTTCGACGCATTACGAGATACTGCGGAATTTGCACTTTTACGACACTTAAAAAACACCTGAACCGAAAATAAATACGGAAGTTATGCGCTGTGCATTGCCAATGATGGCTTGACGTTGCTTTCACATATGTCATACGACGTCCTTAATCGTAACCGAAAACTCATTTGCGGCCGTTATGTAAGCACCCGCAGTGCGCCATATAACGGTTCCGCTTCAACACGATTGCGCCCTCAACATTAGCGTCCACTGTTATGTCGGCTTGACTGCTGCTTGTATAATCAGTTTCCATCAGGTATTAGGTTAGGATTTTAACGGTATATAATAACATATTTTTCATATTCCCAACATTGCGCCTGCAACGACAACTTACTTTCAACTTCACGCTTTGGTACATCGGCCTACATCCGTGCGTGCGGTTTTGGGAAAAATAAAAGAAAAGATTGCATTTTAATTGAATGTATCGCAGTTGGAGTTGTGCTGGGCCAGCCCGTCTGTATTTGGTCTTTATTATCCACTTAAGCTGTGGGCCAAGCAACGCAGGCGGACACTCACCATTTTGTCTGTTGGATGAGAAAAATCAACTAACTCGCGGATGAGCTCTGTCTCGACTGAACGTTACTCGTCTACAGCGCTTGGGAAAGGTAATTCTGCGGTGGACGCACCAACGTCAGCAGCGCCACCAGCCAGTGCCCGATGCGCGATGGCCGATCCTCACGAACACCAGCACGATCGGCTGGTGCCGGCCCACCCCCCACCGCACTCCGTCGGCCATCAGCTCGAGCGCACCGATGACGAAATCTGAAAACTCGCGCGTCGCTTGTAGTGGTGCGCGCGACCTCACGAACGCAAGCCGAGTCGATCCGTGCCGCTAGTTAGGCTTTTCCGCGGCTGCGCTGCCCTGTCCACCGCTGGCGCCTTCGCTCATCGTCACTTACTTTCGTACGAAAATACACACACTTTCGATAGTTCCGATCCCAAATACAATAATTTTCCGCCACCCATTCGCATGGCATGCTGCGCTCGCACTCTCGCACTTTTCCACTCTCCGCACATTCTTCAATTTTTCCCACATGATTACACTGCTACCTGCCCTAGCGGCCCCTCTTACGCCGACTCCACACCGCCACAAGCCGCAAGCCTGAAACAGTCGAACGCTCACACCGGTGCTGCTGGTGACTGTTGCTACGTTGCTGTGCTATTTTTGAACGGCTCTACGAAATGCCCAATAATCGCGGCCGGCATTCGGCGTAGTGTTGAATATCATTACAGATGTCGAAGATAATATTTTGCTGAGATTGCGAATGTTTTGAATGCGGCGATTGTCGGCGCACAGTACGCATACGCGATATGACTGACTGGGCTGTCTAGCAGTTCCGCCATATTGTATTTTAGCTGCACATCACTGCCCACTTTTGACACACACACACACACACCTGACCCTGATCGTTCCGTTCGGCGTTCTATGCGCCTTTGGCATGCTTGCCTTCTCTGAACCGATGCGCTATTTACGGCAATGAGAAATGGCTTCGGCTGGCAATGCTGCCGCTGCAAATATATTTAGCCATGCAACACATTTATGTCAATAACATACAAAAATGCAATTGAATTATTGGTGAGCACTTCGAGAGTGTCGACAATTGCACAAAATTCCTTAAACCTCAATCAACGTTAGCGCCAGAGAAAATTACGTACAGAAATCAATCATGGGGCAATTTGAAAAAAAAGCGACAGATTTGTAGAAGCAGCTGTGAGGCGTTTATCAAAGCGATACAAGTTCAATGAGCCAAACATTAGCATGACAAGAAGTGAGATGAAAAGTCCATTTTTCATTGAAGTTATGACAGTTCTGTCTCTCGGAACTGAGAGTAGAGTAAAGCGCTGTTTACGCCTCTCAGGCAAAAATCCTTTTTCTACAAACTTTTCTACATATTGTTTATTCTAAACTGTTAAAGATTATTTTGTAAGTTTAACGGTCAAACAATATAGTCACCTACACTTATGTAACTGTTAACTGTAATATAAAATCCAACATATGTAGATATCTTCATTCAGTTGTGTGCTCGAATACTTTATTCGAAATTGCAAAACCTGTACTGTATATTTGAAAAAATGTTGTTCTAAACTTTTTCAATGCACAAATTATTTCAAAATATTGTTTAACCCTTTCGACCCCAAAGTTGCCTGAGAGCAACTTCACCTATTTGTCATCTTATAGCAAAAGCTACGATCGATTTATGGGTTTAACTTAAGTATGCACCAACAAATTAATAGTTTTAGAAGTGAATTCAAAGAAAATTACAAAAATTGTACTCTTATCCTCAAAATAATTTCCAATAATTTGGAGCGATATCGGGGAAAGTTTGTATTCTGATTGAAGTCTACAAATTGGGGGCGTTTGATCAAAACCCTGTTTCTTGAATAATGGTTAAATAAAATCAAAAAGTGATAATTTTGTATTTTTCCATAAATATTAAATAATTTTTCTGTAATTAAAAAATATTGATACAAAATTTATTTATTCCGTTTTAAGCTAAAATTGTTTAAAAGTAAACTAGCTCTAGAACTCTAACAAAGAGGCGTGGCGACTTCAAATGTCGTGTGCACATTTCTTAGGCAAGTGTTTCATGATTTAAATACCAAAACGTAATATCGAGACACAGTGTAAAATTCGGGGTCGAAAGGATTAAGACCCACTGCAAAGTCCAATTATGCCATTGCTTGTGCAAAACTATAATCTCGTTATATTTTATGTATGTGTAAATCAACTGCCCCACACACAATAACATACAACAAAAACTTTTGTAAAATACTCTTTAAAAGCTGGCACTCGCCCACGAAAATGTGTACAACTTTTACTCGAATGCGTGTTGTATGGGAAATTCACTAAAAAGTTCATATAAAAAATTTCATTATCATTTTCACATTCATACATATTTATCTTCAGTAAAACTACCTACTTAAATTTCGCACTGAATTTTTGTTAAATGTTATATTTTATGGAAATGTATTTTTCGCTGCAACCTTGGCTGATAATACGCGCACTTGGATTTTTTTGTTGGGGTGTAGACGGTCCATCTTTTCTTTTACTCAATAAACCGTGAAATGAAAATATGTACATATGTATAAATGAACTGTTTATATCTCAAGAACCACGCCACTGAAGAGCGAATTGCGCTGGTATTGGCAGCCAACTTAACGCAATACAAATACAACAAATGCCTGCACGAAAGGCTATATTATTTTTGCGGTTTATGTTGTTTTTAGCAGTGAATGTGGCCGTTCTATTTTTAATAGCGATGACACAGATTGAAATTCTTTCCTTAAGATACTCAGAAAAGAGCGCAGAGCAGCTGAAAACTTTGAGTGGAATTTATTTGCTGTGTGTTGCTCATTGCGCTGAAGCAACCGAAATTTATGACAAGACAATTGTTAGCAACAAGGAGATAGAAAAGGTATGAGCGGAAAGATATTGAAGGTCAACCAATCAGTCCGACCGGACACTAATCTAAGAGTTCGGGTTGCGAGCGAATAGAAATGGGAAAGCGTTGTTTAACCTGTAGAGAACACATCTATTTTTTCAATGATCGGCAACACTCTGCGTCAATTGTGTGATGATGTGATGTGAGGGTGGGCAGAAAGGCTACAAACCTTCCATAGCACTCTGTCCATTTCGGACCATTGTACTATACCCATGGGGGATAGGGAAGGAAAATGGGGGTAATATCTCATATTGTACCCGTTTTTTAAATGTGTATGCAACACTGCTCTTTCCAACATATGTTACAGCAGACATTTCAAGCGGATGGGGAAAGGGAGGGGGATGGGACCTACAGTTTAACGCCGAATCCGAAGGGCGATTGGCAGTTTTTTCTTTCACACTTGGAGGTTTTGCCATTGCCTGCCAAGAGCGCACTTGTGCGATTCTTGTAATTCTCATCTGCTTCATGTGGATAGCGATAGAAGCAGATGAGCGTTTTCACCAGCCCCAGCCAGGAATCGAACCTGGGGCATCGGTATGAGAAGCCAGCGCGCTACCCACTGGACTATCGAGGCCGGCCTCTGCGTCAATTAGCCTGCGCCTATAATTCCACAACTACTGAAAATGTTGACTTAAACAAACTTCTGAGGTTTATTTTGAACATAGTTTTAACAATTCATAAATATTATAGGTTAATTTTGTAATATACCGAGAAAAATTCGCGGGAGAAACAGGTGTCGGAACAAGTATTGTCGCTTAAGGTGGATGAACGGATGGTTGTGAGGGGGAGCCGAGGAAATAAACTAAGGGAGGTCATTACCTCAAGCACTCAGGCTTTATAGCCCACATTGTACTTAAGGCTCAGGAAAAAGGTTGATAGAGGAGATTGGAATGGGAAAGAGAAAAGAGAAAGTGGGTGGGAAGGGTGAAAGGGCTGTGAGGTCTCCTGCGCAAATTTCCCGGACTCATAAATGAATCTCAGGAGATCACACAGGGTGAGAGAATGAACTTCGTCCATTCTAATAACATCTGAACCCAGCGTGCGCAATCTCGTTCTAGAGAAGGCAGGACATGCACAGAGAAAGTGCTCTGTACTATCTACCTCCTGCAGGCAAGACATGCAAGTCGGATCCTCGATGATGCCCATGTTGGCCATATGTCGCCCCCATGGATTGTGTCCTGTGATTAACCCGACCATTCGACGGAGGTCTTTCCTTCTCAGCTTCAGGAGGAAGCTTTCTGTTCGGGCTTTTCACAAAACACTTGGCAGTTTTACAGCTTCCCAAGCTGGACCAACGTTCTCTATGTAGGTTATTTACACAGGACTTGATCCAGTCCAGGGTTCCTGCTAGACTGTTGCCGATTATTGGTTCTGGTCCCACGGGTGTACGCCCTGATCCACAGTTCATCGGCAGTTGCGTTACACCGCAGTGTCCCGCAACCCAGATAAGTTGGAGCTTATTATCGCTTAAGGTAGTATGGGTCTACATGACCCAGTGTGATCTCCGAAGGTTAACTGGCATGTGACACGGTAACCACAAGGAGAACTAGAGCCAAGTTTTCTGCATTCTTTCACATGGTAGGTGCGGCTTTAAACATAAACGACAGGAACACCATTCCGCGCTCAGACGATTGCCATTGTCTACTGAAAATGTAGTCAACAAAGGAAAATAATTTTTGATTTCTAATCAAATATAATCACTGAACCACAGCTGCCACATATTTATGGATATTAAATGTTCATGAAAAAATATACAAATGTGACATAAAGTTATGTTTTTATTAGAACAACTTGCGTAAAACTAATGCATGTACATACACTAGTCAGAAAAAGTTTGCGTACAGGCAAGTTAAAATTATGTTATCATCAATTTTGACCTCAAAAATGGGTTCTCTATTTACCAAAACTTATCCACATTATTCATTTATGCCTCAACTGCACTTTTTGTTGTGTTTTAGATGCATTAAAACAATAATTTTCCATATATTCGTATTTATTGACAATATCTCACAAAACGGTGCAGAAAAAGTTTGCGTACAAAACTAATAACGGGAATTTCCAGTTATGCTTTTTATTTTTATTTGGAAATTTGTATTCCATTGAGCAGTAAACGGACTTGTAAATTATTTTTAAGCGTATATGTGCTTAAAATTATATAGAAAGCAATAGAACCCAAGCGAAAAAAAAACCAAAAAAGGATAAAAGGATAATCTTACTAAATCTTTCCCAAATTGACACACAATTTCGTGAAATTAGATAAACTTTTCGTTATTTCGAAAAGCTATCTTAAATTTCGACAAAACCAGAAATTCTTGCTTCTTTGCTACGATCTGGCCATTTTCTTAAGCTACCCAAGCAATAGGATTAGATTGTTTTGCGATCAGTGCATCATAATCTTAGGTTAGTTGCATCCAATATCTTCAGAAATATTTTATAAAACCCAGTAGCAGTGCCTTTATAAGAAAAGTAATAAACAAAAATATTTCCCCCATATAACAGCATGTAAGATGCCCATATTTACCTTACTAACAAGGAGCACAGAATTTCTTTCGTGAAAGATTACATCAAAGAGTCTAGAAAACCGGATTTCCGGGACTATGTGTTGTTATCTATGGCGTAGGAACATTTATTATTCTCTGATAATGGTTTGGCATATTTGGCATTAAAAGGTATCAACTAATTTGAAGAGGATTCAGTGAATGACAAAAATCTGACATTAACAGTAAAACATAGCATATGAGGGGGTATGGTATGGGGCTGCATGTCTAGTAAAGGAGTGAGTAGGCTGTAATTTTTTTATTCAGAAATGGTTCCGAGGGGTTATTTACACATTCTAAAAGCTTATGTAAGCCAAGGCTTCAAAATTTTGGATCAGGTTCCAACATTTCTTTTCAACTTTACGATGACCTTAAGGCGCATTGCATACGATGTGAAGCTATCTTTGCTATTGACTGGTTCAAAAAAGTTGAAAAAGTTCCTCCCTAGTCACCTAACGTGCATTTAATTAAATATATAAGGGGTTTAGTTGAACCCTGAGCCCAGCAATACTCCATCTTCAAAGATGTAGTAAACAAATATAGATAAATAACTATTCAAGAATATAAAAAAGAACCGCTGAAAACACATAATTTAATAAAATTTATGCCGAAGCTTCTGCAGGGAGTTCCAATAAGAGATGCATATCCAAAAAGTTATTAATTTTTGGACGAAACTTAGTTTAAATTGAATTTTTGCTACATAACCTTATCTTGTACGCAAACTTTTTCTGAGGTGAATTTATAACACATTTTGTTTTTGGCCCTTCTTTTACAATTTGGTCAAGTTTTTGTTATTATTATCTTAATTGAATAAAAGAACTAATTTCATGGAAAAAATCAAAAATATTTTATTTTTGAAAAATTACTTTAAGTGATTTATTTTTCATATGAAAAAACTATGTACCCCTTGTACGCAAACTTATTCTGACTAGTGTATGTAGAAAAATTTAAGCATTACTTGTGTAATTGTTAGGAAAATTTACAGGTCTATTTACAGCCGGATGTACTGTAGCCTATGTGTACGTGAGAGTCGCATTACGGTGCTCGTCCTCAGGTGTTGGCTGTCGCCATCAGCTGTGCTACTCATACGCTACGTAAGTTTGTGTTTTGCCTCTCACTTTCAAACTCGCCGTAATTGATGAAAATTGCTGAATGAGAACTTGTTGCTTGCCAGCCTACAAAGTGTTACTACTCCGTTTTGATTACGTATTCACTGCCGTTTGTTTTGTTCGATTATTCCTTGAGTTCGGCATACTTCGGCTTGGCCAGAGCCAACAGCTGATTGCACAGCTCGACCGTGGACCATGGACCCCACTGCGCAGCCTCCTAAATCATCTGTTATCGCTGTGCACGCGTTCGGCCAGTCAAACAATTAAATGCTGCTCAATCGTTTACTGCCTTTCATTGCTCGCAATGATTTATATTCCCTTCGTGCTTATCTGTCCGCACTTTCGGTAGCAGCAATTAACTTCATATTTCACTTTATTGTGCACTGGGCGCGCGGTGCTATCACTCGTTTGCACGCATCGCCGGTTTATTTACAATCCGCAATTAATCGCAAAATCCACCCCCGCTCAAGTGCACCCTCGCACAATACACCAACTGACCCACTTTGTGCGACGTTCAGTAGATATACTCGTACGTGCGTCGTGCTTATCGGTTTTCAACCCTGACTAAATGCTGCACACTGCTAAATACCGACAGTTGAGACGATGCGACCGAACACACCGTGCGCCCCACTTCCACTTATCTTTCGCAAAAGCGGTCGGGGATGGGCTGATACTGGGTGTACAGAAGGAATGCAAAAACCGACACATTACCTATTTTAGATCCTCTAATGTTGCATTTGAGAGGGTAAGGAGTTCATAGTTCTGAGGCATTGAGTCAGTAGAAGCGTCATACGAAGGCTTTATAGAAGAGGTCAAAAGTGCTGAAAAGTATTGAACCATTTAAGTAGTGCAATGAATTTCAAATCATGTATGCCGTGGTTAATGTTGATTAAGTACAATCACGATGACAAATATCTTCATTCTGTCCATGTAATGACCACAAGTTCCAAAGTCCCATGAAGAAATTTGTTTAAGGCTGTATTTTAGTCTAGAAATTCGAAAAAAAAATCGATTTTTTTAATTTCATTTTTTCAAAGTTTAGACCTTTAAGAATAAGCCTCTAAGAGGATTTACGGAAATTCGAATTATTTTCGGAGTTACAAAATTAACTTTGTGACGCGCCACTCAGTCTGCCCTAACTGAGGCTGTAAACTTAAAACACGTTTTTCTGGAAACTACTTTTTTCGATACGGATGGCATGATATCTCATGATTGTAACAGACTTTCTTAATACTATCAAAATTGTCTTGACGTAGACGTTTTTTTATTTGTGTTTTTTTACTATTTTTTTTTAAATTACCAAAGTTGAAAAAAGGAGGCTAAAAGTTATCTCTATTTTCAGAAAGACGCCATTTTGTGCAAAATTCCTTTTTTCAAATCGGCTTTGTCCAGATAATTCTGCATCCTTTTTTAATATGAATAAACCTTATTTTTATGTTTCAAATCGCCAGGAGGATTGGAATCACGTCTACCAGGAGACACCGTTTGTTTTGAGTCCCCACTTTGCCGGCCTCTACCGACTTCAATTTGGCATTTTTTTCAACTACTTATTATACATTCTAATACTTTTCAAGAATCAATAAAAAACTGATAAAAGCGTGGATAGTAAAAATGATTGCTGTTTCTTTTTTTTAATACGCCCGTAAAATCATTTCAAAATCGAGCCTCTAGACTAAAATTCCCTCTTAATCTATCAGGTAGATTTTTTTCAAAAAATCCAAATTTTTTTTTGCAGTTTTGGTCTATTCAAACCCTTAGAAATCATGTAGAAACCTTCCTTTACCTCAGATAGTATCCGAAAGCGATTGAAAATGAGATTTGCTGTAAGGGCTCGCGCGCTCGAATCGCACACCTGGCGCGTGAAGTAGATGTTGTTGTTTTGAGCTGGCTGACACGATTACGGCCGATCTACTGCACCGATTTGCTTAAACTTTTTTTTATATTTTCAGAAAAGGTTTGGCTATCGCATGAACTACGATCATTATTGTCCATTTCTATGTAACAAAGTTATGACACAATTATTAACAAAAAACAAGCAAAAAAAGAGAAAAAAACTTTACAATTGCACTAAATGTTTATTTATTAATATTTTTTTACAGTTATAGTTCAAACGAGAGCCATTCATTTGTACTTCAAAATGAAATTTGTTTGGTATTTTTCAGATCATCCAAAATGGAGAAATCGTGTCAGCCAGATTTCAAAATGGCGTCTTCCGGTCGCCCATATCTCCCCCGGATATAAACGAAAATTTATTAAAAAAATTTGTTCAGTACTCAAAACTATGTACAATAACATATAAAAAAATTTTTAATGTGGAATAAAAATTTGTATGAAAAAAAAATTATTTAAAAATATGGTCGATTCTACCTGACTACCTCCTTAAGTTGGAGCTAGTCAAAAATTAGCAACATTTTTGATGAAGGTCAATATTTTTGAATGTTCTCGCTAAACCCGCATATCCTTCATACCAAATTACATTACGATAGTTCAGTTTCTTTGAAAGTTATCGAACACTTCTACTGGTGACGCTGTTCGTGTTTTCTAACCCGTTTTTACTGCGAATGTAACCTGGCGTCGTATAACAAGTAAGAAATTATTTCTTTTCATGTTAGCCCAATCACAATAATTTTGTTGCTTTACCACCCCAAACAGAAACAACTGTCTGCAGTTCAGAACATTTTTTATAAAACTTTAGCTCAAAATTCCACAATTACCATGCTATGAAATTCCACAAATACTGTCACTAATTTCAATTTACCAAACACTGGTTTTGGTCATTTTATTGGTTTAAAAAAGAAAGACTATAGCAATACTCGCATTGCATTTTGTAAATAAAAGCATTCGGCAGCATTTTCATAAAAGTCGAATTTCGTCAAAAAATATTCGATTTCCTGTTCTCTGTCCCTTTAAGCATCCTGTATACGCCCTGTGCCCATGCGTGGAACGACACTCGCCTTGTGTCGCTCTACTCCTGGCAACAACAGTTGCATCCGAACCCTCAGCCTGTTAACGTTAACATCGCTCCCAAATCACGGTAAGCGAACGACAGCCAATTCTCAAATAAAAATCAAAATTCCATTAAGTGAGAACTATAGCGGCAGAATCCCTTCAACAAATAACGCGCAATTAGGCAGACAGGCATCGGGGCCCAGTGCGAAAGCGTCGCAAGACAGGGCCGCAAAGCCCAACCCTTTCTAGCTGCGGCGCATTGCTCGCCTTGAACATGACAGCGAACTTAATTGTCTGGGTGCGGCGCACTTATTCAATTAGCGCTGGCGACAGGGCCAAAGTGCTGCAGTGACGTCCAATTGCCACCGCGCTGCATAACGGATAATTTACGCGCTGATTAGATAAGGAATCGAGTCAAAATTGGCCAAAAATTCATTCGCCTGATTATGTAAGTCGCGGAAAAGTGGTGACGGAAAAATTTTCATCATTTCGTAGCGCCATCTAGCCAAAACCGAGATACCCAATTTTGTATCTATACGTGGAGCCGAAGATGTGGAGTCTGCGTTTTCGGCGTGTTCCCAGCGCCACAAAGCATCAGCTGTCGTCAGCTGTTGTCAGCTCGGCCTGCATGCGGGCTCCATCTGAATGTTGCACGCTGCGAATGCTGGGGTCAAAACAAACACGGAATTTGTTGTTGTCAACAAGTCAAGTCGAAATGTGTGTATGTGTGGTGGTTGGCATTTGACATAATGGACTCGTCGTTGCGGCAGCGTCGGCGCACGCAAACACCTGTTGCCGACTGCCTGCTTTACAATTTAAATGAGCAGAACGCAGGCCGACACGTGTCGGAATGTCGGCCAATGAATGAAGGACGCCATGTAGAAATTTGTGAATGAAGGCATTTGCTGGTGTGCGGCTGTTGGTGTGAACGATATGTCGAAGTGATGAAGGTTTTTGTAATGTTGGAACTAAGTGCAAAAACTATTTTTATTAGACAGGCATACAAGTGTATGAAAAGTTTTTATATTAAAAATTGCATTAAATTTGCTCACAAATAACTTTGTAAATACGGTTTGGCAAATGCAACGGACTTTTAAGTTTGTGCCGTCATAAATTTCTAATCAAACAAGTTAAATCAAATGAGCCTTAACAAGACAATAAGCCTTCCAACGTATGTTGAATAGAATTCACACAAAATTTATTTAATTAAGTCTTTAAATACATTTTGCAAGTCGAAGACTGGTGACTGTTGACTGAGGCGGAACTCAAAACCCCAACTTACTTACTTACTTAACTGGCCATAACAACCCGTTATCGGGTTACGGCCTGCCGCAAAACTTCTCTCCAGGCGCCTCTGCTTCGCGCGCGCCTTCTCCAGTTGGTCACACCAAGAGATACCAGGGCCTCTTCCACTTGGTCCTTCCACCGGAGACATGGCCTCCCTCTTCGCCGTCGACCTCCAACCATCGCATCGAACACCTTTTTCGCCGGAGCTTCGTCGTCCATGCGGCAGACATGACCGAGCCAGCGTAGCCGCTGGATGTTAATTCGCTGCGCTACGTCCATGTCCTTATACAGCTCATACAGCTCGTTATTGGTTCGTATGCGATAGTCGTCACCAACACGAACAGGGCCGAAGATTTTGCGAAGTACCTTCCTCTCGAACACTCCAAGGGCCGCTATGTCGTTTCGTGTCATTGTCCATGCTTCAGCGCCATAGAGGAGCACGGGCAAGATGAGCGTCCTATAGAGTGCAAGTTTTGTCGGTCGAGAGAGGTCTCTACTTCTCAATTGCCTACCGAGACCGTAGTAGCACCTGTTGGCAAGAGTAATCCTTCGCTTTATCTCCAGACTGACATCATTGCTGCTGTTGATGGCGGTGCCAAGGTAGACGAATTCCTTGACAACTTCAAAGGTATACCTGTCGGCCTCGACGTGAGACCCTAGCCGCTGCGAGTCCCTGCGTGTAGACAGCATATACTTCGTCTTGCCCTCATTTACCACCAGACCCATTTTGGCAGATTCTCTTTCGATAGCAGCAAATGCAGCGGTGACATCTCGCTTGTTACGCCCGACGACATCAATGTCATCAGCGTAGGCAAGGAGCTGGACACTTTTGTTGAAGATTGTGCCATTACGATGTACACCGGCCTTGCGCAGAACACTCTCCATGGTGAAGTTGAAGAGGTCGCAGGACAAAGGATCGCCCTGTCTGAAACCTCGAACGGTATCAAAGGGGTCGGAGAGGTCACTTCCAACCTTGACGGAGCTGCGCGTATTGCTCAACGTCGCTCTGCAAAGTCTAACGAGCTTTGCAGGGATACCAAGTTCAGACAATGCGGCATATAGGCGATCCCTTATCGGGCTATCGAATGCTGCCTTGTAATCGATGAAGAGATGGTGTGTATCGATTTGGTTCTCATGGGTCTTCTCCAGGATTTGGCGTAGAGTGAATATCTGGTCGATGGTGGACTTACCAGGTCTAAAGCCGCACTGATAAGGTCCAATCAGCGCCTTGGCGAGTGGCTTTAATCTTTCACATAGTACGCTCGTCAGGACCTTGTATGCAATGGGAAGTAGGCTGATACCCCTGTAGTTGGCGCATATTGTTGGGTCGCCTTTCTTCAGCACAGGACAAAGGGCACTGAGGTTCCAATCGTTGGGCATTCGTTCCTCCAGCCATATTTTGCAAATGAGCTGATGCATGCACCCAATCAGCTCACCGCCGCCGGCCTTGAACAATTCAGCTGGTAGCCCATCCGGTCCTGCAGCTTTGTTGTTCTTGAGTCGCTGGATAGCGACCCGGACCTCGTCATGGCTGGGCGGTGGCACATCCACACCGTCGTCGTCGATTGGTGCCATCTGGACATCTTCACCACTGGCGGTATTGTTCCTTTCGTCGCCTGCGAGCAGCTTGGTGAAGTGCTCCTTCCACAACCTCAGCACACCCTGCGCATCCGTAACCAGATCCCCGTTTTCGTCTCTGCAAGAAGATGCCCCGGGCTTAAATCCTTCCGTGAGACGCTTAACTTTTTGGAAGAATTTTCGGGCATCATTCCTGCTCCTGCACTCCTCGATTTCCTCACGCTCGCGCCTTTCTTGCTCCCGTTTCTTGCGTCTAAAAAGGCACCTCTCTTTTTTCCTCTCCTCCCGGTATTTTTCTGTCATGGCTCGCGTGGCGGCCGACTGCAGGGTCTTCTTGTAGGCAGCATTCTTCACTGCAGTGGCTGCGCGACACTCTTCATCGTACCATTGGTTTTTTGGTGGTGGGCGTCGAAAACCAAGGACATTTTCTGCGGCCTCGCGCATAGAGTGTGATAAATGAGCCCATAATCCGCCGATGTCATCAGGTGGAGAGGGGGAGCGACCGAGCTGGTTAGAGAGTTGAGCGGAGTAGGCTTCGGCTACCCCTTGTGATCGCAGCTTACTGATGTCCAGCTTTCTTCGCAAACTAGGTTGTGCGGTCTTCGCTGCGCAAAGACGCATGCGTACCTTGGCTGCAACAAGGTAGTGGTCCGAGTCGATGTTGGGTCCTCGGAACGTGCGCACATCTAGAATGCTAGAAGCATGCCTTCCATCAATCACAATGTGATCAATCTGGTTGCGGGTGGATTGATCGGGGGATAACCAGGTCGCCTTATGGATATCGAGGTGCTGGAATCTGGTGCTACTAACTACCATGTTTCGTGCCGCGGCGAAATCGATCAGCCTCAGACCGTTGTTCGAAGTGGTCCCATGGAGGCTGAACTGCCCGACTGTGGGGCCAAAGATGCCTTCTCGCCCGACCTTTGCGTTGAAGTCCCCGAGGACAATTTTGACGTCGTGGGCCGGGCACCTGTCGTAGACGTCCTCGAGCTTCGCATAGAAGGCATCCTTGGTCGCATCGTCCTTCTCTTCCGTCGGGGCGTGCGCGCAAATTAGGCTGATGCTAAAGTATTTAGCTTTGATGCGGATCGAAGCCAGCCGTTCGTTCACCGGAGTGAACCGAGAGACGTGGTGGCGAAGTCTCTTGCTGACCACAAATCCGCAGCCAAATTCGCGCTTCTCCGCATGGCAGCTGTAGTAGATATCGCAGTCTGCTCGCTTGGAGCAACCTTGTCCTGTCCATCGCATTTCCTGGATGGCGGTGATGTCAGCCTTACATTTCGTGAGGGCTTCCGCCAGTTGGATAGAGGCACCTTCCCTATAGAGGGTCCGGACATTCCAGGTGCATATCCTCAAATCATGGTCCTTGAATCGTTTGCTGTGGTCGTCAACATTGTGGGTTCCTTCCGAGGCTTGCTTTTTGGCTTTCATTGGTAGATGATTTTCCGTGGCGGGCACCAAACCCTGCGCACAACCCAAATTTTAAGTCCTGGGGATTGGACTCGCTGCACACATTAGTTCACTATTCAGCGGATGCCAAATAGCTATCCAGAAGGGCCGCGCGGAGGCTGTGCATCAGCTTGGATTGGACAGGGACAAGGATCGTTCTGGCGTTCGCCAGGTTGAACGCAATCAGAGACTTTACCTTGTATGTCCGCTCCCTTCCTTCCAACCCCTTCAAAACCCCAACACACACCTAAAAAAAGCTCCCAACAGTGTCTTGACTGATGAAACCGTCGAGTCCTGCCATTCAGTCTTAAGTAAAATCGGACAAGCAAAGTTTCGAAACGATATTTAACTCGGAATCTGGTTAGTTGTGGTTTCGAAAAAAAATACAATTTTGATAGAGTACTGAAAATGCCAGTATGCAGTAATTGTTTGTTTTTTTAACACAGCAGGCATTAGGTATGTTTCGATGTTTCTCGGAATGTGTAATTGAACATGAGAGTGATACAGAAATGTGTTAACTATTTTAATGATATTTGAATTGAAGTACAAAAAAGTGCAGGTTGTAGGGAGAGAGAGGTTGAATTAGAGTCAATGCTATACACCAGCCTCCTTCTTCTAGTTCTCTTTGACATTTGTCAGTACTAATTACACTGTTTGCCGAATTTATGGCCCTAAATCGTAACCTATTCTAACCTGAATCCAGTACACTCACTACGGTGTCTTGCTTTCAGCTTATCTGCAATGCTGTTGAACAGGCTGCACGCACACAACTAAGTTTTCCCAAAGGACAACGAATATACACCACGAAAATGGTCACCACCACAACGAACAATAATCTGCCCATCAACAATAACGAGGAGTTCGACATCGATCAGGATGACGGCCTGCAAGACTTGGGGCTGCCCGTCTCGGTGCAGACCTTTCTCTGGCGTCAGATTGCGCCATTCATAAGGCCCCGCTTGGGCAAGTTGCACGAGGCCAGCTGCATGGTGAGTGTGGCTTCTGCTGTCGTTACTGGTTTGTTCCTCTGCAGACAAACACACATACACACACACACTCCCTTGGCTGCATGAAGCAGCTGCACACACACATCCATACATTACAACTCGTATTTTGCGTGTTGCCAATGTGTCAGCTATTACACAGCATAACTACTTCAGAGCAACAAACATTCAACGACATTTCAAGCATTTGTAAATATCAAAAAACTGGATGGAAGCATCTCAGCTGCTGTAAATAAAGCTATAAATGTTCGGCAAACAACAAACTGCGAATGCCAGTGTTGGCGCATTGGGGCACACGTTTCCCACATCGTTTGGCGCTCAACATTGCATCAAACACAACCGTAAATGTTGCAAGCTTTATGTCGCGCCCTCTGAACTGACATTCATCCGACACACAAATAATTGATTTCAGATTTCACACTCTTCTCACACAACAATCCTGCGCATACATCACCCTATGAAACTATTTTTAAGTACCTAAATGTTCATTGTCTGCATTTTTTCTCTTCATACAATCTATCTTATTGTCAAATGCTTACACAAACAAAATCTGTAAAATACAATATTCGTACTCTTTACAAACAAACAAAATAAAACAAAACCGATTACGCTCATCAAAATTCCGATTACTCGTACATGTGAAATTTGATGTAGTTTTGCCAACACGCACCAGGACATCATGTAAGTGGCAACGTTAAACCTTAAGGGCATGCATTACCGCAAGCACAGAGTTTGGCTGGTTTTAGTTCACTTTGCATGCTATTTACGACACTTATGATTTACATTTACAATAACATTGAATATAACATTTTGGATGCAGTGAGATCAAATTTAACAGAATTCGCTTCAAAATGCTGAAATAATAAGCAAAAATTTGAATTGTACAAAGCTTGTTACATTTCCGTAAGAAGTTGGTTCTTTTAGTTTTGATCGTCACTACCAAAGCACATATACGGATACTTATACCTATGAATAAATTGGTTTAGATTTTTTACTTGTTTTTAAAATCTACCAAAACACCTAAAACTCCTTTTTGTTTTTTATTGCTTATATTCTGCGTCACTGTATGACTGTGAACATTTTCAAACAGCGAAATAGAGTTTCGCAAGTGTCATGTTTTCATTATAGTAGTTGTAAATATATATATTTCTTTATTAACTTGAAACTGTTCTCTGTTCTGTTATGTTTTGTGCATGCCTTATGCATTATTTGTTACAATAACATTTGCAAATACTTTTATATACATAAAGACAAGTTTTCAAGCTATTAATTTCTCATCACAATTTGCTCAACCAACGCCTTTAATAATGATCATTTTTTTATTCAAAACACCAACTGACCTGCACATGGAACAGGAATCGAGGGAAGCCTGCAAGGTAGATATTGCAACAAAATGTTTGTTTAATTTGACAAAGCAATATTTGAGTTTCGAAATCTGATTTGGCACAGTTTTAGTATACGCAGATCTTACGGTTCCAGGTGACATGTTCACACTGCTCAAAATAGCATTTTTGAGAAAACAATGCTTTAATGAACAGTTGTTCGTTTATGTGAAGCAAAATCGATTGAAAATCGTTAATGTCAACACTTCAGATTTCGGCGCCATTACTTATTTATTAATGACAAAATGTTTTGTTATAATCCACTCACAATGTGCCAGATAGCGATTTGATTTGTTGATTTAGTTTTAAGCCGCAGTGCACTTTGTATCTGTCGCAATCAACCCAAACTAACTGTTCCATTAATTTATATTCACATTAACACTTTTCATCGTCGCTTCCGGACTGTAGTCGTTTGAAAAAGTGCTCGTACAGAATATCCAATTTGGCTTATCACCACCGCTCACCAAAGCGCTTGGCATCATACCCAGATGGCGGCTGCTGCAGGCCGCCCTGCCGCACGTCATGCATTGTGTGGCCGCGCTGCTGCACAATCGCGTCAAGGACATGCAGGCCATCGGCTTTGCCGAGACCAAACTGCTCTACACCATGCAGTGGATTCTGCTCTATGCAGCCGAGGAGTGCGCCGACGACGAGGGCGGCAATGAGCTGGTCGGCGACAATCTGCCCAAAAATAAATCAATCGATCAGTACTTATTCTCGGTACCCACAATAACGGTAATGTGCACATTCGACATTCGTTCATTCACACTGCGCCTTCTAATTCCGCATCGTTTCAGCTGTTTGTGTATCTTTTCGCACCGATTATACACCATCTCAAGGAATCGGACTTTCAGAACTTTCGCCTGGAGAACGGCATAAAGCTGTGGCAGGGCATGTGGGATAACCGTGCACCAGGCGCACCCTGCTTTACCGCGCCCGTCAAGCCAAAGGCACGCAACTTACTCTGTGCCCCCACACCGAAGGGTTCGACTGACGTTTTTCCCGGTCGTAAGTTTCAGTACCTTATCGCAAAACTGGCAGTCAGTTGACATTGTTACTACTCCTTCAGCAGGCAAGCAATCGGCCAATGCCGAAACTACATTGTCACCGAAGGCGGACTCGCCGCAGAGCATCCTCTCAGAGCTCACCAAGCAGGATGAGGATGTGAGTAATTAATTGTGTTCCCTAATATGGAGAACCCCTTGAATGAAACGAATTAATTTCAGAACTCTTGGGTGTCATCGCCAAAGGACTTTGCCTTTCCCGAAACCATACCCGAAGAAGCATCCAGTGTCGAAGATGAACGGGTGGTCATTTTCCGCTTGCCCTCGGTGCCACATTTAATGGATAATTCATTTTTTACTGTAAGCACTGTTCGTTCTATATATCTATATAAAAATCCCACCTAACTCCCGACTGCCATTGGTAGAAATTTGGCCAGAAATTTTAATAGAAATTAGTTTAGCGCCGTAGATTCTATGGTTTGTAAATAGTTCAAGCAATTCGAGTAGTCCCATTCCAAAATCGAGTCGCTCCAACTTGATCTCCGCTCCCTTCATTATAGGCCGATGCCAGTCTGCTACAACAACAATATTCGCAAAGTCGTCGCGGCAGTCGCCAGTCGGTTCATTCGCGTGACAAAGACAAACCGGCCACCAAATTCGAATTCGATCAGCAGGAACTGATGCGCGGTGCCTCGATGAAGGAGAAGCGCAGCGCCTCCGTCGAGAAGGAAACGGAATCAGAGAAGTCGGACAGCTTGAAGGCCGACATCTCGGCGGCAACTTTCCTGGACGTGGCCGTGCTGCGGTGTCTGTTCATTTCGCACTGGCAAGAGGAGGGCATCTTCTGGAGTTTGCAGTACATGTACAATCGGTAAATTGCAACTAACGTCACGTGACCATTCAACAGGAACTGCATGAGTTTTCGTTGCAGTTTGAGCGAAATCGGCGAAGACGCTGCCATAACATTGAATCAGCCGCGCAAGCGTTCCAACTCGC